>VZRF01011425.1:1738031-2160317 GCA_013396875.1 Vireo altiloquus
AAGGGCCGGGGCCGGCGCGGGGGGCGGCCGGGCTGGAGGGGCGCGGAGGGGCGGGTGGGCTGCCGGGCTCGGCGGCCGCTGGGCCCACGGACACGGTCCTTCTGTCTGAGTGCCCCTGCCAGGTACTTGGCGTGAGCAGCGGATGCCGGCGGGCTAGGAGCGTGTCCCGCTCAGCTGCCCAGCCAGCATGGCTGTTACTGCTCTGCGTGTTGACTAACAAACTTGAAACAGATACGAGCGTAACAATAAGTTAATTTCATTGAAGCTTGTGTTTTCTGGCATCAGCTGCTCAGTGAGGTGCTATCTGCATGGGAAGGTGATTTCCTTTACATGAAAGGAGCTCTAAGTTTTTCTTTGGTTGTACCTAATTGAGCATAAAAATATTTTTTCTTTTTTCCTCCAAGAGGCAGGTGCTGAAGGCTAATGGGGTACTGTTCGGTATTGATGAAAGGCCTAGTCAAATATTTCACAAATACTGCTTTGTGAAAGAGATTCCAGTTACGAGGCCTGAATTGAGGGCATGCAGGATTGTTCCTCTTCCTAAGACATCTGAGGAAAAAGTACAGCAAGCATCTTATGGGATCTGTTTTGTGACATTTCTAATTTCTTATGGGGCCAGTCAATTGTTTGATATCCTGAATGAAAAACTGGAGTAAATTTTTGCTCTTACAGGTTTAGTTTGAGAAAAACTTGCTACTGATATGTTGAATACATCGTGAACAGCTGAGATTGCTCTAGTAGAGATTGCTGTGGTCGCCACGTTGGTCCTTCTGAGCAAGTGTCATGCTTTAACCTGCCTTAAGATGCAAAGAGCTTGAGAAATTTTTTTTTTATGAAAAGTCTTTTTTCCTAATGATGTTGTCCGTGTGTAATAACTACAAAATATTTATAGAATTCTCAGTGCTGTTAGAGCCAACAGTCAGTGAGATCTTTTGCACTGAAGTATAGTTCAGAGTACAAAAATATGCTTTCAAGAGAGCAGCTTCATCAGAAACAGAATTACTTTCAGCTGTGCTGAATTTAGAAATTTACAAATTGATTTCAGCTTTGATTTGTGCTTGTGATGACATTGGAATTAGTATCACGATGATGGCTTAAAGGTGGCCTGCAAAGCCTTTCTATAAGTATTTCAAATCTCTTTCCTTCTCTATTCTTTATTTACTCTTTTTCATTCCTTTAGAAAGGAGTAGAAGGGTGCCTGCTTTTCTAGGTGAAGCCATGACCATTCTAGAAGGCTCAATAAGCAGTTAAGGGATAGAAATTCCAGCAGTGGGAGAAAGCTTCAGATAGATGCCAGACACTTAAGGCATACTACAGTTCTCATGAATTTGTAACCAATTTGCTGTTAAAGTAGTATCTAAATAATTTTTTTTTTTTAATGCCTAGAAATCATCTCCTGCGTGCCCTTCAGTGTGAGGTCAAAATCATCAACCTTCTTTATAGGACAGCCAGAGGCCAGAGTCCATGTTTCTGACCTTGTAGTCCATGTTTCTGACCTAGTATTTCTTCCTTTGCAAATAAGCTTTTTTTTTTGCTAATTCCCTTATAGGAATGTTGAGTTTCTTATTCTGCATCATAGATGGACTAAGTGGGTACGGGCCAGTTTGTTCAAAGATTGCTAATCACCTTGGGAACTGGAGCTTCAGAGCTAGTGTTTAAACAAGGATGAGTAAAGAGGCAGAATGAGGGAGCAGTCTAAGGACTTGAAAAGCAGAATAGGTTTTCATTCAAGGCACTAAAATAAAGTTTTATGCCTTGTGTATCCTCTCTCCCTCCCCCCATTCACTAGAAATGTAAACAGTTCTGTTGTAGTGCTTTGATTAGCTAGCTTCCAATCTACAAGGTTTGCAGTGCAACTGGCCAAAAAGATAAATTTCTTCTTATCTTGACAAGCATCATTCAGCATTAGATTGCTTTCCCGGGGGAAAATTTGGGGTTGGTAAAATAGATCATACAGATGTCTCAAACAATTAATTTTATTACCTTTTGGAGTATTTTTTGTCTGATGTAACATGATGGATTGGATGTTTTGCCACTTTCCTTCTATTGGCTCTTTCTAAAATTAACTTTCTTAAAAAAAGGTGAAATCTTACAGGGAATGGGATTATCACAAGGTAATCAGCAATTATAATGTGCTGTGAGGTGTGCACATAAACAGGTTTGTGCTAAAGATAACTGAATATTTGTTTTTCTCTTCAAAATATTTAGAATATTTGGAATACTTTCTGTGACAGACTGCTACTCTTTCTGTTGGCATGTTAAGTGTTCTTTTTGTATGTTTTTTTGAAGTGTTAAAATATTTTAAAAGAACTAAGGGGAAAATTTTATTGTTAAAGTGCCTGAAGTACTTGAAGAGGGAAGGAGAATAGATGCAAGGAATATCTTTCATAGTTGTAGAAGGGAAAATTAAAAAGGTAGCTAGGAAGAAGCTTTAGGAGCTTTTTATTAGTTATGGTACTGTCAAATACCACAAAAATGTGTGAGAGGCTCTGCATTTTGGGAGTTGTTCTGGGACTCTATTTTTGTTATTACTCTACAGTCACTTGTCTGGCAAAGGGGAAGAGGCAAGATTAGAGTATTAATTCATGTATATCGTAAAATATTTGAATATATATACAAATAAAAAATTTTGAATTGGTTTAAACTGCTTTACACTTCTTTATACTTGTAATGAGAGAAAAGTTGATGCAGTAAATGATTAATTCTCTTATTTCTGTGAGACTCTTGGTAGATAGCTGAGAACTCAGTGGGCAGTTGCTTATTGTAGCCTCCTGTGTTTCCTTAGCGAGTTTGATTTGGTTTCTTGACTGGGCTATTTTGGCAAGGTTTGGTCATGGAAGCTCAGTTGCCTCAGTTAATGCAGTTGCTTTGCTAAGTGAACAAAAACACTGGGCCAATTTCAGTTGAGAAATCGGTAATTATTTTTTGATGCTACTGCATTTAGTGGCTTTTAGAGATACTGTTGTAGTTCTGAAGGGGCAGATCCTTTCTGATTCACTGGAGGATACAGTAACTCTCTGGTCTTAAGAACTTTGTATTACAGTATCAACTGAGAGATTTCTGTGGTCTGGGATTTTGTGATGTGGATAGTTGTAGATGTTTTAAGAAATTTTTTTATTGATCAGCTGTTTTGTGAGAATTGTAAATAATTTTTCAGGGAAGTCACTGTCGTCTCAGAAAGTGACTTGAGTAGAATGAAGTTCGTTTGAGCTCTTGTGACTCAGAATCTGCTCTTGTTGCTGCTTAGTATTGTACATTAAGGCTTCTTGCTGACAGGTAGATACAGTAGGATTAATGGTTCCTTATCATCAGCCCAGTCCCTAACTTGATATTTTGTTGCCTTGGGGAGCAGTTGTGTGTCATCTGTTGCATTTAGGATTCTTTGCTTGAGTGAGAACAGATGTACTGCAAAATAGTTGAGTTGCTGTGCCTGACACTGTGTTTGCTTCTCTGCAGCTGCAAGACATAGCCTTGGATGCAGGACAAGGTGCCTTGTTGATTGTTTTCCAGTCAATTGTCAGAGACTTTTTTATTTCCCTCCCCTGAATATATGAATGAGAGGGAAAAGAGGGTTTCTGGGTCAGCATGGAAGGGTTTCATGTGCTCTTATGATATTGTCTGGATTTGCATGGTCCTGTTGAAAGCAATTCCTTGAAATGCACCTGGGGCTGAATGCGCTCAGGGTGGATGCACTGCTGTGCTCACATCTCTCCCCTTGGAAATGCTGTTCCCCCCGCGTTTGAGGCAGCAGTTGAATTATCAGCTTTGTAGTGGAGCCTTTGGCTCAGCTGGAGATCGTTGCTTGCTATCTCAGAGGCCTTCAGGGTTGTTGGTACGGAAAGTGATGTCTGCCCAGGGAATTGAGACTAGCAAGTGAAATCCACAGTGACTTTCCTTTAAGCTGCAGTGAAACTTTTCTGAGGAAATGTGTAAAACATCTTGCTCCTCCAGATGTTCTTTATCTCTCTGGAGGAGCCAGGGATGGGGGAAGTGGTGATTATTATCTGTGTATTTGTTTACTCATGTTTGCATACACGGCACTTACCTACATGGCTTGATTGAAGTGACTACTTTGGCTGCCTGAAGTCTTGTTTGTGGAAGGCAGATAAATAGGCGGGACATGAAAGTCATGTAGCAGAATTAATAAGCACTGCAATTTGTGGTTTAAAATTTGTCACTTTAGGCACAGTTAAATTCCTAACTGGCTCACTCTCAACAGCCTTTGTGGGCCTTCTTTGGGAATGCTGATAGAGATAGTCAAATATTGGTTGTCCTGTCTCCCAGGAACTTGATTTCCACTTGTAACAGGCATTAGAGTTCATCTTTCCACTCACGAGCACATACAAAGGCCAGCAGTTAGTCCTGGTAATGAGAATTCTGATTGGCAGTCAGACCGAGCAGGAAGCAGTAAGATAGGTTAATTCAAGAATGGTGTGGTTTTGATTAGCATGAGCAAAAGTAGGTAGTTTGTGTTGATGTTATTTCCCAAATTAGATGCATTTAAAGAGCTAATGCTGCAGGTTGATTGTTATATGATTTATGTGAATTTGTCAGTCCTGCTAATAAAATACTTTCTCAGTTTCCTTCTGTTCCTACTTGCTGACCACATGACAATTAGTGTTCTGGAATTAGGTATTGCTGTTGTAAATCAGCCAGCAAACAGAAGGAGAACTAAATGTTCTTGTAGTTTCTCTAAATATATTTGGGATAGGGAGAATGACAATTTCTTTCACTCTAAACTCTATGCTTACAAAAGATTTTTGCAAAACCAGGAGACTTTTTCAGAAGATGTATGTGAAAAGTTTTGAAGGAAGTCCTTTATATGACCATTTTTCCTGTTCTGGGCAAATTGTAAGTAATTAGTCCTTTCTAAAGGCAGAGTAATAGAGCTGTATTTGTGTGACACTTGTGTTCTTTTGTCTTGGACCTGATCTCTATGTTTTGTACTTTTTCCCTCTCCCAGTTTGTCTTAGTTTATTTTAATTTTTTGCTCTAATAGGGATGTGGTAAATCCATAATCTTCTTTTTTACCAAAACAATTCTGATCTCTATCTTCAAGTACTTTTTTTTTGCTAGGAATTATTTTAACTATTAGTTCCCATATTTTTCTTAGTGTGCTTAATCAGCTACAGTATGTTAATGAGTTTATATGCTGTTTTGGCAACTGATATATTGTAATTGATATATTTCAATGAGCAGCTTGCTTATCATTTCTGCATTCAGCCTTTGGAGTTGTCTGCTATGATACTGTATTAAAAATTGAGAATATAACTTGATACACTGCTTTCCCATTACTAGTGTATGAATTTGAGTAACTGACTCATTTATAGGAACACGGGTGATATGAGTAGAGGAAGTAAAGAAAATGGAAGGAGACAAATTATTTCGGAAACTGTTTGTTGACTTAAAAACTGTAGTGGTGATATTTCACCACTAGATTGGAAACATCTTTCAAGTGGCAGAACTTTGGGTCCCTTAAAGAATTTTCTGGATCACTTTTACAGTGACCCAGAAAAACTGAGAGTTCAAAAGTGCATTCCTTTTAATCACTTTTGTGTAAAACTGCTGCTGCTGTGTCATATCATAGCCTTTGGTGTTGAGGTAATGAGATTTTTGGTAGATTATCAGGCTCCTTTTCTCTTTCCTCACAAGTGTTTATAATCTATACAGAAAAACTGCCATTGAACTTAGACTCATCACAGAAAATATCTTCTATGACATTATGTATTTATGTAACATGGAAAAATTTTTTGGATCCCCTTTTTCCTTATAAGAAGTTGACTACTGCCAGTAATGGGCTTTTGGCTGAATATTGAGTTACCTGATGTTAATGTGTTTCAGAGGAGCTCAGTTGAAGGGTTGAGCTGGATAAAACTGGTGGAAATTCAGTAGACAAAATGAGAGTCGCCTGTCCTGGAAATACTGCAGGTCAGACTTCAGTGTATGTGATAATACTGAGTGTCTGTTTTTTTTTCTCCCTGATCATATTTATCAAGTTCCAAGTACTATTCAGTTGTTATTAATTGAGAGACAGCAAAGATTTGTGTAGTAATTGAATGTTAAATCAGTCATAGGAGGAAACCATTAAGGAGCAGTACAGAGTTGTCAGTAGTTACTGCTTGCTGTTGCTCTTTGCCAAGTTGAAGATGATCTCTGAGTAGACTTGTAGGAATTTGTGAAGAAAGAATTTCAACCTCAAATGGTATTTCTGGCATGGAATGGACCTGGGAGGTGCTTTTGCTTGCTGCATAAAATGCAGTTTAATGGTTTTTTGTGTTTAGGTATCTGAAAATGGAGGGAGGTGTTCTACTGGTATTTTCTGAAAAAAATAATATTTTTGTTTTAACAGATAAAGATTTTAATTATTTGGGCATATTGTTTTATGCTGTGTGACTATACTTTCCTCCTTACTCATTCAGTATGATAGGTCAGTTGAATTGCAACATGCTGTGCTGTCTGGCATCCAGCTACTGAAGCAGCAGACTTCCTCCCCTGTTGAGCAGAACATTCTTTAGGCTTTCCTAGTGATTCGAATGTCAGAGCTGCAGCTTTGCTAGGCATGAAGACCCATTGCTTGGTTATTGTAAACTCCCTCTAACCCCCTATAAAGATGCCTGTGTTTCATCCTTAATGAGTATGGTAACACTAAAGGTCTTGAGCAGTTAGTATCACTGAAAACAGATTCTGCTTTGTATTTTTATATTCCATTCCTGAATCTTACTTATATGTAGGGATATACCCATTTTGTGTCAGGGAACTGACTGAACAGAAATGGCAGACTCATATGAATGGCTTATTTATAGAAATTGTCTTGTAAATTCCACTGGACTAGACAGTGCCCTGAGTACATTGATAAACTGAGAATGCTGCTTCATATGAGAAATTTAGAAAATCACCATGTTACAAGAACTTTTGGAAGAAAAAGCCTATGCAGTATTTGTGTAATATTGTCATTAATAAAAGCATTTTTTGTTTCCCTCAGGTTATATGTTGTTGTGGTAGTTCTTACTAAGACCTTAAGTAAGCCTTATCATCAGTACTTTATTACTTCCACAGGATTACTTCAATAGATTTTTTGTAAAGGAAACTTAGTGTTATAAGAAATTACTATTTGCACTGGATAGGACTTTTTTGGTCTGTTATCCTCATTTTAAAGAGAAAGTATGTAATGCTTGATTTTGTAAGTATTACGGATTTTTTTTTCCCTTTATGCCTAATCATTGTGCTATAGACACTTCCATTAAGGGAACTGTTGTAATGTTTTAATGTAATCAGAATGTCTCTACCTTCCCAGTGGAAACCTGTAATTGTTCTGTACATCCATTTGGAATTGATGACTTGGCTTTGTTGTGGCAGGTGCCACAGAACTGCTCCAGTGCTCGACTTGCTCTTGGGAGTGCTCCTGAATTGGGAGGTTCAGACAAGTTGCTCATTGGTTTCACGAGAATGCACTGGCAGCATTTGTTGCCACAGGGAGACTTCTTAGCTCAGTGTTTTTCCTTTATTGGTTGGTATGTGTATGAAAAAGCAAACTACAGAATGCTTGAATGAACATGCTTCTTATAGCCTATAGTAAGGATACCGTTGGAATGAAGAGCTGATAGGGAGGAAGATGGATGATTGTACTCTTACAGAGATTGATATCTGGAATCACAGAATGCAGTCTGATGGGTGGAAGCTAACAGCTGACACTGGATTCCCTAGGGATTTGGCCTCAAAGATGGGGCTCCATCAAGCCAAATGGTTTTGCAGTACAGCTTACCTGATAGAATAGAATGTTTTTCAGATTACTAAAAAAATACTGCCTATTGGTGAATCATAATACACGCCCTCCAAATGATTTTCCTTTACAAAAATGCAGTAATTTCTCAATCAGTAGAAGAAAATGGAATGCTTAAAGGAGAATTAGATGCAATCCCAAGGAACAGACCTGCATTCCTTGAAAATTGTATGGCCTATTTTTTTATTTTGACTAATCAGTTTCTCAACTCATATCTCTTTCCTAAGACCTTAAAAGACCTTCATGTTGTTATAGAAGATACTGTCTCATTCTCATCAATCCATCAACAGCTGAGTTGGTCTTCATTGACAAACCTAAACATCTAAAGTATAGGTTTTCTGAGAGGAGACAAAAAATCCATTATATAATCATCTCATGTTTCTTTTGAGTGCCAATGTACAGGTCAAGTAAGAGTAGTTCTAGCTCAAAAGAAGTTAGAATCCAGCAGGTCTCTGTTTGGACCTTTGAAGGAGAGACAAGTCATAAATCCTGATGGGTTAATCCCTTGTATATGGTGTATTTGTTCTGTATCCAAACTCTGGAGCACCCACCTATAGGCCATCTTATAATTAAGGGTTATTTCTTATCATTTGGACATGGATTTATGCTTTCTCATTACCTGTGAGAAGTACTGGTAAAATAGTTAAGTGTTTTCCCATTTCCCTGGCAGCTGCCATGAGAAGGTTCTGTCTGTCCAGTAAGTCCATGGGTGATCTGCAGGTGATCTGCCTGATCTTCATGTGGCAATCTGCTGCAGAAGGGGACTGGTTGAGAAGATGCTTGTACTTGCCCTGCAGCTTGTCCTCTTGGCTGGTGTGCCTGGCAGACAGGCAAACTTCAACTTGTTTTTATAAATTTTGATGATGTCCATAATAAGGTAGCTCCCTATTTATGTTTCTCCTCAAGCTAGAAGTTTTGAGGACATGTAGTCTTTCCTAGCTTTTGTTTCTATTTTTTGTTAGTCCTGCAGTGCTGGATGTCATTAATGGTTGTAAGACCTGAATTTAGTGTTGAAGATTTGGGGTATAATTCCATCATTTTTCTGTGTTTTACTGCTGCTGAATGTAGGCAACATTCACATCAGTTGCTGCAGGTCAGGCATTTTTTTGTTGAATGCAGTTCATAGTGGTACAGTTTGCCTGCTGCGACCTTTGCCCAAAATGATGATGATAATTATTTTTTTTAAATCCTCTGTGATACTCATTTGGTGGATAGTATTTTGAGTGTTAGAAAGCTTTCCACTAACATTCTGTTCTTGCCAATCCTTATTTCTGAGCACAAGCCAGAAGTGAAACCAGAATACAAATTTAAAGCTCTAAAGACTTTGCTGTTTTTGGAAGGGTTGGCTGCAGGCTGCTTTGGATACAGACCTTTAGTAAATGATAAGTTTCATGAATAAAGAAGATAGTATGTGACCTGGAACACTGCTTAACTGACTTCTTCCTCCAGAGCTTGTCAGAATTCCATGTGCCGTCTCACCCTGCTACTTCTGCCTGTTGGTCAGTTGTGGAACATCCTTCCTATGGATTCCTGGCTGAGCAGTTATTTAAAATTCTCTCTCTTCTAGCTGCAGCTTTTTCTATAAGGCCTTCTTAAGTATTTCAGTAAAGATTTTGATGGAGGAATTTAATCTCAGAATTTTTTTTGGATCAGTCCTAGATGTTAAACACCACAAGGGCAGGACAGAAATACAGTGGTGCATGAGGAGGGTAAGCAATAAAGAAAGCTAGTTGTGACTGTCTGTAGCTCTTCTAGAAATAGAAGTAATTCAGGGTTTCTGCAGATCTGACCAAGGCGATGTCACTGTTTTGCAGCAGTTTAAGCCTAGAATTGCTCTCTTGTACCCTTTCTCTTTCACAGGTAGTGAGGGCCTTGCAGCTGTGCAATGAAAACTGTGCTTCACTCTATCCAGGACAAAACCAGGTGACTTCCTCTAGCTTGTGTCATACTTCATCATCAGTAAATTGGATGATGGTGCTGCATCTCACCTGTACATTTTTTTAAACTGAAACATGCTTCTACTTTTAAAAGAAATAGTCCTGAAGTGTTCTATTCACTGCTGAAGTGATTTCTCTAAAGAAGTTGTATTTTCATTATATTGGTTTTTATTTGAACTGTGGGTTAGTCTACATGAAAGCCTACATGGAAACCAGAAGTCATACAGGAATATTTTTTGCTGAGTAAAGACTCCAGAGGTCTTACTTTTAGAAAAAAAAACCCCTGAAGTATTTGTTGAGCTTGCAGGGAAAAAAAATGAGGTAAATATAATATACATCAATCAAATGTCTATATTTTGTGAACTCTGTGAAATGCTGTTTGTGTCCAAATCACATTCCTTCCCCCAGACTGAGTTAAAAAGTTATTTGCTCTAACAGTGATTTTTGTTAAGGTATAATGATTTTTTTTTTAATAAATAAAATAATTGGCTGCTGTAGGGGGTTGTCAGCAATCTATTAGATTATTTTTACCAGGTAGTTTATTTCATACCAAGTATGAGTTAATTTGTGGAAATATCTGGGCTGTTCTAGTGTGTGAAAAATGTAGCATACTTTGCTTTGACTCTGACTTTAATTGTATTTTCTTTTGGTTACTCACTCTCCTGAGATTTCTATAGAAATTCTTTTTCTCTAGGTTCCCCCCTTCCTGCTTCCATTCTACAGAATAGGTTGCAGCAGTATACTAATATATAAAATTCACTTAATTTGCATATTTTTCATAAGTCTGTTTCTCACAGTTACCTTATTTAACAGATATGTATTTTTTTAGTAATGTTGGAAATTTGACTGTCATCTTCTCTTACTGGCACCTCTCAACCTGTTCTTTGTCTACTCAAAGAATATAACATTGGAGAGGAGATTGCTCTCTTCAATTGAATCTTCCCATGTCTTGTGTAGGGTGGAAAGACTTGCTGAAATTTTTCAAGGACTGAAGGGAGTTAGGATCCTCAGCTCCTACAGAATTAGGCTCATTTGAAAAACCGAGGTGCTGCCAATTCACCATTAATTTTCCCCTGCTGGCTGTAATGAATGTATCCTGAACAAATGTTTCAGAAGTTCCTTGCATTATAAGCTACAAAAAGAAAACTCCCTGAAGAGCTGGAAAACTTAAATAGTTGTTTTGGGTGACAGAAAGGAGAAGGTTCATTGACATTTCAGCATTGTGCATAGAGAAAGACCAGCATTTGCGTAGTAGCAGCATGATGCAGGTGTTGTTTAAATTGTAATAACAAAGGAAGATGCTTTTTTTTTTTTTTTTTGAGGAAAAAAGGAGTACATGTGTGTGAAAAAAATAATTTAGCATTAGGGTTTGTTCTGTCAGTGATAAATTATGACTCGTCTGTGTGAGGCAAGAAGATTGCAATTAAAAATCCAGAGAAGTGTCCTGTATTAATGTTTCAGGAGCAGTTATTTGGATAGCTCTCATTCAGCTGCTGACTGATGGGAGGTACTAACTTTACCTGAAAAACCTTCATGGAGTTCACTGATTTTGTGAAGAGCAAAATTAAGAATTAATTTTTGCTCTAAATACTCAGCTTATCTCAGAAATGCTTGGAAGAACACTCATGACCTGCGCATTTAAAATATATTACTTCTGAGGGTGTTTTTCTCCTTGTGGTACTGTTGTGTTCAATCCACTTACTTTTTCAAACTGTGAACAGAACAGAATTGCTCTAAATGCTTCTCCTTTTCACATACTTCCACTTGGAGTAAGATGGATCGGAGTATGGCAGTGTCGACCCCTTAATCCGTGACTCTGGAAAATGTTGGTTTAGGCCATTTTCCATTTAAAATGAATTTTTTGTGTTATGGGGGAGTAATATCAGAATGTGAAAGGAGTAGATGTTTTGCTTTTGTATGCTCAGGGTGCTTTTTTCTTATTAGACCTTTCATGTATTATTAAAAATTTCGTGCTAAAGCTGGCCTGCATCCTCCTCTGGTCATCCTGGGGCTCTGGTAGCTTGCAGTGTGATTTTTTTTGTTTATTTTGCTGCAGCAGTATTCACTACTATTTAACTCTGAATAGTGTCAGGATAAATACTTTGGTTGTGTTTATTTACCTTTCAGGAATTTTTCAGTTACATATGTATCATGTTCTTTCTTGTCTGGAATAAAAAAATATATATTAATTGCTATCGTCATTTTATTATATAAGCCATATTCAAAGACACTAGAAAAATACTAGGTAGATTTTTTTGGTAACTTCGTATGTTCCAAATATGAAGTACATCTGGCAGTGTGCACATATTGTTTGTCCTGATGTGACACAACTGTTTTCTGAATGCAGTGAAAGTGGAGGAGTCTGGCTTATTGTTTGTAGTGCAGTTCATTAATGGCTGTAGATAGGAAATAAGCATCTAACTAAATGGAAGTCTTGGTCAACCTCTGACTCTTGCCTTAAGGCTTTGAGAATAGACAATATGAAAAAATACCCCATCTTCTTTCCAGATGGCTGAATGCTTGATGTGTCTTTATGTTTAGCTGTCATTCAAATGTGAATGCTGTGGTGATTATAAGTGTCTTCCATTTTTCTGGTTTGAAATGATCCCTTTTATGCATTGTGTGTTTAGAGATTAACTATTTGGCTTATCAATATGGATTTTAGTGCAAAAAAACCCCCAACTTGATCATGTAGCAAAATCCAGGATGCTGGTGTTCATAAGCAGACTTATCAAGTGCAGGTCTTAGTTCCACATGCCATGGTGCAGACCAAAGTAGTTTCAAAATTGCTTGTAGTGGACTATTAACATTCTGCAAAATGTAGTTTTTTTCAGTTTTTAATCATCTTGTATGTGATAAGTTTCATACTAGTGGTTTTTGTTAGTGAAAAAATAATTTTCACTAACATGTGGGAAGAAAAAGTTTGATGAAGGAGTCTTTGTGAGATGGAGTTTCTTTAAATTGGGAAGAAAAAAGCTAGATTTAAGTGGTGAGTTTGAATCATATATTTTCATGATGGTTTTAGTTAAGTATATAAGTTCATATTGAAAGATACAAGCTACAGTTTAATGATCAAACTGTTAAATAGTGTTGTAAGCTGAAGCACACGTAATAGGTTTTCAGGCTGTTTTTCTTGGGGTTTTTTGTGTGTTTTTGTTTTTCAGCTAAGATCATAGTTAGTGTAAAAGATACTTTTAACAATGCAGCCAAAGCTATTGCAGGTTCTGTAGGAGTAGCCGTTTAAAGAAAAGAATCAACTGCTTCATTGCATGTTCTGGTTTCCTTTTCAGGTACTGCATATAGTGATAAAATTTAGTGGAAGTAGATCCAATTACTTTGCTGAAAAGCCTTCAGCATCTTGTGGCTGAGCTTGTCAGTGACTGGCTCTCCACCTGTTTTTGTGTGTGAGAGCTGGGAGCCAGATACGATCATCTCTCTTAATGAGAAGGGAACTGTTACTCTGCAGGTCCTATTGACAGTGCATTGTGCTAAAACATTCCTGTAACATAGTTGGTGTTTAGCATTCTTGTGAATGATGGTTATATTATGTCCACTTCACTGTAGGCATTTTCAGTAGATCTTTGTTTAATTTTATTTCTTACTTCTGTTGGTGCTTGAGCATGGCATTATATGTGGAGCTAATGTATGTGGGTACAGTTCTGGAGCCCAAAGAGAATGAATGATGTAGCTGACTGAAAAGTAAATTGGACTCATCTGTATCAGCGATGGATGGCATCAAGTTGTAAATGAAAATGAAGGTTGTAATGGCATCTCAGGACTGATGCAAAATATATGCAAATACAGCATTTAAACAAGTTTGCTTACCAGCTGTTTCCATTCTGACTTTATTGTGGGGTTGTACTGGCTGGATTAAGATTGTATATTCATGTGGCTCCCTTGCAAGGTGTGAGTTGGAGAAGTTGCTACAAAACAGTAACTGGAACATGTGCTTCAGGTGTCATTTTTCACATTTGGGCTGAATGTCTTACTTGACTTACTCAGACCTAGCAGTTTGTTAGTTGTTTTGCAGTGACTTTTGATGCTGCCTTCTCTTTCCCCCTTAAATCTCTGAAGGTGTTTCTTCCCAACTCTTTTGTGATTCTGTTTTCCTGAAGACACTTGGAGTAGCAGGAGAGAGCAGTTCTTTTTGCCCTTCGGGATAAAGGGTAGGGCAGGGAGAACGCTTATGCACACTAGTGGTATTAGTTTCAATGAAAAAGTGAATTATCTCACTCTTCACTGTTTTCTCTCTGGCCAAAGTCCACTTAATGAGTTGAGGCTAGGCATACGGCATCAAGTTTTGATGATGTGTTAATTCTGGCATGTTCTGTATTTCAGTCAGGTGAAGGTGGAAGTTGTTCTCAGGAGCCTTGTTTGGGTTTCATCCAGTTCCACCACTTGGCTCTGGCAGTATCTTTAATGGTAAAGGTTGTTTCTGCTGTTCACCAGGTATATTTGCTGTATCTTGGAAGTCAAAACTTATCAGCATTGTACTGTGATGATATAAATTTTATTAATGTAGCACAAAATACAAGAGATTATATAATAATTCCCACAGTGTAATAATAAGCTGCTAAATATTTGTATTATTTTTTAAACTTCCTGATTATTTTCTCTCAAACAATAGCCAGAACCACTGAAGCTGGCTAGGCTTTATGGAATTAGGCAGTGCTTGACTGTTAGTTGTGCCTTCAGAATATTGTTGACCCAGTTGTTTTTTCTCCTGAGAAGTAAAGGGAGGAGGGAAGCTGGTTAATTTGGTGTTTCATGTGAGAGCAAAATAGGTTACAGCATCATCTAGTACAGACTTGCAAACCTTGTTTCAACAGCTGTATCTTTGTTTTCCTCCCTGCGCACCCGATTTTGAATTTATTACTTTCCACCACCACCTCTTTTCTTTTTTTTTTCCTTTTTGCTTTATTTGTAATGAACTTACTTCTGCCTCAAAGGGACTCTTCTTACATCTTCAAATACTTCTAATCCTTTGGTTATTTAAAACTACCCTGGCTGTCTCAGCATCTTTATAGCACTGGGCCTATGATTGTCCCTTACAGCTTGATTTTGCAGCACAGTCACTGAATGTACTGTGAAAGGTCATGTATCTTCTCTGAGTGAGGAAAGGGACCCTCTTAAGGTCCACACTTAACACCTCTCTAAGGAGAGCAATGAGCTGTGCCTGCTAGGACGTTGTCAGAGAGCATGGAGAGAGTTGCTTAAGGTTGATACAGGCAGTGGCACTGTTGGGAATTGGTGGCGTTTCTGAAATGCACTAGCTTTGGATGTGTGAGAAGGGAGTGGTGCTCTGGGCTCTGACTGGTCCTACTGACACTGCAAGTCTGTCAGTTTTTGGCAAAATTCCTCCCCAGTCTCTGCTCCTCCTCCCCAGGGTTGGTGGTTGATTCATGCAGGAAATGGGGTGATACAGCAGCAGAAAAGTCTTACAGTTCTCTGTGGAATTCAAAAAATATCTAATGGCTTTCTGTGAGGAATTAAGGATATGCTCCTATAGTTTACTATGATTTTTTTCTCACTTAAACCTTGTCTGAAGCACAGCTTATGTTAAAGTTTGATGGGATTCCAGCATGCTTGATCTGCTTTGTCTTACAGGGATTTGTATTCAGTTTTGTTTAGAGTCTGGTGTTACTCAGTCACATCTTTGAAGCTCTCAGCTGCTTCTGATAAGCAGTCCTGTGTCAGCTGCAAATGCATTCATCACTTTATCAAAGAAAGGCCCAAGAATTGTAAACAAAACAATCTTAGATGGTTTCTGGATGCAGGACAGAAGTGCTGGCTGCCCTTGTAGATGTGAACCATTTATCATTTTTTGTTGAAGGTCTGGAATACTTCAGTGCTGGGTTTGTCACAAACTTGAGTTGCATTATTTACAGCCAGCCTCATTTTTATCTGTAGCTATATTGAATGATTTGAATTTAAGGCATCATCAGTTTTTATTGGCAAAATAACAGCATAATTCACTCACTTAACCTGGACATTACTTTTGAAATACTCTACTCTTAGACACATGTCTTTCTTACTTTTAAGTGTTTTCCCCTCTCATTTCCATGTGAAAAATTTGTGACAGTTTGAAGGAGTAGCTTTGTAGCTCTGTCTGCTCACTTAGTGCTGGATTTTAAGAAATTGTGACTGTGGTCCTTAGCCCCCACAGTGTTGCCTCTAGGTAATCAAACAAAAAGCCAGACTCAATGCTAGTTAATTACTTGCCAGGTGCCTGAAGCTGAGTAGCAGTTTTCTTATTAGCATAACAATACTACTCTGAATATTGTAGATAATATTTGACATGGAGGACTTGGGATTTGAATGGCAAGCCTTAAGATGCTGTAGGTTTATTTAGAGATGTTTTATTCTGGAACTGTTTTGTTAATTTGCACAAGGTTGAGTCTTTTGTGTTTCTGCATTGTTGAAGCAGTCTAATCTAATGGACTTGAAGAGCTAAAGGATATTCTTAGTTTATAACTGAAGATCAAGTTGCACTTATATCCTTACATTTGTGTAATTAGCTCGGATGCAGTGGCTGGCATACAGTGTGCTCCAGTTTTAACTGAGGCTTTGAAGGGGGAGTTTTTGGTAGTTGTTACAAGTGCAGTGTGTAGACCTCTGTCTAAATATGTATCTCCAGCTTTCTTTGTAAAACCAAAATAGGCATACTTGGTCTTCACTGAAATGGTCTTCTTAAATGTTGGAGTGTAATGTAAAGGTGAGCTATGTGATCCTCTACTGATGTATTCTCTGCACCATATTTTATTCAGATAATATTCAGACAGCTATATTCAGAGAGGGGTTTTTCATTCACATTCAAATTCAATATAAAATCAGAATGCTCTTATTTTTGAAGGATTCCAGTGCTGCAAATAAAATAAAAGTTGCAGTGTTAATTGAAATAATCTGGGTAATTTTGAATTTATATCTGTGCTGTGACAAATTGAGAATTCCATGACAGCAAGATATCAGCAGCTTTTTCTCCTTTTGTCCTCAGATTGAATATGAGAGATGAGTACTTTTTCCCCCTGCATATTCAAGTGTCAGGATAAACCGATTCTCTCTTCTTTCTGCTTTTTGATTATAGTAAAGTACATTCCCTGCCACGTGAAAAATGAAGACTTTCTTATTAGTGCATAAGTAATTTCTTATTAGTGCCTGGTAATTTCTCAAAACATAATAATTTAAAGTTGGCCGAAGGACAAGGAATCTCCTAGTCCCTCTTTGCCCAGACTGTCTCTGAGGGACAGAAGAGACTCACTGTCCTTCCTTTCTGCTGTGACCTACAGTATGCAAGTGTCCAGTGACTCAAGTGGGGCAAAGCTATTCACTGTGCTCCCCTTGGTTTGTAACCTGTGTGAAGAACTTGCACTGTGTTTGATGGTTTATCTACTAGGATCTCAGGCCACAATCTTCATCTTCAGGTGTGATCTGGGACATTTTTAACAGATGAAACTGTATGTAGCCTGTGTGCTGGGTTGCTTGCAGCTCACATCTTCACCTTGAGAGCTCTCTGATGTCTAAGCTCACCTTGCTGTAAGGAGGTGGCTGTTACAACTAGTAACTGTTTGGGTTTCTGTCTACCTAAGGAAAACAGAGTGTGTTAACTACAGGAAGATGAATCAGAGAAGGAAAAAAGTGCAAGAATGGAAGAAGGATGAGTTTCATACCTCCAAAATGAAGTTTGGTGGTATGAAGAGAGGTGAAGACACAAAGAAGTGAGAATCAGTCCTTGCTGTTGTATTTTGACTACTAATCATGGTAATACCTAGTCCTGTTAATTTCTCAGAGCATAAGCATTTGAAGATGGCTAAAGATCAAGAAATAATCTAGGTCCCTCTGACTAGGGATTGACTAATGTACTTTGGCCCATTTCGCGTGTCAAAGATCAAGCTGATGGTGAGCTGTGCTTGTGCTGTGTTAGCCTCATTCCAAAGGCTAAAGAGGAGCTATGCTGTTTGGTTGTTGACTGTGCCTTGTAGGAAGAGCAAGAGAAGATTTTTCTGCTCTTTTCTGGATGGGTAACAGATTGTTTTTGTCACAAATCTGTGCTCATCCACAGGCTTCATGCATCAATTGTTCAGTTGTCTTTTTTGTGCTCTTTCCATCCTTAAGGGCCAGCAAGGTAATGTGACCAGACTGAGCAAAAACTGCAAGTGTACTACAATAAATCCAAAATTTCTGACAAAGATAAGTGTTTCTCTACTGACCTGATCTGATTCGTTCCCCTTTTGACATCAGATTTTTAGTACCTGCAAAGACATAAACTTTTAAAATTGAATATTTGAAGTGATCTTATATAAATGGTTTTTTGGAACTCCTTTCCTACTTTGTACCATTTGGCTAAATCACATCTGTGATTTGAAAAAAAGATGCTTGAGAGAAGAATATGTTTTCCACAACTAGTATTAAGAAATAAAATGAATGAATCTGAACAAAAATTTAGTACATGTGAAAATCCATAGAATAAGAGTTAATTTTTTTAATAGCTTGTTTAGAGGGAATAGTTTCCTCTACTATAATTTGAAAAGAGATCTTTCTAAACAGCAAAAGAATTAGTGTTGTTTTGAAGAAAATAATCTTTAATTCAACTCATACTTGAATATTTAATTTATTCCTTTTAGGAGTAAAGTTTCTTCTGTGGTATCTTACTGTGTGAAGAAAACTTCCTAACCTGTCTAAAAATCAAAATGTGTACTTTGGTCAGAAGCAAAGCATCATGGGTATAATAACTTTGGCTTTACTTCTTGTGATCATGTTTTGGCATGAGGTTTGAAAGCTTGTTGGACCTCCCAAATTTATTGTGAAAAGCGAAGAACTTTGTCTTCCATGTACTCATGAGTTTGATTGCTTGGAATGAACTTCTTTCTGTTCTCCATCACCCCCCCAGTTAAGGCAGAATTCCTCTCTGAAGATTCTTTCTTGTATGGCTTTATTTTTATAGTACTTTATTTCATCTGGAGGACAGATTAGGAAGCATCCTTTACAGTCACCTTTCTAAGACTATTTCTACTGTATGGCCTTATGTGTTTTCTGTAGTTTTATTTCTGGATGCTTAAAAGCAGTTTCTCTCTGAGTAGACTACCTTGTCCTTTGCCCTTGCCTCAGCTTTAATTTCTATCTTTGAGCTCAGTCACTATAGATCTTTCTTAAATATTAATAACTTGAGAGAAATGTGTGTCACTCCAGCTGGTAGAAGGCTATTAAGAAGTTTTATCTTCTCTCTCTAGCATCTTGCAGCATTTTCACTTCTAATGCAAGCAGATTCAGAGTTTTGGTGAAGGAGAGCAATAGTACTGTGGAATACACAAGGAATTTTTTACTATCTCACTGTGTTGTAGCATGTTTTTCTTCCTTGTGTTATCTTAAAGATTTCTGCTGCTTTTGAATTTCTAACTGGAAGTGGTTAAAAATGTGTCATGCAGTTAAACTATAGAGCTATAAAGACAATGTAATTAATTCGAGGTAAGAATTAATGTGAGACCTAGAAATATGAGCTTGTAACTTCCTCTCTTATGTATAATGCAAACTAAACTCTGGAAGCTTCCTGAGCAGTGAAACCTAAATATTGCTTTTTCTCTATTTTTTTGAAGTTTGTGAAAAGAAGACCCAATATGTACTCAGTTATAAGTGTGTGTGTGTAAATATATGTGTATGAAGGATACTCATGTGCTTCATATAGGGAGGCTTATTCAGATCAGGTCTGTGCTAGGAACTGCTACATTCAGTGCTGGCTGGAACAGAGTTAAGCTCTTGTGCAGGTAGCTGTTCATCTGTGACTTTTACTGATACTTCTTGTGGCTTCTTTTGTTCCATAAAAATGTTATCTCTGTAACCTCCAATATTGTATGAAATGATACAATTCTACATTTGTGCGTATGAAGAGAGTAGAAGTGTTGGTTGCTTGCCTGCTGTGAGGACAGGGTGGGATGCATATTGGGGTGTTTGGTTTTTTTCTTAGGGCTTCTCTTAGGTGGTACAAGGACATCAGTGCATGTGTGTAGTGTTGTTACTGAGCTCTAACTGTTCAGCTCCAGACTGTGATAGTATGTTGTGTGCAAACATTTGCTTCGTGATCAGCTCTTGATTTTGGAAACTCGGTATTCAAATTGCTGTAAAAACAGAGCCCCACCTCAGCTACAGCTGGTGGTGTCAGCCCTGCTGGTGGCAATTGAGATGATTTTTTTTTTTAAGCAAGTCAGCTTTTAATGATGATGATTAAGAAGATATTGTGAAGAATCATTGAATAAAGTACCTCTTCAGGTGGTTTTGGTAAGCAAACAAAAAAAGCTTAAGGCTTTTCTAATTCACTGATAAATTTTGAGAAGGATTTAGAGATGAAGTTTGAGGCTGTGACCAATCTCATCCATATGTTCCTCTCCAAGTTACTTTTTGTACTCTGCTCCCCAAGCTGTGGTCTGAGAGTAACTAATACGTAGTGCTGTTTGGCTGTGCATAATGATGTATCTTGTAGCCTTAAAATGCTTATAGACGTAATTAAATGCTATTTAATATATTAAGGTTATACATCACATTGCCATTTATAATTTAAAAATGATTAAGTAGAATACCTCTCTTACTGACCTTAACCTAAAATATCCCTTTATCAGAAAATATTTTATGATTGTGGAATTTTGAATTTTGTTTTTACACTGTCTAAATGACAGAAAACTCCTTCCCCCAAGTTTCACCTAGCATTTATTCTGTTCTTGTGTGTGTGGAACAAGCACATATGATTTCCATTTTTTGATACATTATTTTTTATGCTGCAATTCACTGAAGTCTGTTTGCTCTAGTGAAGCATTTATGTGGAGGTACTTCTGAAATATCAGAATGAGAAGTAATTGTAAGTCATGCCTGTTTCTGAATTTTTTAAATGCATCCTATTGTTACTATGTTTAAATTAAAAATTCTGGTATAGGATTTGCTATTAATTTTATGCATTCTGCACAGCAGAATAAAATACAGCATCAAACAATAATTATAAAATTATTAAGTGGTGATGTTAATTTTATTGATGGTCACCTGAAACATATTTAAACTTGTTAGTATTCTCTTGCTCATTAACAGTCAGAAATACCCAATACCCAACATTTATTAAGTATGTTGCTTAGTTTTCAGAAAGGGAGAGTGAAACTTTTCTGAGTTAGGAACAAAAAGAAACAAGAATGCACTCCAACTTTCTGATACATTGGAAATGTAAATCTATAGATTTATATAAAAACCTAACAATAAATGGGAGTGCTTCAATTATAGATTGATTGGTCTTTCACTTGAACGTGTGTGTGTTGACTGAAAAGAAATGCGTAGAAGATTTCTTGAACCTGTTTTAGACTATTTGAGCAGTGGTGTTATGTTAGGTGGCAAAAGCTAAGTCAGGATTCTGTGACAAGATGAATGTCAAGCCCACTTTTTAAAATTTATGTCACTTCCCTGCCTACATTGCACTTGTGCATTCATGTGACCTGGCTTTAATTTAACATTTCATAAATATTTGCATAGTAATTCCTAAAGTGTTCTCCCACACATAAAGGAAATGATGATAAACAGCTTTTAAGTGGCTTGATGTTTAACACAAACATGACTTGCAGCCCTAAGGTAAAATGCACATTAGAGTAACTGTTCAATATTCATTTGGCAAGTGCTGTTATGAATTACACCAGGTAACTTTCTTTATGTAGATTTTTACTGGTTTGTACCTCAGCTGAACTTCTGCCTAAGGGTTATATACTGTGCTGGAAGAGAACTTCTTCCCACTTGTGATGTCAGGATTTTTTTGAACTGTAGTTGTGTTTTCTTCAAGATGAACTTTCTAACAGCAGGGCGCATTTAGGAGCACAGGTGATTCAGGTAACCATACCTGAATGCTGCCCAGAGCTTCCAGGCTACTGTTAGTGTTTTATTTTTACAAAAGGCTCATTCTTTTGTTTTTCAAAACTAAGTATTTCTTTTTAAGTATGTCGGGTTTTAATGATGATGATTAGGAAAATACTGTGAAGAATCATTCTAGACGTTGTTGTTCATTAGAATAAGATTTCAATCTCAAGCTAGAGAAGGTTGAAATAACAACAATCAGTCAGCTAAAAAAAAACCCCAGAACTTGTCTTAGCATTTTAGAATACAGTTGTTAGACTTTTTTTGCTTTATATTTCATGGCCTCTCAGCAAGTGCTTTCTCAGTGAGTATGCCCTTAATCAGTCTCTTCGCTGATCAAAAATAGGGTGTCAAAAATAGGGTGTGAAAAATGGGCTGTCATCCAGCATTTCTGCTTTCAGCAGGTAAGGAGTGTTGTTTTGTTGAAGCCGTCTGGCACTGACCCTTTGTGCAGCCTGTCACCTCTGTTACTGGTGGTACTGGGTTCTGACTTTCAGACCATTCAGAAGACACTGTGGAAGCAGCAAACTTTGTTTTGCAGGACTTCATATTCGTAATGAATTGTAAAATTACTCTGTTACTCTGGAAATGCAATCTCCTGCCTAGGAGTTTTAAAACACATGGAAACCTGAAGTGTTCTTGATTCTCCTTTTGATTGTTGTATCTTAGTAAAGTATAAGAACTTTAAACTAAGACCATCCTTTCCTGAGCAAGTTTCATTTTCCCTGATAATGATTCTACCTTGGAAGTACCACAGTTATGTTCTGGACCTGTTCTAGAGCATAAGCTCTTTTGAGCGCTAGATAATGTGCGGAATACAAGTTTGTGCATGTGAATACAGTGCTATTTAGGGCTTTAGATACTCAACTTTTACATCTGCTGTGGTTAATGGCTTATTTTAAATGGTGAGTTTTCTAAAATATCAATTTTTTTTTATTGAAGCTGTCTGAACTCTTGGTGTGAGTAAAGAAACACAGAAGAAACCGCTACACAGATTTTAGTTGGGCTTTTCTTTTTTTGTATAAACACTTTGTATCCGATGCGTGGCAATGTTTGAAGCTCATCCAAAGAACAGAAAATTTTCTCTGACTTTGAAATCTCACTTGAATGGGTGAGTGGGTTTGCTGGTCAGATGAACCATTGTTACTTTGTGACTGTGTGGAGGGACTCTCCTCCACCGAGGCTATCTAGCAGTAGTTACTATTTGCTTCATCAAACAAGTTTATAAAAAGCTCCCTGCCCCCAGCACGGGTTTTTAACTTTCAGAGATAAAGTTCATCTGAGTTAATAGAAGCCAATTTCACATTTGTATTTCTGAGGCAGCAAGTATTCAGTCGTGCTGTAGTCTGTGCTGGTTATCCTAATTGGGGAGGCCTTGTGATCAGAAGGTCACAGTGTGTTCATACTAGATGTACCTGAGCCACAGGATGTGTTAAACCATTAAGAAGTATTTTTCTTCAAAAGAAACTGTGACTCCTGTTCTAGTTTAGTTCTTGTGTTTCAGTGTGAATTGTCATTCTTTTCTTTTCAAGAATCTTACGTTGGCTACACTTGTTCCAAAAGATTGGTGAGAAATGGCATTTTCTGTTCTTTGAGATTATTTTAGAGATGTTCTCTTGATATTGCTGAAATAAAAATAATTAAATTACTGTATTTGCTGTGGCCCAAAGTAAAAGGACGTTAGCTTAAGTTTAATTGGGGCTGTGTGTCTTGAGCTTGTGTCCTGCCAACTTGCAGCATTCTATTGGTACAATAGGGTTTTACACTTGTTTTTTCTTTGTTTCTCTTTCAATGACACATCTATGTTGGTGAAGCTGCAGACTCACAAATAGAAGTGAACATTGAAAGCAACATATTCTAATCAGCTGTGTATTTTTAAATTTCAGCTTTATTCTTAACACTTCAACAGCGTAATACATAAAACAGGTTTTAATGTATCTTCAGCCAAATAGATTAGCCTCAGAAGTTTGCCCAATTAAGAGGAGTGATTTTCAATTATGCTGTTTTAGTGTTGCTAACCATTAAAAGCTTTGTGGTTGCATTAGTTAAAAGGTTCAGGAGGAACGTCTGTAGCTATTGATGCGTTCTGGTTGTAGAGTATCATGTTTTGTAAGTTTATTGGTAGGGTCAGACTGCACTCTTTTTCAAAGTAGCTACATTAGGTAAATTGTATGATCTAAATTAACCTGCTTATTTATTGCATAAAGGTGCGTTTCTTTTCTCCCTTTTCATCTTAGGATTTTATGGTTATGGTAAAAATACCTAAGCCCTGGACTTAAAGATAGAACTTTGAGCTGTAATACTTGTCCACACTTCATCACATTGCAGAGAAAAAAGCATATTAATTGTTATTCTTAAATTTTGTAATTTTGAACACGTGATACCTAGAATGAACAAACATTTGCTATTTCACAGAAGGGTGGTTTCACTGGAAAATAACTGTAGTAAGAGGTAAATGACAGATGAAATAGACATGTTACAAATAAACATACTTTTAGATGCTTGTGTGGTTGTCGTGCAGCTGTACTGTATCTAGTTACACTTAATTCTCTGTTGCTGGTCATCAGTGTTCATCTTTTTTGTCCATTTCTGAGCATTTCTCAAAACTATGTGTGTGCATACCCCTTTCCTGACCCTCAATTTTAGCATATTCTGGTCACTCTCCATAATATTTGGCAGAGGACTCAAATATGTTTTGTAACCCTAACTAGGCATCTTTCCTCATGGTGCTGTAGCAGATACAATGTTTATCATTGATATCCTGATACTGTGGAGTACTCAGACATGTCAGTGTGACTCAGTGAGCTGCCATGTGCTCATTAAACCGCAGTAACTAGCCCTAGGAGGATAAGTCTTCAGGCAGTTCAGACATAAATACCACTTGGCCTGTCCCCTTTGGAAGCTGTATACACAGGTAGCTGGTGTAGGTTGGGGGCAGTGGTTACAGGCTGTGTGAATTTGCTGTTGAGCAGTACCCTCAGAGCCTTTTGGCTTCAGGGTCAGTGGAATGATGGCTAAACTCTTGGTTATTGAAGTGAAGGAGTTAATAATACATGAAGAAAGCATGAGTTTTGGAGAATTAATATGATCCCTGTTAATATGGTACACAGAGTTACATTGGAATTTGAGAGTATTTATTTGTGAAAGCACACTAGGATTTATTTATTCATTTGGGTTTTATTGCCACAGTAGGCTAATCTACCTCCTCAGAGAAAGAAATTATGGATGTATTTTATATATCTAAAAATATATGGATACACCTCCCCACAACTGGTCAGGAGTGGTGCATGTCAATCCATTTATTTATTTATTTAAAAGTTTGTGCTGTTAATAACCAAAATATTCTAGCTATAAAGTGTTGTTAAACAAAAAGAGATTTTAAAAAAAAATTAAATTCACTATTCAAATTAGACAAAGATCAATAAAGAAATAAAAATGTATGTTTAAAAGATTTTTTGTGTAGTGTTCTGTGGGTAGTGTCTTGTTTTTCATCTGTAGTTTTCGTTTGCTCTCAGTTTCAATTTTGTGTAGTGGCTCCAATCTTCTACCTCGTGACTGTAGATGGAAGTAGGTGGAAAACAAGTGGGGCACAAAGCTGCTTTGTGTGACAGCACTGAAATCACACAAGGGTAGGTTAAGAAGTCTTGTATCTGTCTTACAGGATCCAACTTCCTGGGTAAATATTCACCACCTGGAGTATACAGATGGAGGAATCCTGGACCCAGATGATGTGCTGGCAGATGTTGTGGAAGACAAAGATAAGGTAGAGCTTGTGTGAAAATATTATGTGTCTTCTCAAATAATGAATGTTGCTTTCTCATTTCTTGGACATCTGGCAGGTGAAATGGGTGTTAAATACTCTTAAGCACATCTGCTCATAGGTGCTGTAACTCTCCCCTTCTGGAGCAGAAGTGAGGAGTGGGAAGCATGACCAAAGCAGTGAGAAGAGAAGCCTAGCAGTTCACTTTGGACTTAACCTTTTTGAGTAGTTCTGTGTTTCTTTTTATTTTGTATTCAAATACATGGTGAATATGAGTTTTACAAGACTTTTTCTTTTTTTTATGCCACTTAAAATTTCTTTTATAATCTCTTCCTTTGCATGGAATTAAATTTTCGGGAATCATCCAAATGTCATGGTTGAGTGTGACAAAATCCTCAAATCCTGTGATGACAAGAACAGCTACTTGTACTGTTAAATTTTGGGAGGAGTTTCTATGAATTGCTACTGAAAGTCTAAGCAGGCCACTTTTTCATTTTAAAAGCTGTGGGTCTCTAAATTTCAATTCAAATGAGATAGATTTCCTTTCTGGGTGGAGAAGTAGTAGCTGCAAAGAAACCCCTTTTAATTTTATTTTTAGTCATCAGAAAAATTTAGTTTTGGGAAACTTACTGGTGACTTATTTCAGCATAGAGGGGTATTATTTATAAAACTTTACTGATTTTATCTTTCTTTTTTTCTTCATAAAATCAGAGGAAAAAATATTTAATAGCTTGAAACCGAAGATCCATATATGGGATATGCCTGTGCTTTTTAGACAAATTACTTTGTCTATTTAAAGTGCCATATGCTTGATGACTTAAAAAATAATTTAGTATATTGCAAACAGAATTGCTAGTTTTGTATGCTGTGTTGATTCTTCAATGACTTAATACAAAGCAGAACATTTTGCTTATGATTAATGGGATGTTGCTTCTCCGTATGTTAGAAAATTGTTCAGGATGTACTTCAGTGGCATTTTAGGGTGGTTTTTTTGGAATTCTTAAAAACAATGAAGCTCTATTTGTTATATTTTTTATCATATGTGTTTCTTGCTTGTCCATATTTACTGAAAGTAAAACACCTTAAGATTTCTTTTTTTCCAGGAGTGTTTGGAGACAAAAAGACTAAGTTTCAAAATTGAACAGCTGTGTATAAAGGATAAAACCATAAGCATAAGATGTCATAGAATGAGATATTATGTCAGAGAGAAATGTGTTACTGGTGCCATCAGTTAATGGAAATTAGCACCCGAGATTTTCTTTATTTAAAGTCCTGATAGAGGAACACTTGCAAATATGAGCATCAATGTGCAGAATGTTTGGTGTGCCATGTAGTTTCTAACTTGTGACCAGAGCCTTTGCTATGCCTCACTAATGGCTGTCACTGGTTGTGTATGTGTAGCTGATGAAGCTTCTAGGTCACAGCTGTAGGTCTAAGCTTCCTCAGTTATAGCAGTGCTAGGTGAGGCTCTAAGGCTGCCTTGGGAAAACTTGCTGGGAAACTGGAATCTTACTCTTTGAAGTGGTCTGGGGTGGTTTAGAAATACAGCAGACAATTTCTCTTCCTCTGATGTCTCAGTTACATGTGATGTATCACTATCTTCAGAGTGGAGAAACAGGGTAAGAGATTTGCTGAACAGCAGCAGCTGCAGTGAAAAATCAGATTTTTTTGATTGAAGTAAGGGAGAATGATGTAAGCGAACTGCTGGTCTGAGAGGTTGAAGAATTCTTTCATTTGAGAGTGGAACTGGGCCATAGCATGTGTAAGGAGCTGCCCATATTACCTACTTACAAAACTTGGTGTGATCTGATATCAAAGAACCAGCCTGATAAAAGGCTTACAAATAGTTTTGCTAGCTTTTCTGTGGCCTGTTAGTCTTTGAGCCTTCACCAGTGTTATTTCACACTGAGAATCTCTACTAGGGGATCTTTAAGCTTTGCAAAGAAGGGGAGGAGATATTCAGGTCGAATTGACCTGCTGTCTTGTTTGGTGTTTAAAGTCCCTGAATAGATGAAGGATTTTTTGGTCCATTTATTTGTGCTCTGCTTGTTGTTGGTTATGATTGTCTGTATGTGTGGTAAATGAATAGGCCACAGCTTTGTTGCTCCCTCGTCCTTGTCATCCTTTCCTGTGCATCCAAGCCAGTGATATAGTTTCACATTAAATCAGTCGCTCTCTATAAAAATAAGACTTGCACTTAACCTCAGTGCCTTTAACCAAAGGTGTGTTTGGCATTGTGACCATCCAGCTTTTCTTCAGTGGCAGAGGAAATGCTGATGCTTTTTGAAGAGATAATCTGCTCTAGATCATACTTTGATAGTGGTAAATTAGCACAGTTTCTTCAGAGGAAAATGTCTTTGCTAATCTATTGAATTCTTTCACTGTGACAACAAAACAGTGAGAGTGCTATCAGATATAATTTATTTGGAATTTCAAAAGCTTTTGACAGTCCTTAACAATAGACTGTTAAGGAGGTGCAACTACTCTTGAGGTAAGCAGCAAGTGCTGTGGTGGGTTAGTGAACAATTGGGATGGAATTAAAAAACAAAATAAACAGTGAGTTTCCAACCCTGAAATAATGGCTCTGGGATGCACAATGCCCATCATTGGGAGTGGCAGTGGTTTTGAGCTCTGCTTACGTTAACTTCATGACTTCCTCTTGAATTCCAGCTTAATCAAAGTTCAACAAATAGGCAGTACAGTGGATGATATTAAGAGCTATCAACTGCACAGTTATGCATGCTGGACAGAGTGGCATTTTTTAATTGCCTATGAAACAGATCTAAATTAGTATTTCATGTGCTTGGTAACATGTCATGTGAAAATACTTTACGAATTCTGCTTGGCTGAGAGTTCCTCTTGCTGCTGTTGCCTCAGCAAAAATTGTGGCCTGAACTGGATGTCAAAGCTAGTTGACAGTTTTGTAGAAAAGCTTTAAAGTAGCTTGTTTTCAGTGAGTTATCCAGCAATTGGTTCATGTCCTGGTAACCTGAATGATGAATGAATTAAAATCTCCAAATTATATCAGTTGAATAAGAGCATGTTATTTAGGTTTCTGATTTTAATGCAGAAGATACAAATGAAGTCCTATTTGTATAGTGTTCTTAACAGATCTCCCACTTGAAATGACTTCTTGAGCAAGAAAATGTTCTGAGAAAATTTCTTTGCTGTGAAATGATGGAGTACACAATGTTTCCCTTCATACCATTGTGTACATGGAGCCCTGCACTTGGCACTTGTCTTAAATGCATCGACTTAATGTAGCCGTCTAGACTTCCCTCTGATGTTTATATGGAATCATGTTTTCGAATACTCACAAGCACCTGGAGAGGCTAAGAGGATGTAATGAAGGCCTGTGTTAAATTAAAACTTGCTTACCTTATGGGACAACAGGCTTCCTAGATTAGAACAGTTCTGCTTTCTGAATAAATGCAGACATCTACAGGGAATATGCTTTCTATCAAACTTTATATGTGTAAATATGTGCATATTTTGACAGGATTAAATACAAGCAAAACATGGTTACAGGTGTCCTTTTCCAGCCCTTCTCATGAAGGTGGTGGTGGTCTGCTGTCAGGGTGCTGGGTTTTCCTTTGGATTGTTTTGATTTTGTTTTGTGGGTTTTTATCTGTTTGTTTGCTTTTGTGTCTTTTTCTTGTCACTTGATACTTTTTGGTTTTTGTGGATATCTCTGGTGTTGTTTTGTAAGACTGTGTTTGCAAGGACACTATTGCAGTAGCTACATTTGAGCCAACAAAGCTGCTGAACTTTACAAAAAAGTTACATTTTCTGATTAACCCTGCTGGCGAAAGATTAGGGATGTCATCCTAGGAGGTGATGTGGGTTTCACCTCTCCATGGTTGTTGGCAGCTTGGCTGCTAACGGTGGGGGGTGTTTTGTGCTGTGGGGTGTTTTTTTTAGGAGTGGAAGGAATAAAAAAAGTAAGTCATTGTGACGGGCATTGTGCTGACAGTGAAATAGCAGGATACCAGTATGATGTTAGAAATTAGATTTTTGTTAAATATAGATGAGTAAGGTTTTTTAACAGCAGCGGAAGCTTTTGAAGGACACAAAGCAACGTCAATGAAATGTTGAAATAGTGACACTTTTAAGATTTGTAGTGACTGCAACTGTCATTTAAGTGTTTCTAATGATTATATCAAGTAAATGGTATGAATTAAGTGTAGTTCAGATACCTATTTTAGCTAAGCATTTAATGAAATATTAAATAGGAAAATCAATGAATTCTTTCTTCTCAGTTCACTACCAGCAGAAATGCAATATTGAGAAAACATGTCTCCTGGATGGTCTCCAAATGCTAGGGCAATCAGCTGCAGGCTGTTCAAAATGGCTGGTGGGCCCATGCATGCTCCTGATAAGAAGCTCAAGATCTGGCTGAAGCTTTTGTCACGGGTGCCGAGTAAGTCTTTGAAGCCCTGCTTCAGTCAGAAGCCTTTGCAGGTAGCTTTAGTTTCAGTGATGGCTTTGCAAGTGTGAGGCTGGTTTGGAGGAGTTTTTTCATTGAAGCAATAACAATGAAGCAGTTGTGAACTTCAAGACTGATGTAATTATACAAAAGAAATGTTTTTCCAGGTAGAAAGCCATGCTGACAGGCATGTTTTCTGTCAGTGGATTTGGAACTTTTCTGTTCTTTGCAGGCAGGGTTAGTCACTGGGAGTGATGGCTGGCTGGGTTTAGCACCTATAGAGCAGTTATTTTCTGACCTGTGTTTGACTCCCTAGACCTTCAGGGTTGTCATTTCAATGGTGAAAATGATGGCACACTGTAATGTGCAATATGTATTTAAATTATGTTATAGTGAGCTAATTCCACCTTCGATCAGTTTCTATTCTATTCAACCATCAAATTCCTCATGAAATAGAAGTAAATCAGAGCCACAGTAACCCTTAGGTAAGTATAGAAGCTCTGACTGAAGACTATGAGGTAATAAGGAAAATTTCTACACTAAGATGAAAAATGGCAAAGTGAAGTGAGAATGAAGCAGGAATGAGTGGATAGAAATATCTTGGTAGTTTAAATAAAGGGCTGGGGAATTCTGAGGCAGTTTCTCCTCACGTGGAGTTACAGTATTACTGCTTTAAAAGCTGCCCCTGCATGTAGTGGCAGAGGCCTTGATGCTGGTTTAAGTTACCTCCCAATGTGTCAGCAGAGCCTGTAAACGTCACGCTTTACAGCTTTTCTGTTGTGTGGCTTGATTCTCAAATATATGATCCATGCAAGTAATGCATACTTAAGTTAGAGGAATGCTGTTCAGACTCTAGACTTCTGTGTAATTGAGCTCTCTAGGGTCTTGCAACTTTCTGATAACTGGGGTGTAGAATAGAGGGTTTTTTATTCTTCAGTTTTTTATACAATGGTATATTATACTTTTTTGGGAAAAACAGGAAGAGATGTGAGATTTCATTACAGCTGAGAGTTTTTACCTATTGAAGTATATGTTGCAGTGGTTTTGTATGTGGACTCCTCTACAAGCTGTTGCATATTGGGCAAGTTTCCCCTGGGGAAGTTTAAAAAAATCCAATTTTTTATAAGAATGTGAGAGGTGTCTGGTAGCAGTTCAAAAAAGAAAGCAGTTCAATGATGTTAGTTTCATATAATGTGGAGGTAACACTGGAAATGTGCAGTGGACGCAGGATAGTTCAAAGTGCTGTGTTAAAACTTGGATGCTCTGCGTCTTTCATAAAATCTGCATCAAAAAGGCATGTGTCAAAGAAGAAAAAAAATACAGCTTTTCTTCTTTGTAAGGTGGTTAAATTGCTCTGGACTAGGGCTTTGACACTATGTTTTATGACATTTAGTTGGTTAATACAATGGCCCAGTTATTGTTCTAATGTGTGTGCTTTTGCTGTTGAACTGGCTGCAGCAAATACACGCTGCAGACTTCTGACACTTAGTGCTTCTGGCAGAGTCTTGGTTACACTTCCGTAAGTTTGAATGTCTTTTCGAAAAAACTGGTGTCCAGAGGCAGCCAGTTTTGATGTTTAGTTCCTTGCTGCTAATGAGGTAAACCAAGGGATTAGTAGATTAAAAAGCCTGATATGATCAAGATGAGGAAAATGAAGTTGCAGAAATTTGGCAAAACCTGTATGTAAGGGCTGCTGTTCTTTGATTTGGTTTTAATGTGTTTTTGGTTTTGGGTTTTTTTTTTTCCCTTATTATAATTTTACAGTTGTGGTTAGTATCTCTGCCAGAAGATGTGTAGCTGTGACTCTTCCTTGCTTCCTCTGGTTTTGCATTTGTATTTTGTGGTTTCGGTAATGAGATTCTACAGATGCCCAGAAATATTAAAATTTTATTAGCAAAAGGATAACTAATAATACTTTTTTCTTTCAAACCCTAAATTGCAGAAATTAAAATGGATTTAACGTCTTCTTTTCTGAATAGCGTGTTTACAGCCTCCAAAAGCATAATACAGTATTAATATCTTTGTTATATTTAAAGTACTCTATTTCTTCCTTGTGTAAATACTTTGTAATAAGTTTCAGCTATTATTTCCAATAATCAGAGTTATTAGGATATGAAATTGTTATCGCTGGCAGTCTTTGTTTACTTAAATATTCATATCTAGTTCTGAGTAATGGAGTTATAAAGACAAAACAGAATTAGGAATAAAAGCTCCATGCCATTTTTGTTCTGTCAAGGGAATCCCAGTAGAAGCTTTTCAGATTTCTGATGCTTACCTATACATCAAATGTCTTCAAGGAAGAGAAGTCTTAGGGCATATTTTAAATACCACCTTTATCCTTGTTAGCACCTTAGGGTATGGAAATGAGACACAAGAAAGTCCAAGTAGAAAACAGGGCTTTTGGACCCTTTCAGGCTGCTGTGTCCTTTTGGGCTGCATCAAAGGAAGCCTTGCCAGCAAGCTGAGAGAGGTGTTACTCTGTCTCTGCTCTGCTCTCATGAGACCCCACCTGGAATACCAAGTTCAGGTCAGGATTCCTCACCATTGGAAAGATCTGGACCTCTTGGAGAGGTCCAGAAAGGAGGGCACAAAGTTGATTTGAGGGAAGGAGCACCTCTTCTATGAATACAAAGTGAGAGTTGGGATTGTTCAGCCTGGAGAAGAGAAGGCTCTAGGGAGACCTCATCACAGCTTTCCAGTGCCTAAAAGGCCTTACAAAAATGAGGGAGAGCGACTTTTTGCATGGGCAGATAGTGACAGGATGAGGAGGAAGATTTCTAAACTAAAAGAGGAGATAGGTGGGATATCAGGAGCAGATTGCTCAATGTGAGGATGGTGAGACACTGGCACAGGCTGCCCAGAGAAGTTGCGGATGCCTCATCCCTGGAAGTGTTCAAGACTAGGCTGGATGGGGCTCTGAGCATATCCTGGTCTGGTGGGTGGAGTCCCTGCCCACGGCAGGGGGGGAGAACTGGGTGATTTTATGGTCCCTTCCAACCAAAACCATTCTGTGATTTTGCATTGATTGTAATAATGGCTTTTCTCGTCATCTTGGCAAGACTTTTTGACTGCTTCAAAAGGAGCTTGGCGCTTGCTAATAATTTCCATTGAGTTTATCAGTAGTTCAAAATCAGACAAAAAAAGGCATTGAGGATGGGGTCATTCTTACAGAGAAACTGTGGACTTTGATTTGCTGGCCCTTCAATGAACTAAGATGGAATTTTTGTTTTGCTGTTGACAAAATAATATGCAAACCAGTCAAGCTGCAGCTTATTTTTTAAAAAATGTTTTCATACTTTTTCAGGAAGAAAAAGTTTTATGCCATTTTGAGCCAGTGCTTGTTTGGGAAACAGATGTCTGATTTCACTCTTGTGTAGTAGGGTATGCTGTGAGCTGCCATATACATACATATATATATATTTCGGTAGGAGTTGGTGTTTTTATTTTTGACATAGGGTCTGAACTGTGAGTACCAGGGGGAGGGGGCAGAAAATCACCATCGTTAGTACTTACTAAGCAACACTTTATTTCAGTAATGCAGTGTCTTTCGGAATACAGATTATGAAGCTTTGCATTTTTATGAAATTTGTTTTAATTTCTTTCTGCAGAGGTGCCATGCATTATTCAAGATTATAAAATGATTTGGATTTCAGGAGCATTTGGATTTGCTGATGAGGATTTCAAGCTGTGTAATTATGAAACTGTATGCACATGGGTTGGAAGTTCAGAACTCATTAGCGTAATCATTAAAATAACCATTTTTTAAGTGTGGTATTACATTCTGGGGTGTGCAATTACACTATCATGTGCTTCTGGTTACTGGAAACGTTCTTGTAATAAACTTCAGGTCTAGAAATATGCTTCAAGATAAGTTCATAGCTTTAAGAACAGACACTTGGTCAAATATTGCTTAAGTTATTAAAGAAAATTCAGTTTTATAGATTTAGAGCCTTAACACAGTGCCTGTATGCATAAATTTACCTCCTGTTTATCCTAGAAAAAAATATAAGCTTTTACATATTTAGTGATGTATAATGTAATTTTTCTTAAAATTGGAGCATCTTGCAAGGGTTGCTTATTTCAGCTCTACCTACTTTAACAGTAGTGGGGGGCATGAAGGTTCTTACCAGATGGACTCCACAGTTTTATTTTTTTCCAGTGTAGTGTTTGTGTTTGAACATTCTGAACTGTGAACTCTTTCTCTGAACATCTGTAACCACCAGATTTTTTCCATTTGTGATAAGTATTCCATTACTTTTTTCAGATTAAAAAAAAAGTTAAATAACTGTGAGAGTAGATCTGTGACACTAATAAAATTCCTGATAGTTTTGGAATAAGATTTTCTATTTAAATGCTAAATGGGAGATTTTTTGAGTTAAAATCCTCTTTATGTAAGAGACATTTAAATTTGAAACTTGGGCTTTTCTAGTTTGGTTTTCTTTTGATCCCTCTATCTGATTTATATTTTGGCTTTTCAGAGTATTAAAAACATAGAGCAAGGCAAGGTTTGGGACCTGGGTCACTTAGTTTTTGGGGAGTATTCAGCTGTACAGCCATAACACTTTCTCTTGACCTCAAAATGTGTTTTGTCATCTGGGTACTAAGTACTGTAGCTAATTGGTGATCTGACAAGTGAAGCTGTCTGGTTTCTGTTCCTTGCACAATGAGAGGGATGGAGGGAGGGAGGTCATTCTAAGTGCATCTGGCCACAATGAACTGAATGAACATTCAAATATCCTGATGAAAAGAAGCTTCATATCTCTTTGTGTAAGCATAACCTGGTGGAAGAGTTACTCCTTCTTAGTGATTTTCATTGATGGAACAAATACTTGGAATTCTGTATACACATGTTGATGCTTAAGTGCCTTTAAGCACACACGTGTTAATGTTTACCAAGGGAGTAATGTGCATTGTAAAATGCTGTAGCCTTGTTGTGGTAAGATAATTTGGTGGGCTGTCTTGCTGTATAAGTAAGCTGAGCTCTTAAATACTTCCACATAGTGGTTTAATTATGATATGTTTCAGAAGCTGAGAGAATTGGGGATGTTCAGCCTGCAGAAAGGAAGGCTTTGGGGAGATTCACTGCAACCTTTCAGTGCTTTTAAGGGGGCCTATAAGGAAGATGGGGACAAACTTTTTAGCAGGGCCTGTTACAATAGGACAAGAGGTGATGGTTTTAAACTGAAAGAAGGTAAATTTAGACTAGATGAGGAGGAACGTTTTTACAATGAAGGTAGTGAAACGCTAGAGGAGGGATGTTCAGAGAGGTGGGAGATGCCTCATCCCTGGAAACATTTAAGGTCAAGTTGAATGGGTTTCTGGGCAACCTAATGTAGCTGAAGATGTCCCTGCCTGTGGCAGTAGGGGTTGATCTAGATCACCTTTAAAGGTCCTTTGCAACCCAAACTATTTATGATACTGTTATATCCTGTGTCCTATTTAGATTGCATATGAATTGAGGAAGGGGTTTTTGTTCTGTTTTACAGCTGGGGCTCTGAAGACTCTTTCAGTACAAGGAATTAAACACCTACGTTGATATACCTTGTTTCCCTGTGGTGAAGGAGAAGTTTTGTGTTGGTATTTCATTCCTTTTCAGAAGTGAGTGTGTTCTGGCCTAATGAATTGATGTTAGTCTGTGTACAGTTTTGGGGAACTGCTTCAGTTTAGTAAACTCTCCTTACTTTAGATCGCTACACAACTCCTGTATCTAGTTCTGTTCTTCTAAACCCTGTGACTCTTCCCTCTAGAAAGTTAAAGCTTGTAAAGTTTTGAAACACTAGTAGAAATCTCACTCATATTTCAGCAGTTGCAAACAATTTGGGATTTGTGTTTTGGCACTTTCCATTTGTAATGGGGATGGTGTACTAGTGAGCTGCCCAATACCACTGCTATTGTGAAAGCAAATACCTCCTACAAGTATTAAAACCTACTCAATTCTTGTGTGCAGGTTTGAGACATCAACCCTTTTTTTTTTAAGGTGTAGTTGACACATTTGATGAAAAATACCTTGTAAATTGCCTTTAAAAATGCACACACAGAACCTGGCACACACATGCCAACTTCTTGATGTATTCAATATGGAGTCTAACAGAAATTCTGCTCTAGTTGAATTTCAAAAGGCAAGGGAGGGTACTGGCTCCATTCTTCAACTCAGGAGGCAGCTTTGTGGCTGAAGAATAGCAGACTTCTATGGAAAGTGCCAAGGAGAAGTGTGAGTTAGTTCCTCCTTTGGGGGGTGGAGAGGCTGATGTGCGTGAAAGGCTATAGGGATGGAGACATATGGACTTTTGATATACTTGTTGTACAGTAAATATCTTCTGAAAAGGTATAGAAACAAGAGAATATGCCTTCATCTTTTTGAGACTTCAAAAGTATCTTCTGCAAAGCACCACAACACTGACTATGTTCATAACCTGCTTACAAATTTTATGGAGAATGTTCAACCTGGGGATAGGGAGGCTCAGGGGAGACCTTTTCTCTCTCTACTCCTTCGTTTGTGTAGAGAGAGAAGGGAGGTTGTAGTAATGGGGGACTCAATGTCTTCTCCCAGATAACAACTGATAGGACAAGCAGAAATAGCCTCAAGTTTCACCAGGGATTGAGATGGGATATTAGAAAGAAATACTTCCCCAAAAGGATTGTCAGGCATTGGAACAGTCTGCCCAGAGAAGAGGTTGGGTCACCATCCCCGTAGGTATTTGAAAGGTGTGTAAATGTGGCACAGACATGGTTTAGTGGTGGACTTGGCAGTGCTGGGTTAATGCTTGGACTCTGTTATCTTAAGGGTCTTTTCCAGCCTAAATGATTCTGTAATTCTGTTCAATATTAATGCTTTCCTGTTTATTCTCTTATTCTCTGACAGTGGTGTTAATAGCAAAATTGAGTTAGAGTAATTTGAAGGCTCAAGTTGTGAGGGATTTTAGTTTTCTTCTCTTTCTTCAAAGACAGATGGAACAATAGTTCAAGAACTTCAGTAAAGAAAATTTATTCACAATTACACATTTAAGGGTCAAGATATAATGCTCCCTCTACATAGTTAAAGTTCAGCTAATTAGCAAAAAAAAGTTACAAAAGAATTCTTAAATAAAAACGTGCAGTCAGGAAAATATTGTAAGAAATTATATCCAGGAATAAGTAGTCTAGTTGAAAAAAATGTTAAAATATTCTGAACTTTCTAGAATGAGAATACATTTACTGTGCTGCCATCTTCTACAAGCCCTTATTTCATTCAATAATGGCTTCACCTGTAGCAGTTCTTTAGGGGTTTGATACCTTTTTTTTTCCTTCAAATTCTGACGAAGCTATTAAGAGTCATTTTCTCATTGTTGTGGTGCTGGCAGTCTAGTCCTTGCTTTTTGACTCCAGACATTTTTCAGACGTTTAATGGCATCCTTGTTTTTGAAGATTCCTTCCCTGTTACGAGGAGTGCCAGGTAATCCAAAAGTGAAAGACTTGAGAAGCAGAAATAAGTAAAGCATTTGAAAACATGCTAACGTTTTAGGGCAGCATGTGTTCTGAAGTGTATAAAGGCTATTCTAACTTCAGATTTGTGTAGCAAAACTATCTACAAAAGGATGCCATATGCTTCTTTAAGTTCACTTTTGCTGTTCAATAGTGGGTGATGCTTTTCCCTTTAAATACATCTTTGAGTGTCTAATTTTTTTTTCTATTGGTGTTTAGCTCATGCTCAAATTCTTATTTTCTAGGGGTAGAACTGTCTGTTCATATAACTGAAAGTGGCTATTTGAAAGAAGGAAAGTCAACAGTATTTTCAGGTCTGAAGGGTTTCCAGCTTTCAGAATTTTATCACATTATCTGAAAATAAGAGATTTTGCAAATCAGGTTTGAGAATCTACATGGGATGCCTGAATCTGAAGAATCATCCAACAATTTGTGTGTTGTTGGAACTATTTTGGACAGGTGTGAAAGAAGTGGTGTGAAGAGCAAGGGAGATGTTAAAAATGGTTTTAGAGTGTGCTTACCACTGCCTTTGCTGAGGACAGGAGCTGCAGTGGAGAAGGAAGCAACGTGTCTAGAACAGCTGGTGCAGTTGGTGGACTGAGTTCGCTGGGGAGGACAGACCTTTCTGGGTATCAGAACACTGGGTTTGTGGAGGAAGACCATGCTGAGCACTGTGAGTGCATCTCTGGTACTGCTTTCTGCTGTTACCTTAGGTAATAAAGGCAGAAAGCAATGACACAGTTTCTCCTGTGTCCAGAGAGCAGCTGCAGAAATGCAGACTTCTGAGAGGTTGTCTTGTACTATTCCCTCTTCAGGAGGGAATGCTGGAACTAGAGGCAAAAATTTAGGGCATCTAGGTTACCTTTACGTTGTTCAGTTCAAGGCTCTTCCTGGCTTCCTGTGCCAGAAGAAACCTTAGGGTAAAAGCATTTGATAAAGAAATACTTGATAACTGCAGTTGAGTAAAATATAGCCCTTATTTCCTATATGTTTGAAATACATTTGTGTTAGCAAAATGATGTGGAATGTCAAACAATACATGGCAAAGGGTAGTTCTAAAAATGACATTTATGTATTTTTACCTTGGTTGAAGGCTTCATTTGTGGATGCTTTTTCTGTTACTTTTTGTTGAAAATTGAGTTGAAGACTGACAATAGTCAAAACGCAAGATAAAGATGCACGAACAGCTAGCCAAGTGCAGATGTGCATTGTGTGGTTTCCTAGAACAGCGTGCAAGACACAAGTGGTATGTGTCTTTATACCACTCTTCTTGCAAAGTTGCATTTCTTCTAATGCAGCTGTGTGTATGGTTTCTAATTAAAACTAGATAGTTTTTGGTCTGTTTGGGGGTTTTTTTGGTTACTCTCTTCCTGACAAAGCAATTTCATGTCTTCCTTGCTTTTTCAAACAAAATAAGAGCTAACTTTTTGATGAACTCAAGTTCTACTTTTATGTGATTATTTAGCAGGCTATAGTAATTATAGTAATTAGGGTTTTTTTTAAAGTACACCTTTTCCAATGTGTTTTTAATTTTAAGGTGTAATTCTTGAGAGGATAATAAAATACACCACAGTAGATCGTGCAATCAAGTTAATGTAATCAAGTTGCTAATCATTTTCTTGGAAGAACTTCTATTAGAGAAGATGAAGACTTGCTCTTCTTTTGCTGAAGAAACATCCTCGTTTGCTGTTGATTGAGGGCCTAAGCTTAAGCTTCTAGGTTTAGCTTGACCCAGTGGCACTTTCAAGTTATGATTGCTTGCCTTCCTAGGACTACACAAAGATTACTGACTGATAAGAAATCAAAGAACTGAATTTCAGAGTACTGAGATTTTCCTGATCTTAATGTTTTACGTGTTTAAAATCTGAGGAGTCTTTCATATGGTGCTAATGCATTTTATATTAACACTTCTGAAAGTTTTTCTTAGATGGCATATTTCCTTCATCGTTTTATGTTCAGCCTTTAAGGAAGGTTTTTCCAAAACTTTCCTTTATATCTAATATCTCCCTGAAGCAGTCAAAGCCTCAAGGAATAAATGTGTATGATCAAGAAGTTCCTGTGGGTCAGTATAGAATAATGACAGTGAGATGGACAAACAGGAGTAGCAACAGGAATTAGGTGTCTAAGATACTTTGTTGTCCCTTTGTGACATTGGAGCTACACTGCTGAAGGTAGATACAAAATGTATTATGTAAGGGGCTTTGATCACCATGTGTGGTGTATTTAATTTTCAAGTTACCAGATCTTGTATGAAGCTAAAACTACCTACTGACTTTATTTGTAACCCTTTGAATAGAGCTGTAGTTCTTATTTCTGTGCCTCCTTCCTTCAAACTGGTTATAGTAACTGTTGAATAAAGGAGTAAAGAATTTTAATCTCCTTTTGGATGACAGCTCCTATTTTGTTGTTCTGTATACTAGCAGCATTCATTTAATAGCTATTTAAGTAACACCTTCATAGCTAGAATTCTATTGACTCTCATGTATAAACACAACCTGGAAAAGTAAATTTATTTGAAGACAGTAGTAGTTAATCTAAGAAATCAAAGTGCACTTCAGCAAAGATTTTTTTTTTTTTTCGTCTTCATAAGGTGGTGTGGCTTTTTTTGTTTTGTTTTTTTGTGAAGATGAAAGCCTATAAAGGTACAACATGTTTGTGTTCAGAATCCCTTCCTCAAAAACCTTCCCTGCTTCATCCAGTCCCCACAAAGCTAGCTTAAGATACAATCAAGGACTAGTAACTGTATATGGTCTCTTTACATCTTACATAAGTGATTCACATTCCCATTTCCCTATAACCGTTTTAGAATGCTGTCCTAGCAAAGTGTAGATGGCAACAGATGTGTACAGCTGTGCTTACATGGCCTGTTAGGTTGCCTTTGGCTCTGGAAAAGGGGCTTTTACTTCAGTATCTGAAGGCTCCACTTCCAGAAAGGGCACTCAGAGACTGTGAATATTTCTTAGGCTTAGTTTTGCCTTAGCTGTGGTTTGGTGGCAGCCTTGAGCCAGCCTAAAAGTGTGCATTTCCTTTCAAAGAGATGGTGGTGTTTGTCCCCACTCAGTCCTGCTGCTCTTGCCCCTGAACTGTACAGGAACTGTTCCATGTTTAAACTAGTTTGATACAAGCATAAAACTTAATTGTTTTTACCAAGAACAGTTTTCCAAATTAATTCCTTTTTTGGGCTCTGTTTTTTGCCAGAAGTGGTGAGAGGCAGCAGTTCTAGGTAGGGGAACGTGTTGCTGATAGCATTTATGAAGTGGTCATGCTGCTGTGGTACATAGGGAGGCTCCTGTTCTTTGCTTGCAACCACTACAAGAAGAACTTCAGTTTCTAACTGTGTTGCTAAGTGATAATGCACTAGAATGGGATCATCTGTTACTCCTTTGGCTGCCCTGCATTGTTTAACTGGGCTTTCTGTGCTGTTGTAGCCCACAGGTTTCAGAGATTTTGTTGCCATTTCACAGCCTAATTTTTACCTGCGTTCTCTAATCAAGGAAATTCCATTTGTTTCTTGCAAGGCAGGAAATATATGAATAATTTATATAATAACTTAGACTTAAAAATTGTTATTGAACATGTAGTAAAAACTTTCCTATTCCACTTCATGTACCTTCCTGCTCTGGCTCTTGTATTCAGTTTGCTTGGAAGTCCTGTCTGCTCCCCCGAAAGATTGCTCCTCATCCTGCCCTACCGGTCTCCTAAAAAGGAGGTTTTAGAATTAGGTTTTAGCGTAGGTATGTGGGCTTTAAAAAAAAAATAAAAAAATCTATATACTGCTTTATCCAAATGTAGTTTGGCAACCAGTAAGCTGTGTTTTATGAGGCCAAAAATATTGCAGAAAATTTGGGTTTCACCTCCTTGGACAAAAAAAAAGAATCATGAGGAGAAGTGTTATGGTGCAGTAGAAAGGGTTTTGTAGCTATGCTGATTAGCTGTTCTGCTTCAAAGTTTAGAAAACTTGATGAATGGTCACATATAGGGGAGGAAAACCTGATAATTGCAGCAGTTGGAACCTCGGCTTTTCTTCATTAAAACTAATGAGGATATGAATAATTCTACAGTTTGGAGGTCTGAGAAGCAGTACAAGACCTGGAAATAGAGATTGTGGGCGGACTGAAAAGCCTGTTCTTGTGCTGTGATACTTAATTGATCAATGACTGTTTGAAAAATCCAAACTCGTACATTCCTGTCAGCAGGCACTGGGAGAGTTATGTCAAAAGGTTCAGACTGCTCTGGATCATTATAAACATTGGCCATCAGGTGTTTGTGAGCTGCCTGCTTTTCTGCTTTAATTAACTGTATTCTGGAAGTAGAACAGAGCTTGGAAGTTAGTGTGCACAAATACTGTAGCAGACCTACCTGGCTGGCAACCTCAGAGTAGAAAGTTGAGGATGACTGTGTCCAGCTCCCTGGCAGACAAAGCTTGGCACACCATTTAGACCTACATGTACACCTATATCTCTGTAGTAATACAGATAAAGACACATGTGGTGTAACTGTCGGAAATTCAAGTGAGAAGTGGTTTCTTCTGACTTATTTATTACTTCAAAAGTGAAAATTTGGAATTGTCCCAGTTGTGTAAAGCACAAATAAATACTTCCAACTATTCCTTTTGCTTTTGGCTGTCTACTTAGTAACTCTAGCTGCTCTGTGGAAGATAGCTGAAAATATAAACATAGTTTAAATATCTTCAATTCATGTGAGATAGAATTGAGAAAGAATAACAAACAGCATTTGAAGTATTTTTATCTTGTGTTAACATTTGATTGCATTATAAACAGTGGGTGTTATTGGGACTTCCAGTACTTGGCTTTTTCCCCAGTATGTTCCTTACTCTTAGGAAAGAAAAAAAATTCACCAAACCCAGACTTGTACTGTGAACACATTATAAACACTATCTTTGTTGCCTGTTGAAATTTTCTGCAGTAGAGTTTCAAGTAGTGGAAAATAGTTTCATCTAGTTAATGGAAGACACATTATTGACTGAATCTGATGCAGAGAAAATCGAACTATGTTAAAACTGAGGAACTGCTTTTTTTTAGTACATTGTTCTGTAAGTGCAGACATTTGTAAAGAGAATTCCTAGACTGCTTATGTCCCTAGAAAAACCAAAGCATCTTTTAGGCCTCTATGTCTTTAGGTCTTTATGTGCTGTTTCTTGTTGCCACTAATTGTCAGGACTGGATGTTACCCTTCCCATCTGACCTAACAATTTAGTGTATTTTCTCTGGGAAATTAGGAACAAGATGCAGAATTTGGCCTTGTGTGGAGAGGGTAGTGAATGGAATATCCTTCCTGTTTAGGGATGAGAGCAGATCCTTTCTTTGTCTCTTAGTTCTTCTTGTGTTAGGCAGAGGCATCTAAGGTTTTTAGATAAAATGATGAAGGATAAGGCAGGATTTGAAAGGTGATTGATATAAGTGCCAACAGAATCAGATCTAGGAAAGCTACAGAAGAATGAAATAGGATGCTATTAGCTGCCAATCAATGTTGAGAATTTACCAAAAAGACGTTTGAGGTAATAGATGAAAAAATCATATCCTTAAGGTGAAGGAGAGGGTAAACCATCTCCTGACCCTCCTAAATAAATAAACAAAAAGCTACCAAACCCCCTAAACAAACAAAGAATCCCCATCAAAACCAACTGACTGAGGAAAAAAAAGTCAGCTTTTTTGTTGTTTGTTTGTCTAGACCTAGAAACCAGCATAGAGACTGATAGCATAGAGTTAGCTTCCTCAATGTCCTATCTCCCCAAATTCTCTTCTCCAAAAAGTGAGAGAAAAAGCCAAACCAACAGCAAAAAGCCTCGAGCAAGAATCCCAAACCACTTCTGCATTATGGAAATAGTAGCAGCAGCACTTGTTTAGCTGGATAGGGAACAGTGGTTTGCAGATTGAGTTATTTCAGTGTTTTCCATCTCTGCATCATAATCTTAAAACACCGAGAGCTTGTTTTGCAGCTTCTGCCTGCCCCTCTACCTCCAGTGTTCTGTTAAGTATGCAATTACTAGGCAGTTCCCGATTTATGGTTTGGAAAAAAATGTGTTAATCTGGGCAAAGGACTGGCTACAGTCACTTGTTAAAATGGGTTATTTTACTCTCCTGTTTGGATGTGCCCAGTGTGAACTTTTACAGTGTTGATTCTTGTTTGATAAGCAAGCATTGTCTAAATATTTGTTCTGAGAAAACATGCGTTAATGTCATCAGCTCTGAACTTTTGGAGGAGCTAAATGGGCTAACCTCAGATTACTCGCTGGAAAAGTTGCACTTCGCTCTAGCCTGCAACCATTTTCCACTCCTTTCTTCATTCTGTTTGATTGCATTTACACACAGGCCTATCCCTACACATTTTAATGTGGCATTCAGAACTGCATGTGTTATACTTGTATTTATCTTACTAATTGTATAAATGATATTCATTGCATGAGATGCCTGCATTCTGCTCTTCTATACAGCTAAGGGCTAAAAGATTAGATGGTACTTATGGTATAAACTAGTAGCTGTAGAAGCTGCAGTCTCTGACTGGTCTGTTACCATTGCTAAATCCCTTTCAATCTCGTTTTCCAGAGAACTTCTAAATATACGAAGCATATTCCTTATTCCTGTTCACTTTTTCCCATTAATTCCCCTATTTCCAGCTGCTGTCTTGACAGGAAAAAATAGATATGGGACAGTCGGTAGGATGCATATTGCAGACAAGACCATTTCTTTAATAAAGTTGAACAAAAAGTCTGAGAGGCTCTGTCAGAGTGGCAAACAATTGAGATTGCTTTATTTTGGCAATCTTCTCTAAAACTTGGCAAAGTAGTGGGAGCACATAAGGAACTTCTTAAAAAAATATGTATATTTTTAAAATTTATTATTTTCACTTCACAAACAACAGATTTAATAAACCTTATCACCTGTGCTTTATGGAAGACTGTAGGTGTAGAATGGAATAAATTGCAAGTGCCAGTTTTTGAGACTGTTTGAAATAATAAATTTAAGAGTGTTTGTAATAATAAAATTTACTGTGAGTGGAAAAGATCAACCACAAATACAGCATGCAGGGCTGTGAGTCTTCCATACCATGGAACTTTGTTTGGGTTAGGGTGAGTCTTGCCCCAGCCCAGCCCCCCCACCGGGATATTGTCTCTCTTAGCATTGTCACCTTCTGTGCAGAGGAATTCTGTCCTTCCCCTGCAGCCTCCCCTGCTGTGGGCAGCACAGGGTACCGTGAATGGGTCTCCAGCCATCGCTGAGCAGCACACACCGGGACCTGTGCTCGGGAATGGTGTGGGGCTGAGTGACGAGCAGTGCTAAATTGTGTGGCAAGGTTTTTGCATTGCTCCATCATTGTAAGTCTTTGAACTACACAGCTTTACTGCTGATTATGTGATCAAATCCCCTTGTGAAAAGTGTGTGGAGTCTAGCAAGGCTTGTGCTGTTGCTCTGTGTGTTTATGGATGTCTTGGGCCACCATCCCTTTTTTTCTCTAGCAGATTTCTGCCCCCATCTTCTCTTCCCATGCTTTTGTAACCTGGTGTGTGGCATTTGAGTGCTAGTGGAATCATAATTCTTGCCCCTTTCACTCATTAGCCAACAGTGTTAGTGATTATGTAGTACTTGTGGCAGAGGCATGGTGCGTCATATTTTAAAATGGTTTTGTACGTGTAGTTTATCTGAAAAGAAAATTTTGTGAAAGAAGGCTTGAAAAGCCAGTTAAGCAATAGAATATTAATCATTGTGTTGAATGCACTGACATTTTAAGCAATTAAACATTTTCAGGAGAAGGAAGAACTGTCAGTTTGGAATCATGTAGCACTTGTTAAAATTTTGAGTAGCTAGTGTTTTGTTAGCTGACTAGTACTGAGAAATTTGTAACAAAGTTTTTTATAGTAGATCTAAGAGACATGTCTTCGAACTTATACAAGAATTGCCTTTTCTGTTAATTAGATATTGATGTGCTCTTCCCAGTTGTTAATTGCAATGGGCTCTTTAAACAATTTCTATTCAGTTCAATTGTTTGTTACTGCATGCCTTGGCTTTCAGCAGTGCAAAATGTAAATAAACTTAACAGCTCAATTGTGTCATCACATACTTTGTATAGTGTAGATAATGTTGTCTTTTGGGGTTTTTTGGACCAGATTTTATGATGAGGCAGTATCTCTTCATTTATCTATCTGGTTAAACTTTAGTATTTGGAGAAGGATATTCTGTCTGCAGTGACTTGCAGTGTAATTGCATATTGTTTTGAGTTTGTGCTGTATATTTCAATTGAAAGCCTCTGCTTCAGCTAAAGCTTGGACTGAATAAACTGAACTAAGGGAGCTTTTTGAATGACAAATAAATAGATTATTTTTCTTTGAAAAATGCAGAAGCATTTGGAGAAAAAAAAATCCAAGGTGAATTTAAATATTTTGTTTCCTAAATATGATAACATTTGAACATTTGTTAACATTTGTTAACATTTGAACAGGCCCTTGTTTGTGATGCCTTTGGATAATGGCTGTGGATTATTCTGGACAGCAGCTTGTGCTGTGCACTGTGCCTCAGCACGTGCTCCTTTCCCCAGAGATTTTAAATATACTGTGTTTGAACGCATGTTACGAATTCTTATGTTCTGGAGCAAAAGAAGTGGTGCACAGCAGGACTTCCAAAGTGTTTAAGGATTGTATTGTAACTTGGGGGACTTTGTGCCAATAAAGGCCCTTGGAAGTGTTTTTGGTGGTGAAGTAAGAAAGGATGAGAACAGATTTGAACAAAATATGAGTTCCTATTGTCTTAATGGTACATGGCTGAAAACGTAGGCTTCCAAATGCTCTAGCTCGTGATACCCAGTAATTTAAGCCTGCTTATTTGAGTGTTAAACAGCTCTTAAGGTGTTCTTCCTCCTTTCTATAATGTTGAGCCACCTCTAAAGGATTGTAGGCTTACATGTACAAGAATATATGGCATATGTGTTTTAATTGTGGGAAAATTGATAATTAAATTGACAAGACTTGTGAAGTTCTCCAGGTAAAAATAACATGAATTTTGACATTCCCAGGTTTGGTTCAATATGAAATCTGATGCATGGGTACATAGCCTTCAAGTCCCAGTTCTCAAGTCGCTGGCTCAACAAACCTTATTTAAAAGTATTAGGTTTTCTCTTTGAACTTGGATGTAGTCTTCTTTGTCTTTTCCTCTTTTTCTTATTGCTTTCCTGGAAAAAAACCCAGTGCTGTTGAATGATCCTGAGGTTGTCAGATTTTAAGTCTTACTGTCCTTGGCTTTCTGAATGATCCATGCAGTGTTGGTTTTGCTCCAACCAGAGTCCAAAGTGACCAAAAAAAAGGAGTGTTTGAACACTTTTGTAAATGCACAGTCTTGGTCTGTTTTGTAGAAGTCTAAATGCTTCTGTACATCCTTCAGCCCCTCTGTTTTATTTCTGTCCCAGGCTCCTTGTGGGCTCTGGAACTGGTTACTGAGATGGACAGGGAGCAAACTGAACTAGGGCTTTTCTTGCCTAAGCACGGTGTTTGTGGTTTTTTTTTCTTAGGAGAAGGGAAAGGGACAGAAGGAACTAATTCAGTTGTAGAACTCCTTACAGTTTTACAGTGTCCTCATGATAAGCACGTAAGTGAACGATTTTGAGTATGTTTTGTGATTTTCTTTAAAAATCTGATGAAAAATAAAATAAGTGTTGGAGAAGCTAAATTTTCATTTGTTATCCACTTGATGTCAATGACAGGAGCAATCGAGTACAGAGCTTTTGCTTTTTAAAACACTGTTTTTCAGCCTACTTAAAAGTGATTTTCCTACATGTGGGAAATAGTGAAGTAATTAAACACATTTGGGTCTATGCATAAATTTTCTAAAATTAACTGTCTCTTTCACACTAATCTTTCTTGTCTTTAATTGGGTTGAAATGTGTGAAAGGGAGAACGGTTTGAAAGGGAACTATGTTTCAGAGAGTAGCTTAACTACAGAGCACATAAAGAAGTTGTTATATGTGCTTGGGCCAGGGAGGCAGGAGCTTTCTGTTAAAAGGGGAAATTTTGGTATTGGTTTCTTCTGCATTGTTTTTTAGTAAATCGTATGCTATTTCCCTGGTTTTTGTACCTCTCACTCCAGTGGAGAAATTCAGATGTGCTGCAGTTAGGAACAAAATACCANTCTGGTTAAACTTTAGTATTTGGAGAAGGATATTCTGTCTGCAGTGACTTGCAGTGTAATTGCATATTGTTTTGAGTTTGTGCTGTATATTTCAATTGAAAGCCTCTGCTTCAGCTAAAGCTTGGACTGAATAAACTGAACTAAGGGAGCTTTTTGAATGACAAATAAATAGATTATTTTTCTTTGAAAAATGCAGAAGCATTTGGAGAAAAAAAAATCCAAGGTGAATTTAAATATTTTGTTTCCTAAATATGATAACATTTGAACATTTGTTAACATTTGTTAACATTTGAACAGGCCCTTGTTTGTGATGCCTTTGGATAATGGCTGTGGATTATTCTGGACAGCAGCTTGTGCTGTGCATTGTGCCTCAGCACGTGCTCCTTTCCCCAGAGATTTTAAATATACTGTGTTTGAACGCATGTTACGAATTCTTATGTTCTGGAGCAAAAGAAGTGGTGCACAGCAGGACTTCCAAAGTGTTTAAGGATTGTATTGTAACTTGGGGGACTTTGTGCCAATAAAGGCCCTTGGAAGTGTTTTTGGTGGTGAAGTAAGAAAGGATGAGAACAGATTTGAACAAAATATGAGTTCCTATTGTCTTAATGGTACATGGCTGAAAACGTAGGCTTCCAAATGCTCTAGCTCGTGATACCCAGTAATTTAAGCCTGCTTATTTGAGTGTTAAACAGCTCTTAAGGTGTTCTTCCTCCTTTCTATAATGTTGAGCCACCTCTAAAGGATTGTAGGCTTACATGTACAAGAATATATGGCATATGTGTTTTAATTGTGGGAAAATTGATAATTAAATTGACAAGACTTGTGAAGTTCTCCAGGTAAAAATAACATGAATTTTGACATTCCCAGGTTTGGTTCAATATGAAATCTGATGCATGGGTACATAGCCTTCAAGTCCCAGTTCTCAAGTCGCTGGCTCAACAAACCTTATTTAAAAGTATTAGGTTTTCTCTTTGAACTTGGATGTAGTCTTCTTTGTCTTTTCCTCTTTTTCTTATTGCTTTCCTGGAAAAAAACCCAGTGCTGTTGAATGATCCTGAGGTTGTCAGATTTTAAGTCTTACTGTCCTTGGCTTTCTGAATGATCAATGCAGTGTTGCTTTTGCTCCAACCACAGTCCAAAGTGACCTAAAAAAAGGAGTGTTTGAACACTTTTGTAAATGCACAGTCTTGGTCTGTTTTGTAGAAGTCTAAATGCTTCTGTACATCCTTCAGCCCCTCTGTTTTATTTCTGTCCCAGGCTCCTTGTGGGCTCTGGAACTGGTTACTGAGATGGACAGGGAGCAAACTGAACCAGGGCTTTTCTTGCCTAAGCACGGTGTTTGTGGTTTTTTTTTTCTTAGGAGAAGGGAAAGGGACAGAAAGAACTAATTCAGTTGTAGAACTCCTTACAATTTTACAGTGTCCTCATGATAAGCACGTAACTGAATGATTTGGAGTATGTTTTGTGATTTTCTTTAAAAATCTGATGAAAAATAAAATAAGTGTTGGAGAAGCTAAATTTTCATTTGTTATCCACTTGATGTCAATGACAGGAGCAATCGAGTACAGAGCTTTTGCTTTTTAAAACACTGTTTTTCAGCCTACTTAAAAGTGATTTTCCTACATGTGGGAAATAGTGAAGTAATTAAACACATTTGGGTCTATGCATAAATTTTCTAAAATTAACTGTCTCTTTCACACTAATCTTTCTTGTCTTTAATTGGGTTGAAATGTGTGAAAGGGAGAACGGTTTGAAAGGGAACTATGTTTCAGAGAGTAGCTTAACTACAGAGCACATAAAGAAGTTGTTATATGTGCTTGGGCCAGGGAGGCAGGAGCTTTCTGTTAAAAGGGGAAATTTTGGTATTGGTTTCTTCTGCATTGTTTTTTAGTAAATCGTATGCTATTTCCCTGGTTTTTGTACCTCTCACTCCAGTGGAGAAATTCAGATGTGCTGCAGTTAGGAACAAAATACCATCTCACTTGAAGAATTAAAAATACTTAATCATCAAGTTGTGGTTATCACTCACCACATCATTATAAATAGACTTAATTAGTTTTCCTATTTCCTTTTTTGTTTCCCCAGCAGTTTGCCAACCTGTTCACTAACAGCAGTGCTGACTAACCTCTTCAGACTTCAAACATCTCATTAGTAAACTAATGCATGACCCACATGCACAAAAACGGAGAAATCATTCTGAAAGGTGCCCTGCATTCTGAAGGATGCAGGATTTCAGGGAGAAATGGAAATGTGATGGAAATGGAGGTCATGTTTAGGTGTGTATCATGCTGTACACAGTTGATGTAAAATAGTGGAATACAGTTGAAATACTTTGATTGTAGCCATGACTCTTTTTTGGGTTTATTTACAGCTGAGTTCTTATCTCCCCTCCCTTCTCAGTGGAATTGCTTCGTGTTTGGAAATTCTTTTCCAGTCCTGAGTAGGAAGCTAACTTGTTTCAGGTGTATGTATACACATTTTAACCCTGAAGCAAATGTTTTTGCACTAGGGAACTTTTACCTTCAACTCCATCATCTTTGTTTTCAAAGTGTGTTTGCTGTTACAGTAAACTCATTTTTTCAGTTAACTGGAATTTATGAAGCATATCTTGGGATTAGCATTCAGTCTTTCACCTGCTATAACAAATTTGAGACACATGGTTATGCGTTTTGTGTTCAACTTTTCACTTCTGAGTAAGTGATTAATCTTTCTCCCTGTCATGTTTTGTGTCACAGTAGCACTGTCATTTTCTCCCTCTGACAGCCTGACACTGTTTAAACATCAGTCTAATTTTGCACATAAGCCAGCTTAAAAGAAGGAAAAAAAAATCACGTGAGGCATGTCACAACTTATTTTCAGAAGCAGCCGGCTTGCAGAAGGCACAACTTGCTCTGTTCTGTGTTGATTTCTGCTGACAGCAGGCTGTGGTGTTAAGCACATATAACAAAAATCAGTATTTCAGACAACAGAAGTATGGAGAACACGTATCTTACTGTGCAATGAAAAGGCAAAGCTTGTTGGAGGGAGGGAGATGGTGGTGGAGCCCATATATGACTGATCTCTACTGGTATCTCTATCTTTTTAGGGAAAACGTCTGCTTTATGCCATGTGTTTTAAGAATTACAGTTTTCCTAGTATGCTGTACATCCTGATACAAGCCTTGCCCCCTAGCCTTCAACATTTGAGTCTTCACCTTGAGAATGATGTTTAAATATGCTGACTTTACCCTTCTGTTTTCAAGTTCACAGTAAGTCAGATGGAGGTCATGTCAAAAATAGAAGTAAGTGATGAGTTAGGAATGGCTTCTGTCTCTGTCCCGTGTATGAAATCTTGTGTGTTGTTCTTTACTCTGTCAGCTGAGGTACACTTGTATGGCATTTTCTTCTGGTTTTGTCCTTCAAGAATCAGCATTTTATGACAAAATGGGGAAATCCTGCTGTTTTGTTTCTTTATAAACGAGTTGCGTGAGAATCTAGAAGCAACGCGTGGGTCAAAACCATAGCTTTTTTTGAAACTTAACAACAGTTTCCAAATGTAATTGTGTATCATATCAGTATTCCAGAGGTGTGTGGACATGCCTAGAAGAATAACCAATATATGTGCTTGCAATGCTGTCCTAATGAGAGAACAGTTGTTCTGTATGCCACTGTATCTGGATATTTCTATCAGAACAAGAGAAGACAGAAAAAGCTGAAAGCCTCTCAGAAAAATTTCAAGGTAAAGTGTCAAATGTAATTATTCTGTGTATCTTGTAGCTGCTCACTTATCTTTAATGCAAAACTCTCAGTATTTACCAGATTATAGTGGCATTGATTAGGTTACATGGGTCTTCTGGAACAGAGTTGATAGTCTATGAAATATGTTGAAAACTCAAGGTTTTCACTGAAGTCTGGTCTGTTCCATTTCTGTTCAAGTATCTTGATCTACCCCTGTGCCTCAGTATTGAGAATGAACAATTCAGGAAATGCCTGTCTGTAAAAGCATCTTCAGCTTGTATTTATTTGTCAATCTCCTTACTTTGACCATGAGTTGGAAATTCTAATTTTTTGTTTTTACTTGCTCCCTGACTTTTGAACATTTAGATTTGCAAAGGAAAACTACAACCTAGGAACCTTTTTTAGAGTTTATTATAATCAGAAACAGAGTTTTCAGTTGTGTTTTCTGTGAGATCTCTCTTCAAGCACAGACAAGACAGACAAAGAAGTTGTGTTAATAAAGGAAGGAACAGAATTAATTCTTCATGCATCCAGTTTTGCAAGTGCTTTGTGCTTGTAGAAAACTTGACATAGTTTGGAGGGTATTTGCAACAAACCATGCTACGATGTGAAATCTGCCTACATGGAGTTCTCTACCATAGGAATGATGTATGTAAATAATGAAATGCCTGGTGAATTCAGCAGTAGTCTTTTCCACAGGAAGGATGATATTTTTGTACGTTTTCTGTAAACAAGTTTTGTTTATTTATTTAATTTAAGAGTACCTGACAGAGAGGTACCTACCATTTAAACCTTTTACTCTGGAAGTTATATAGCAGGAAGTTTATTTTAATGTTTAGTCAGAGTTCTGTAATGGTGAAAACGTCTATTAACTGAATGTTATCTTGAAGAACAGGAGTGAGAAGAGAATTGTGAGAGAAAATCCTGTGGAAAGTGGAAAAGACTTCATTTTTCATAGGAAAAGCTTTTTTGTGATGTCTTATTGTTAGCTGTTGTGTACAGTTGTCTCATGGTCGTCCCAATTTTTTTTTTCAGTTTTGAGTGTGTTCTTTTGTCTTGGAAGAAGTTAAACGTGCAAGCTAAATAACTTTGAAATAATGTTTATGCTTTTTTCCCTTAAATAAATTTTGCTCTGTCTATGCTGAAGAAGACATGGTCAAATTTATCTTCTACCAGGGGTAGGAATTTGAAAAAAGTAGTGTTTTTTTTTCTTCTGAGTCTGATCTAATAGTATTTTTCCCTTTCTTGTATGACACAACTAGCACTTTGTTTTTAGAGCTGCTGCTGTTGTATGTTACCAAGCCTGGAAAATGGAGTAGTTTCTTGTGGGATCACATAATCCAAGTCAGTGCTTAAATATGTGTAAAGGCAATTGCTTGTGTGGATTCAGTTTCTTCTTCTTCCTTCTGGATTTCCCTTCCTGCTATGTACATACTTTCCTTTCATCTGCAGATCAGAGGAAGAAAGTGTTGCCACTGAAAAGAGGGTTATGTCAGAGTCCTTTGAATGAGAAATAAGCTTTTTCTTCTTCCTTCTCTTGGACTCTCTAATATGAGTTGATCTCTCTTCTTGCTGCTCCTGTGGGTTATCATGAGCTGTTGGCAGAATCCAGTCTGTTACTCTGTCCGCTCAACACTTGTAACACAGCCCGAACTGAAAGTGTCGTCAGGGGGAACTTAGGGCCCTTAATTGGAGTGTGATACTAAAGCTGATTTGTATTATGCTGAACGGGGGTTATTTGCCTGAGAGATTTCTTAAAATCTTCAAGAAAAATGAGGGAGCTAATGAAGGTCTTTGATGTCTTCTTTACAGAAGTTAACTGATGTTTGAGTTGCCCATAATTAATTTCATCCTTCAAATTAATTTTCATGAGCTTTATGAGTTACTAGTGTTGCAGTAGTTCATAGCTCTGGGTGTTGGTCTTAACTGTAGTGTGGGGAAGTTCTGTTTGTGATGGAGGGCAGCACTTTGCCTTTTGGTGCAGGAGTCAGCTGGTTTGGGAACAGCATTGCTTTCTGGGTCTTGTCCAGTCTTACCATTCTGTGTCCCTGTCTCCTGGGGACTCCACTGAGGGCTTTGCTCTTTTGTCCTTGTGTCTGCCTACAAAGATGTTACGTAGCTTATCACAGCCTACAGGCATCTTTGTGTCTAAAGAACACTGGTGTAAAGAGAATAAAAGAGGGTTTTTGTTTATACGGTCTTCGGTGATTCTGTTTATAGATGAATTGGTTTGAAACACTTGGCAGAATGATGGATGACAGGAGCATTGGACTCACCTTTAAAACCATTATTATTATGCTACAAGTTGGCAGTTGATTCCTGTGGAGCCTTACAGTAATGGCAAGGGATCTTGCAAATTCCATATCTGCCCCTTTTGCAAGAAAACCCAGAGATGTCAAATCTCATGAAACTATAAAATGTTGTTTAAATGAACTTTGATGCAGATGGTTATAAAATCTGAATATTTAATCCTAGGATGATATTTTAAATAACGAGACGAAATGAGTTTTAAAAGCTCTTCTATTACATTATTCTTATGCTATCCCTCTTTCTTGTCTTGAGTCAGCATCTTAGGGTAAAAGTTTTGTGTGGTTCTGCTGTCCCTGAGGAGATTTTTTTCATGGTTTTTGGTCCTACCTGTCTAAAATTGCTGAACTGTGAACTGGGCTCTCCTTTGTCTAGTGCACCTCCATGTGTGTGCTTTCTGTTTCGCTTGAGTTGCTTACAGTTAATTAAATTTATCATAATGGAAAGCCCGATAGGAGCTTGTTTTAGACCAAGTAGACTGAGTCAGCACTTGTGTAACCACTACTTAAACATAGTTTTGTTACAGTATCTCCTGTTTCAATTAAATATTTCCCTGAGACACACTGTTGTTTACTTTTGTGTTTTGGGTAGGATTTCTTCACCTTTGAAAAATCTTTTGAAAAGCCTGCAAATATTCCATGTTATATTTATATTTAAAAATATTAATATGATGGAAAGAACTTTTACATAACCCAGAACTGTGAGTTCACTTGTGCTGAAATCACATTGAATTTTCTTAGCAATTAGAGAACAAAGTGAAGATTGTGTTGTACCAAGTGGAAGCATTTCCTATTGAATGAAACAGCTAGTTATTCCATAGGAAATTTTCCTTTGTGTCTAGGCTTTGAAGTACAGTGTTAGCAGAGGAAGAATAGGAAGAGGGGAGATTTTTTTGCCCATTGTAATGCAGTGTATCTCTTACCCTAGTGATGGCCCAAAAAGCCATGTTGCACCTAATCTCATCTCCTCTACCCCTTCTGCTGCTGGGCTGCTTCAAAATGACAGCAGTGATGTTCTCCTTTATATTTTCCCCTTTTTCATAGACTCCCATTTCTGTTGAAAATAAAAGAACTGAAAGGTTATATTTACTCCTAGAAGAAATAGTGAGAGGTGGAAAGAACTCTCGACAGTTGTCCTGAGGCAGCAGAAAAACTAATAATGAAAGAAACAGTTCAGTGTCTGTAAAATGTCTGGTCTAAAATGAATACATCCCTCTGCCCTTCTTGGAGATATGCTGGTTAATGGAATTCCAGCAGACTGGTGAGTATTGTGGATGATAATCGTTACCTAAGAATAGTAGATACTGCTGCAGTGGGAACAATTTCATTTTAGTGTTAGCCGTAAGCATAATTTACATATGCAATAAATAATGATCTCAGAAGCAAATAGACACATTATGTCAAGTGATTTACATATTTTCCTTTCCTTTGTATAGAATGTTCTGTCACAGAGTGACCCAGAACTTGGCAAGTTGCTTGAAGTCACCAGGTCTTTTCTCAGAACTTGAAATGGTACTTAGGCAGATGAAAACAGACAACGATTTAGATATAACTGTGCAGCAGAACAGAGATTGTGTTATTGGAATTTACAGTTGTGTCCCTATTTATGAAAAACTTCTGGATCTGTTCCTCTCTCCAAACTAGCAAACTTGAAATAATTTATTAGATGCTATTTCAATATCCAATATTTGCTTTAGACAATAGTAAAAGAGAAGGCAGGCTCATCTTTGGAACAAGCATGTTAATATTAGAAACAAAGCTATCTAGACCTGTCTGAGAGTAGTGTCTTCTCAATATAATCAGGCAATAAAAAAAGTGGGCTTGATGTCTAATTCCACAGCCTCTGTAGTGTGCATTTAATAATTTATATATTTTTTTTGTCACTGCTAGTTTGTAGAGACAAAAAGTAAAGACTAATGAGGCAGGTAAAGTTCTGAGAGCAGACTGAGAATTTTTTTAAACTCCATGATGCATGATGTTATGTTAAGATGATAAAACACAAGCAGACACTCGACAACATTCTTGGATTATTACATGCAGAATTTTAGAAGGAGCTAGATGAACCTTTGTTCAAATCTGAGGATAGGTGGTTTGCAGATAGCTGTGTGCAGCTCCAGCCTTGGATGACAGACTGATGATGCATATCATTTAGAAAGAGTAGAGTTTACTGAAATATTTATACTTCCCCAGACTGTCTTGTTCCATGTGTACATGGAAACTGCAAGATTATTCTGAAATGCTGGCCAAGCTTCAGATGTGTGTTAGCTGAAACTCTTAGTTTCTACGGGAGACTGGGGCAAGGAACTGCTACTCTAATACCCCTGAAATCAAAATGCAATAGAAGATGATGTCAACTCTTTGTGAAAATTCCTTGGATATGCATGAAGTTGTCTGTATTTGGGTTTATTTAATGCTTATAATATGTCTCTTAGATCCTTGGTCCTCCAACCTTTTCCTAAAGTGTAATGAATGTGATTATTTCTTCAACACAGTCTACCATGAGAAGCAGTGGATGCTGAATTTCCCCTTCTTGAACCATACTAATTAAAGCAGAAATGCATCACAGAAACAGAAACATTTTTATATTAAAGAATCCACTTTACGATTTTTATCACTGTATATTTTTTGCATTTTACTAAAGATGTGTACTGTAATGCTTTCATGAGGATGTTTATTTTGAAATAAAATAATGATCTATGCAATAGATAAAAAATTAAATTATGTAAACCAGATTTATTGTCAAGTAAGTAACTAGGATTAGGTAGAATTTGTAGATACTCGCAAAGAGTAGCAGAGTTCTGTCTGTGTGCCATGAAAATCCAGGGCTGGTTACATGATATTGTTGTAATGCCTATTAAAATAGTTACAGTATTTTATCAATTTCTGTCTTTAATTTCAAATGAGCTCAGTTTTTCCCTCCTCCCTCGTCTTGGGTTTGTTGAAATGACTGCCACCTCTGGAATGTCTCTGTCCCTTGCAGTAGGTGGTGTCACATGTGCTCTCTTTGACGCTGAAGGGAAGGTTCAGCCAGTGCTGCTGCCAGGAAACCAGCCCTGAGCAGGAGCTGTTCTCTCACCACCCTAAGTGTGGGTTACTGGTTAGTTACAGTTTGTTACAGAAGCATTTCGTGTTGCTGCTTCGTTTATAAAGATACATTACAAGCATGTTGGGTTTTGGTTTTTCAGTACTTGCTCCACAGCTGTGGATTTCTGCTGTTATCCTTAGAGCTGTTTGTGTGAGCAATGCCATTGATTGTGCAGAACTGCTCATATGGACTGTTTTGTCACACCATAATTTCATTTAAAAACTGTACTAATAATATTTTGCCTTTAGCAGGTTTACATAAAATCTGTGTCTATTGTGTGTTCCTTGTTCCCCTTGTTCCCCTCACATGTTCCTCCACCTTTTGAGTGGAATATGTAACCATTTTGCCATTGTTCTTCCCCTCCCTCACTAGTTGGATAAACAATTTATTTTTGCTTTGTAATGATTGTAAAGAAGATTTAATAATATATTTATACTTGTGTTCTGGAAAAAATGTATAAAAGTTTTGTATGTGATAAATATTGGAGGAAAAAACCTCAGCCTCTCAGGGATTTGGGATCACAAACCTTGTTTTTCTGCAATTGCATGAGGTGTGGATCTGTATTTTTCTTTGTCGTGTAAATGCCAGTAGTGCTTTGCTGTTTCCTGCAGGTTTTTTATTTGTATTTTGAGGGTTAAATAATTTTTTCTATTTTTTCTTGATCCATCACTGTAACCACAGTAACCATTTTAACTGTGTTTGATTTAGTCCCAGTAGGCAAGCAAAAAATTAATATTTAGAGCAATTCATAGGCAAAGCAAACTTCTCCTCATCTCAGAGGATTTAAGAAATGAATTAATTAACTATTGTTGACTTCAAATTTGGTGTTTTATTGACAGGTTAAAAGTTGTTTTGTTTTGTTTTCAGCTTTTTAACTAGCTATGTAATCTTTCATCTTAAGAAATACCCAAAAAACCCCCAAAAGAGCACTCACCGAAACCAATGTTGTAAAAGTGCCAAACCAAACAAAGACCAGAAAACTTCCAATACCTAAAAGAACGCAACAAAACTCAAACAACCTGCCCCCAAATGGCCTGCCCCCCAAAAAGGAACTCAAGGGTTCATTTGTCCTTGACTTGATAGCATTGTTGGAGATGTGAGAAGCCAAAAAGGTCACAATATGCAGCAAAACTTAAGAGTGACTTCACTCCAGTTAGCATTCGTTTTTAAATTGCAAATTCGGAATGTTGGCTATTAGGCTTATATTTGAGCTCCTGCATTTATTTTTGTTGTTTCCAGCTCTATAATTTTGTTTCTAGATGAAAATCAGGCTGCAACTCCTGTTAGAGTTATAATGCATATTGTATTAGATGTAATATGCATAATAGATATGAACACACTATGTAATATGTAAATAGCTAATATGTCTCTATATACATAAAATACAGTTATGTCATACAGAAAAACCAACATATTTGTATATCTATATCACAGGTATATGAACACAATATTATCAGAATTATATCAAGCATAATAATATATAGTAAGATATGTATTATGTATCTTGGTGTATAGATACCCAATCAGATATACACACAGCAAAATATATATTATAGACATTGATACATTATTACTGCATTGATATATTTATGTATCAGTCATCACCTTGATCCACATGTGAGCTCAGGTCTGGCATGTGTCATGGTAAGGCTCTCTAAGTGGGGTGGAATCTCTTAGCTCATGGAGAAACAAAGGTCTGCATTTTCCCAGAGTGGCATTTGTTAACGCAGACGTAACTTCTGTAATGCCATGAATGCATTTGCAAGTTTGGGAGTTTTGGAGGTGTCAGTGGTCTCTTACTCACATGAGGCATGGCAAAAATAGAGGAATTGGTCACAAACATTCAAGGGAGTGTTATCTTTTGCACTACATGGCTTTAAAGTGGTATTTTATTAGATTTATAGCCTGACTGCATTTTTTTGATTTTTAAGCTCCTACCTACTTAAATGTTTTCTACAATACTCTTCCATTTTCTTCCCAAGCCAATAGCAACATATAATACTTGGGAGTGATTAATAGTAATTACTGTTCTGTATTATTCTATGTGATTCACTTACATGCAAAATAAAGAAAAAGATAAGAAAAAACAAGAAAATCACAATGCCAACATGAGAGCAGCAATTTAGAGAGGTACAAGTGCATTGTATTTTGTTTTAATGTGTTAGTTCTCTTGACAGGTATTGTCCCATACTTTTATCTGCTGATAAACTTTATTTTTAACCTAATCTAGCAGTTTGTTCCTAAGTGCTCTGCGCAGTACAGATACTTATTTTGATTGTCATCTCTTCAGGAAAGTTCTAGGGAGGCTAATGCAAGATCACACTCACTGTGGAGACATCGGAGAGGAAAGGTGGGAAAATAAGGAGGTGTCTCCCAAGTGGAAACTCTGCTCTGCTGGCTGCTGCCGTGGGCTGTGGCTCACTGGGCAGCTCATGGACGTGGGGTTTTTGCTCTTGCCAGAATGCAAAGATGCAACCTAAAGTCACAGTTTTATCTGAAAACCCAAGGTTGTTTTGTTTGCTGTTTCACTAGGTAATGAATAAATTGCGATTCTCTGCTTTACCAGGAACTTGGTCTTTGCCTAATTAATCATTAAAGGTTGTTAGCATACTGTGGGGGAGCTTATTATTAGAGTCTGCACGTATTTCAGAGAGCTATGACCCCTTCATGAGTAACTATAGAAACCTCAGCAACCGTAGTCATTGGCTTAAATTATGGAGTTCATATTTTTAAAGAATATTGGCCAGAGTCAGTGGCTAATAATTGTGGTGTCTAAAATGATGAAGACTGTAAAATTCTGGTTATTTAATTTTGAGTAGCAATGCAGTAAAAGGACTAGTAGTTTTCACAAGATTAGGAATTATAGAATACTTTCATGAGTTACTGGAACACAACTAAAAAAGCCCTAAGATACCTTGCATATTTTCTGAAGTTTTTGTGTAGAAACATTATGTTCATGCTCTTTCTGTCAGATTCACAATTTAAGGATAAAATTTACTAAATGGCAAAAAAAAAAGTCTTGAGTGTTTCTGTTTTATTTTCAGTATATTTCCAATATATGTTATTTCTTAATGTTAGACTTAATTTATGCTGGTAAATGAGGTACTGAAAGAAATCCTGTCGCAGTTTGCAAAACAGTGGTAGGAGCAAGTACCTCTGAAATGGAAGGGAAAAAGAAGAAATGTCAAATATGAACATTGTTGTGCAACATTAGGGCCTGTAGGAATAGGAGGTTCAAATATAGGAGTTGTGTATTCGTACAGCTAATGAGGTTGGGTTGTTACCAACCTGTGTTTTGGAGAAATAAAGGTGCTTTTTTGGAGGGGGGGGCAACCCAACTCACTCCTCCATGGTTTAAATTACTTTATAATTTGTCTGAAGTGTAGAAGGAAACCCGATTTGAAAGGTAGAAGTATTAAAAGGTTTTATGCTGTTTCATGATACGTATAGCATAGGCCTGTGTGGGGGAGGTAGGTTACTGGATCAGAGCAAATGCAATGTGGTAATGACAATGGTTTCTGTGTTGCTAGAGCTGGGAAATGCAGGGGAGAGTGACCACAACATACTAATAAGAAAGGAAGATGCGGCTCAAACATGTTAGGATGGATTTTGTCGTAGCTGACAGGAAGAGAAACTAACTGTTTTTATTGCTGATGTTGTTTTTAAGGAAGTTAATCCCAGACCATCATGCTTTGGACCACATAAATGATTTGAGCAAGACCATCCTCTGTGTTTGTGAGTAATTGGGATACAGGGAACAAGGCAGTGGGCAGAAATTAAACTTGCTTTGATGGCAGGATCAAAATGTCGAAACTAGCCAGTGGGAAGAAACGCCTGCGTTAACTTGGCATAAATGTTGTCCCACTTGTGAGTCATTGAGTTGTTCAAGTAATTAATGCTGTCATTGTTTTGTTTTTCTGCTCTTCTCGCTGTGTATCTCATATTATATTTCAGGTTGTTCAGTCTGCAGGTGTTTTTCTGGCAGGATGCCACTGGCTTACTGAGACTGGCTGCTGACAAAGCTGTCCCTTTAGCTGGTGTGTCTCCAGGGTACCTTCACATAAATACTTTGTATAAAATGGTTACCGCCTTGAACTGATGTTGAGAGAGACAAACTTAATTCTTAGAGATATATTAATCTCATAGTGATGTTTTAATAACTGGAACATGTATAAATGTGAGATGGGATGTTACATTGGGCAAAGTTTGCAGGTAGTATTTTTCATCACTGCCAGCATTTTAAGGGAAATCTCTTTATCAGAACTGTAGATCTCAAAAGCTGTGTTTTTGTTACAACATAACCTGGAATAGTGAAGGTGCTTAAAAGGAATGAATATAAACAAATGAATGTAAACGCAGAGTGTGGCAGAATGTGGAGAGGGCTGGTAGAGCAGTTCCCTAAGCCCCACTGAGCTGTGCTGAGTTCTTAGCTTTGTTTTTGGTTCAACAGCCCTTAGGGGCTTCTTGGATAACACCAAATACTCTGGAATTGTCAGTGCCAAAAGGAAAGTATTTATGCTGCCTCCAAGGTTAGTGTGTGTATGTGCTTCCTGCTTTCCTTGGGAAGGCTCGGCCTCTCTAGGTCGTGTAGTGGAGACTGTGGGGACAGGTGAGAGAGGCAGAGAACTTCTGTGTGCATGGCCTACCCTCTCCTGTGCTCTGCACAGCTCCCCCACTGCTCAGTGTGTTTAGAGGCTGCTCAAAATGAAATGCAGCAGCCAGGAGAGTCCACCTGGGAGCCTTTTATCCTACTGACCTGTCCAACCCTTGGGAAGGACAATGACATACAGTAATTGCAAATCTACAATCATGTGCATGTACATTTTGTTCCATGTACACCTCTAGCTTGTTAAATCAGGAGACTGATTTCTTATGTACCTTTTAACTGTTGAATCTGCCCTCTTTATGAAAGTCCACATCCTCCAAACAAGTCTTTGTTTTGCTGGTTTTTATGCCTTTCAGCCCTTCTGGAGTCGAAGGTTGCAGCAGTTAATTAGGAGTTGCATGTGTATGTTAAATATTCTGTAGTATTTAGGCACTGGAGTGTTGTTAGAATTGTGCAAGGATTTATTTATAACCCTCTGTAAAACTTTACTTTTAAAAAAACCAAAAACCAAACCAAACCAACAACAATTTACATTTTCTTTGTTAAAGCATGTTCTCTGCTCTCGGTTCAGCCTTTGGCTCACCAGCCTAACTGATGAAATAGTCACATTTTTACTTCTAAAAGCTTGAATCCAGTCCATACTTGACATAGAATATTAATGATACATGGATTTTTCTGTGAATGTGCTTTCTCAGTAATAGAAAGGACGTTGAAGATTTTGATGCTCATTCTCTATAGGTTTCTTGGAGAACCACACTGAAGAAAAACTGCCCTTATGCCTGTGCTGCAGTGGGGAAATGAGTGCTGCAGAAACTAGGACTGGCTTTCTTGAATTGAAATGGGTTCATTGATATTTATACAGTTGGGTTTTTGTTGGTTTTTTGCAGTGGTGTCAAAATCTAATAATCATGTCTTAAGCATTTTTAAAGTTAAAAAGTAGATAGTGAGATGTGTCAGATCTTCTTAAGACTTTGAAGACTACAATATAAATACCAAACCTGATCTGTTTTTTATATACTGCTTTTTTCTGAAGAGATATTGAGGGGGTAGTTACTGTATGTAGGTGATCAATAGTCTTCAAAATAATTTCACCAGTGACTTTGTTAATCCTATTCAGAATGCAGTGATGAAGGAAGAAAAGGAAAAAATATCACTAAAGAATAATTAGCAGAATGAAATTGAGTTAGTAGGTGTGACATCCAATTATTTTCTTCCCTGGAGAAAAATATCAAGTCAAGGTTGGATATTACAATTGGAGTGTAGCACCTCTGCTCCTTCTGAATCAGGCAGAGTGAGAAGTAGCCATGTTGTGTGAAGAAAAAAGGTCATGTCTCTGACTGCTGTGGTTAATGCATAGTTTGATTCAGGAGGGGGTTAGCCACTTCTGATTGCTGCTTTAATGAGGACTTCCCTTTGTAAAAATCCTTGGTTTAGGGATTGCCACATCGAATGTTTGATTTTGACAGTCTTCTTGCTCTATAGAGGGAAGCCATACACAGAGGTTTTTGAAAGACTTGTGTATTCCAACACAGCATCTTTGAGGGCTAAGACTGAAGCACAGGATTGCTTCCACACACCAAAGGATTTCTTCTAGGTTTTCCCTCTATGAAGGCAGTTTTAAATAGTTGCACTTCATGTGACAGACTGAGCTAGCATGGCTGTTTGTTATCTGGATTCCCTGGTCCATAGAAGGGGTGACATGGGGTGGAAAAGCTGGCTGTGACAGATCGATATCAGGTTAGCTGTACGTGTGAATTGACTTCATCCCATGAATTGCAACCAAATACAGTCTTCTGCAATGTGTTAGGCTGTTAACGACATCGTTTCATCTATGAAATATGAGAGCTTTTCCCTCCATTAAATTAATAAGAAAAAACTTTGCATTTAATAACTGGTATCCTTCACTTGAATCTTGTTTGGAAATACTGTATCACTTCCTCAAGTTGATAATATGCCTATGTTGTGTTTTTTAGTGTTCTTTTATTTTCACTGCTACTTTGGGATATATTTCTTATGTTCAGATTTTGCCATGGAACTGTCCAGATTTTTTTTTCACCCAGGGAGAGTACAGACAGTATTTTTTCCTTTCTTGTTTGTTACTTAGTGTTGTCCAATTCATTCTTGGACTTCTGACAAAATGGTCTGTTAAGAAATACTTAACTGTTTGAATAGCTGTTAAAAACAATGTCACAAGTACCTGCCCATGTAAATTACACTTTATGGAAAACTGTTTTGTGTTGGAGAAAAGTTTCATTACTAAACAGATGTAGAACTAGGTTAGAAAGTGTATGTAGATGGTGTAATTACCTGTTGGAAATAAATGAAAAACACTGTTAATTGGGTTTTCTATCATGTGAAAATGGCTTGTTTCTCACCAGCTAGTTATTCTTCCACTCCTTATTTTTTATATTTGTTCAATTTACTGTTTTCCCCATGGACTATTTTTCTTTGAACTTTTACAGTTTGTAACTTATGTAGTCAGCACTTTCTTGGGTAGAGAGGTGGTTCATTGATGTGTTTGTATAGCTCTGAGAACTTCATGGTACTTACAAGATGCAGAAATACTTATATTGGTTTCTTAATGCAGTTTTGGTATTCCATCTAATAAAGTATTCCACTTTCAGACTCTGGCTTAAATTGTGTTATATTAAATGCAGGTGTCTTATGTAGGCAAGTGTTTTTTGGAACGAGATAAACGATCATTGAACGATAGAATTGTTTGGGCTGGAAAAAATCCATCATGGTTGGGCCCAACCATTAACCCAGCACTGCCAAGTGCATCACTAAACCACGTCCCTAAATGCCACATCGACCCATCTGTTAAATACCTCCAGGGATGGTAACATCACAGTTTCCCTGAACAGCATGTTCTGATATTTTAGAACCATTTTGGGGTTATCCAATCCTAATATACAATCTAAACCTCCCCTGGCACAGCTTGATGCCGTTCCCTTTTGTGCTATTGCATCTCACTTGGGAGAAGAGGCCACTCTCACCTGGCCACCACCTCCTTTCAGGCACTTGTAGAGAGGGATAAGGTCACCCCTGAGCCTCCTTTTCTCCAGTCTAAACATTCCCAGCTCCCTCAGCTCCTCCTCATAGGACTTGTGCTCGGGACCCTTCCCCGGCTTCATTGCCCAACTCGGGACATGCTCCAGCACCCCATTGAAACTTAGGTCAGTTGACAGGAGATGTTCAGAGCTGAACAACAGAGATTGGATACCAGGCAGTAAAACTGTAGAGTGAAGAGGCCCTGAGATGGTGGTGAGAAAGCTGGCATTGTTCATTTGAAGGAGGAAAGCTGCTAGATTAATGGGAAAAAAAAAACCCTCCTCACACAAGCAGTCTTGACAGCGTGTAGATGCTTTAATGAAATTTAGGGGATGGGTTTCATATTTGATTGGTTTGGGTGCAATTTTCAGTTCTTAGAACTTTCCTTTTCTGTTTATTTGGTCATAAGTTTTACTAGGAACTATCTTAAATGTTTGTTTATTCCTTGGAAACAAACACGAGATTAAAGAAATAACTCATGTGAATGAAGCAGTGATCCATGCTCACTGTTACTGAGAACTTACTGTGACTAGCACTAATGCAAGAAATCTGATGTTAATGGTGTCTTGAAATATTTTTTTAGGCTTCTCTGTGTAGCTGGAATAAGCACATGGAGTGTGGGAAGTCCAAGAAGTATTCACTGTTGTGCAGGAAAGAGGTTACTAAACACTGAGTTTGTGCAAGTGACTGTTATAAACCCCTGTTCTCTAGTGTTTATATTTTTATATGTAGAGTTTACATGTAGATCACAACTGACTCTTTTTACTTGTTGACTGGGGATAAAAGACAGCTCTGACTAATAATAATGTTTCTCCTTACTGTAAAATGTTGTGAGTGTGCCTTTGAATTTTTTCATAACAGAATGCTTGGCAAACAGTGATGTATGGGTACCTCTAGGGATGGTGGAATTCCATCTGGTCAAAATGGGTGTGTATGTTAGCTGGAGAATATAATGAACTTGTTCAAAATATACTTTGCTGTACATGGCTTTTATTCGACAGATTATAAGTGACTCATTTTTGTATGGTTTACCAGATCAGATTCAGTATATTGTTTAGATATTTTTTTACCCAAGAATGACCCATGTTTTCTTTTTTGCAGTTTGTTTCTGCAGACTTCTTGGCCACATACTTTTCATGTGCTTCAGTACATAATTTCAAATTTCATTGTAGCTATATTTTGAAAAAGTCAACAGTAAACTTTTTAAGGACTCTAGTTTGTTTAAAATGCATTATGTAATTGTGGCCTGTGCAAAAGACTTTCCTGTATTATATCATCATGAAATGTTTTTCAAACTCTAGTACTAGAAGGAAGTGCATTTTGGAGTCTATCTTGAATACAGAAAAGCTTTAGATTTTTTTCTTTTACTACCATTGTCGCTTCCTTGATTTCTCTTCTGCCCTTAATGGGAAATGGAGCAAATGGCTTTCAACCTTCATGCTGCCCTTGTGTTGTCAGTCTATCCATGTAGCCACTCCCACAGCAAGGCAGGGGCTCTAAGAGCTAGTCCGAATTCTGATCTTTGTAAGAGAATGCTCAGTTCATACATGCCAATGTATTTATACCTGTAAGAGTAATTATTAGCTCTCTTTTTTATGCTAATCAGTTATAGAATTCATTGTAGAGGTACTGCTCTGCTTTTAAGCCCTCTGAGCTTGTGAAAACAAAAATTATGGTTCCTGTCTTGCAGTGAGAATGTTTGATTTCATTGTGTTTGCTCAGATGCTATCCCAAGCAAATTGTAACTACAGCTGATCACATAAACTATCGGAAAGGACTGGCCTGAGTAGGGATTTTGGCATGGTCCCATAAATACCTGGAGTCTTGTGAAAAAGGTTGCTATTCTTACAAAGAAGGAGATTGTGATTTGCTGGTTTGGGGAAGGTGAAATTTTTCTGACACCTCATATCAACCTCTTCCCATTCTATGTAGTTTATAGACAAGATGGAGTGGGGGATGTGGAGGGTGGAAGAAAGGGGAAAGGAGCAAAGCATTGCTTTAGGAACAGAAATCAGCCAAAAGGCCACGACACTTACTTATTTCAGACTTTCTCTGAAAGAAATTCTTTCTCTGAAGAATTAAGTAAACCTTTAGTTGTGGAGGAGTATCATAGCTGATGTAGATAATGCTTTGCCCAATTTCTCAAAGGCAAGCCATCCTTTCATACAGTAGAAAAATACTGTTGGGTTAGGAAATGAAATACTGTTATACCAGTTGCTTGTCTCTTTTTTTTTTTTTTAATGTTTTCTTCCCACTGGTAGTTAATCATTTGGTTAGTCCTAATCATGTACAGATGTTATCTCTAAAATGTTGTTGTAAGGGATGGGGAGGAAGCATAACAGATAGTATGCTTTGATAGAAGGGCAAAAGTACGATATACAGATACATTGTAATTTATTGTTTGACTTTGCTGGTTTTTAATATTCTCGCTTTTTGTGCAGTAAGCATCAGTTCTCACAAGTGAGCTACTTTAGGCTCTCAATTTGACAAATGGTACATATTAGTTTTTAAAGCTTATTTGTAGCTTCATACTGTCTTTGAATATATTCTTTCCTGTGGCATGTCTAATGTCCTCCTTTAACATCCCTTGAAATGTTTGATTATTCACAAATATTTTTGTTTAGCTAATTTTCTTGTCATGTTCTCACATCTTAAGAGAAAAATCTAACATGACAGAGTGCATTAGGATTTGTTTTCCCACCTAAGGTTTAGGTTCAATGCATCCTTACAGCTTTATGAAGGAGTCTGTCCAAATCTGTACTTTCAGTACACTGTTCTTTGGCTTCTCACTAAGATGGTTGTTGAAACACAAGTGTCTGTTATGATAGATCATAAAGGTATCTGCTTTATTAGATGAAAGTACCCTGGTCTTTTGTGGGGGTGTAATTTATAAAACTAGTTTAAAAGAAAGGAGTGTCCATCTTTAAACTGTGTTCTTTTGTGTGTTAGCAGTCACTGTGCTCTCACTGTTCAGTGGGAATGGGCACTAAAACCATGGTTCTGCACTAAAACCATCCATAATGGAGGTGCCAGTTTCCTCATACCTGCTGTTCTTGCCTAGTGGCCACTGTGTTACTGGGGTTGCAGTATGAAAGGAAATCAGTTGAAATTCAGTCAACTCCCAAAGTTTAGTATGGGGATATGTCATAGAAATTCGAATACAGTAAATACCATAAACTGCTTTTTTTACACCGTTTATGGAATGTTCATGACAATAGAAATGTTTTATTTTGTTTTCTATCTGATGCCTTTGGATCCTGTTTTGGGATTTTTTTGGTTGTAGCATTCTAGAGAGAATATTCAGTTTGTTGATTCCTTCCTTATTAATGTTGGTAATTGCCTTTGTAGTTCTTCTCTACAGTTGCATCATGTTTGCCTTTTCCGGGTAACATCAGTATCAGTTTATAGATGTGTATGTATGGCAGCATGTGAGAGGCTGGTGTTGAGGAACTGTTGAGGGCTCTGCAGAGTTTTTTCCTCATACTCCTCAGCATGTGTGGTGTTTCCTACAAAGCCAGTCGTCTCTTGCTGTGCCTGTGTGCTTCCTCAGCAGGACTAACCTGTGCTCTGCTGGATTGTAGCATACAGAGAATTCACAGGTGCTTCTGAACTCCCAGCTCTGTAGACTTTGACTGAGGAGTTTGCAAATGCAGCTATCAAAAAGACACTGTTTATCTAAAAAAACCTGTGGAGAAGGAAAGAAAAGGGAAAAAGGAGCGGGTGTCAAACTCTTATTTAAGGCTATTTTTGTGTCTTATTTCCAGTTGCTGCACACTGGCTTCTTAAGACTGCTGTGCTTGAGATTCTGGTAGGTTGATGGTCCCATGGGATATCAGAATTAGCAAGGGTGTGATGTAGATTACATCAGTAGCTCCTGTTAAAACAGGAGGTTGCAACTGCTGCTTATCGTCCTCCTCACTGCTGTTTTTTTTTTTTTCTGTATTAGTGTTTAGTCATCACATTTTTCGTTATCAAAATATGAAAGCCATTAAAGTAATACTAACAAGGAGTATTTGGTCTTTACATTTTTCAGTTCAGGATCCCGGTCCTGATTTTCATGTGTATCTTGTATCTGTGACAAAAGTTTCTTGAAGCAGTTTTATTGAGAATGTTCTCAAACTGGAAGAGCAGATAGTGTGTTATCTACTCACAGCAGCAGCACAATGTCTTGACTTCACAGTCTGAGCTCTTTTTGTCAGAGGACAATGTGGACTCAGAATTGGTAGATTTTGGCATCACTGACAAATTTACTACTGCAGTGCAGGACCTTTTTTTAAAGCCCATTACAGATGTTCTTAAGGAGTTGAAGTGGCATGTCTTGCATTTCATTCTGTAGCATTAAAGTATTCTGATGTTTGAATATGTATTTTATGCTCTATTATGCCCCATCACATGATATTACCCTGAGGATGAAGGTGGCAAAACTGAGCAAGGAAAAACACGTATAACTTTTGTTAGGTAGGGAAGCTTTTCACTCCATTGGAAAGCAGTTCTGGCATAGTCTCCTCGTGTGTGTCTGTGTTTGAAGTTTAGGGAGAATAGCAAGGAAATAGGTTTTCAGAAAACCAGGGAGCTTGCTTGTGTTGCAAGCTGTTTCCATTTCTTTTTCTACTGATAAATAACATGGTGCTTCACCAGTGATACTTTGCCTACTCCCCTATTCTCTCTAGATCAGAGTTAACACTTGCATTGAATTAAATGCTTCAGTGAAGAGCATGAGTTTAAGACTCGGTGAGTGATAAAAATTGACTTTCTGAAGGTGAGCAGTGCTGCACAGGAGGTAGTTGGCTTGGAGTGCTGGTGGGTGAGTCCTTTACTGTTACGTAAGCAAGTAAATAAAATGAAATAGTGGACGTTTTGGTGAGATCCTCCCTAGGCCTTTCATGTTCCTTGCCTGCAATGGTTTCTTCTGTTTTTCACCTGTATGTTATCTAGATAAATCAGTTTCCAACTAATTGGGTTAAGACTTGTTACATATGTGCCAAGCTTGGTGAGGAGAAAGTAAATCCTGATCTCAAAATTTATCTGCTGCGTTTTCAAAAGAAAGGTCAAAAAGTATTTTCTGTTAAATTAAACCTGAGTTTCTGAACGTGCCTTGAACATCTTACTGAAGATATTACATGATATTTTGGATTAACTCAATGCTCATGCTACAGAACAGACAACTATAATAAGTAGTCTACAACTGAACTTTGAAGTGCTATTTGGTGATATTACAAGTAAATCTTGCATGTTTGTTAGCAGCTTCAGAACTCATTCTTAAAACTTCCTGGAATTCTGAACTTTGGTCTTTATCCAGCAGATATCTTTGCACAGTGTTAAGCGTGAGATGAGCCACATTTGTTTCAGTGAGAGAACACTTAAGCCTGAAATTCCTGCCACTCCTGAAATCTTTATCTGGTTTTAGCTCTTGCTCATTTTATTTCACTCTAATGCTTCTGCTTGGAAGATTGTACTCAACAGTAGATATTGTCAATATTGATGATTTTAAGATCTGATGGTGTTTTAAGTTTTACTTGGGAAAATTTAAGAAGGTTTAAGTGCAGTACTGCTGGAGCTGCAGGATGCCACCAGAAGCAGCAGTAGCCTCAGCATGCACATGCAATTTCTACTTGCCAGACAGTCAGTGTGGTATGGTTGCTGTTGGTACCATAGCTATTCCCATGAATTTTCCCATGATGATTGCATGAATACTTAGGAAAAGAAGTAGGGGTGATACTACTCTTTGCTATTGTTTTGGGGGGATTTTGGGGTTGGGGTTTTTGTGTGTTTGTTTTAAGAGCCTAATGCTTTCATACAAATCTTTTTCTGAAGATACTGCATGAATATGAAGCCAGGCTTCCTTAGGTGAGCTCTTAACTTTCTAGCCTAACTTAACTCCCTAGGTGTGAGGGAATGTGTTTGGCTTTGTCTCCTTGTGCTGGAATAAACTTGCTTGGAGTTACCTGTCTGACACCACCTGGCTTCAGACTGCCAGTCCCCTCCTGCCTTTCAAAGGCTGCCAGGCCAGTCTTAGATTTACTTTTATCACCTGCAGTCCATTCAGAGAGTGGGAGAACTGTACAGAGAGCTGTATTTCCACTTAAACACTTTGGATTTTAGTGTAGCAACATTAATAATAAAATGCAGTAATTTTAGAAATTAACTTCCTTATATTCTGCAGTTGTTAGGAATAATGCATAAAGCACAGTGAGGCATATAGATAAGTGAAGTACTATAGTTTAAGATGCTGCATTTCCAGAAGTCATATTAATTCATAGCAAATTTAATATGTGAATAACTCACTGTGAAGACAAAAAAACCCTAGAAATTATTACTTCAAAAAGTCTTGTGGTAATTTATGAAGGCTACAGAAAGATTCCATGCTATGATCATAATTCAGAAATGTAAATAATAGATCATTTATTTTTCTCATTGCCTATTAAAAATAAGCTCTGGAGTTATAAAACAGGAGTCAGAACCTCTGGGTGGCTACTTAATTTTTAAATATGTTTAGAGTTATAGAGTTAGCAGAGAAGGAAGAGGCCTGAGAGCTTGTGAATCTCTGCTTTATATGTTGAGTAATTAAAAGTAGATACAGTTGTTCTTTTCTTTTTTCATTTAAAACCAAACCAAGGTGATATTCTTTTAAATGGACAGAACTGAATTCTAATGCTTGAGAGATTTTAGTTTATTGACAGCTTTTGTAGTAAGTTATTTTAAATTGCAGGATGGATGGCTGATGCAAGGTTTTAAAAAAAAAATCCAGCTAACAAAATGAAGGTGTCAAGATCAGGTGAAGAATGCAATGCTAGGGGCTGTGCTTTTCAATATACTAATGATATGATTAATATGAAAGAGAATAATTGTTCACCAAATGAATAAATCCTTGCTGTGGAAAAAAGCCTTTTATTGTTTTGCATATGTGAAGATAAAACCTCATAATACTGTGATTTATCCAGGTATCTTAGCAATGCTATGTACAGGCCACTTGTTTTGATGCCACTTTTAGTTCTAGACTCTTCCAAAAGGTAAACAAACAAACCCCCCAGGATAATCCTTTGGTGTTCTTGTGAAGAAAAACCTACCAGAGCAAGAGAAATGTTAAAAAAAAAAAAAAAAAAGAAAAAGAAAATCATGATAAGCTGCAGTAGGAGCTTGGGAGTAAGAGACTCAAGACGTGTTCCAGTAGTAGATGTCCTTGCTTTATGCATAGGAAGGTGAGAGCAGTTTGTGATCTGCATGCAGCAGGATGTGATGTGGAGGGATTAAACCAGAGGTGTCAAGACCTCCTCACTGTTCCTGTGCTCTTGCCTCTCTCTCATTTTTGGACTGGGTATGACAGAATATTGAGGATCTCCAGCAGTGGTGAAGCTCAAAGCTACTTTTTACTGATTCAAGTCTTCTTCAGCATGACTTTTAGGTTAGTACAGTGAAATTCCTTTTTTAGCTAAGACAAGCAAAAACTTTAAAAAAGTAATAATTTGTGTAGATCTAAAAGGAACAATGTTGGATATTGTAAATGCAAAGTTTAAAAAATTTATGAAAGTAATTAAAGATTAATAAAGGTTCTTAAAACACTTTAATAAGAATAATTCATATAGCAATTCTATAATAAGAACTGTTGCATATCTGGGTCTTGAGAAGAATTTATTCTAATATTATTGCTTCAGTGTGAATGATATACTTGGTCAAAGAGAAGCAATATTCTCATGGGGGATTTTGCTTTCAGGGTTCATGGCTCAGAACAGTGCTCTGTGTGTGGATATTGGGGAGGTTCCTACTGTTCCTGCAGTGTGAATGCAGGCAGAAGGCTGGCTCAGGGACAGCTGGCACTGCAGGGTCCCCTGGGACAGAGCAGAGTAACTCCTGGTGCCTTGGCTCCGGAGCCTTTCATTCAGCTCACGCTGGAGGCCTGAGCTGCTGAAATGCTGTGAAGGCAAGTTTTTGAGCATCATTACAGTTTTTCTAATTGACCTGTAATTATGCTTTTAGCCTGATATAATCACCCTGCAGCTTGTAAAATGTCCTGTATATAATTCAGGTCTACTCAGGTCAAAATTGGGGAAGCGATTCCAAAGCTAACTGAATTATAAGAAGGAACTTTAAAAAGTACAGTCTTACTTAAATCAATAAAATGTAATGCTGTGGTGTTAGTGAGACAAGACACGTCCAACGCCTTTCAAATATCTTCCTATAGTTCATTTTCCAACACCAAACTTTGCAAGTGAGAAAGACAAGTTATTGTTAGGCTGAAGATCACTTTTGTGATCTTGAGTCATGAAGAGAGAGTATATTTCCACAGAGGTTTTGCTGCAAAGTGATCACTGTTATTTGTACCATGAAGCTGGTAAAAGAGAGAAATTACAAAATTATTTGGGTAATTTTTAATGATGTTGCTTTGAAAAGTTGGAATAGAACCTGCAATCATAAAATGCAGCAAGAAGCTTAGTTTGGAAACAGTTTTTGATTTGGGTTGACTTTTAATAGAAAGATTTATGTGTGAAATGAATTGAAAATTTCAGTTCAGTTGCTCCCATGTAAGCATTCCCGGTGTGCTTTCTGCCTCCCATTACATTTGACATACTTTTTGGCAGCCTGACAGAAACGCAGCTTAGTAGACAATGAACCTGAACTAGATTTCTTAATTTTTCTAACCAGTGATAAAATTGAATGGTTATGAAAATAATAAGCTGTCAACAGTGAAGGAAACCACAGCTCTCAACATTGCAGCTCTGTGGAAGGGCTGGACTGCTGTGCATTCTGTCAAACTGGCTACTTTAAACTTAAAGCAGGGATTCTCCTTTGACATTAGTGCTGCTTTTAGTTGACATCGCTGTCCCTACAGTTTATGTAGTATTTATATTCAATTGTGCAAAGCTTCACTAAAACTGGGTCACTAGTTTTTATGACTGCAGTTCTTAAAACGTAAAAGCAAAAGAGCTTTACTGCAGAATATAGTGCACCATGTCTGTGAGAGAACAACTAAAGTGCCATAAAAAGTCCCTTTAAATATGAAATTGTTTGAACCTGGCAAATCTTTGTAGAACTCTGACCCACACGTAGTGTTTTTAAAAATGAAATCTTGAGAATTAACTTGTCATCAGAGGATGGTATGAGCAGAAGAGAAAGGTGAAGCTAGAGCAGAACCTCTTTTCAGGAATAAGGAATTAATGAACAACAATTGACTTAACTCTAAGCAGAGAATTTCTGGGGATCATTAAATTTCCCAGAAGGCGAAGTCAATTTGCCTTTGGCTTCTGCCTTAATGTAGCAGTGACAAGTAGTAGTTTTGCAGACAGACTGTCCTCTTGAGGATCCTAATTCTTAATTGTATAAAAGTTCTAATTGTTCCATTTTTAAGTGCTAACTTAAACAAGTTGTGCATATAACTTAATTGTGGTATGAACATCCTGGATGAATCTAAATGAAGCAAGTAAGTGTTACTTAAAAAGACAGAATTAAGGACAAGTTAAGAAAGCAAGAGATGAAGGGTTTCACTTGCTAAAATATAGTTGTTTCTTAAAATCATACTGTTACTGCAATGTTTACAAGTTCCCTTACTGTACTATGCTTTTCCTCCTGAGATGGCATCAGCAGTCCCTTAACAAGGCTTCAGTGAATGTTAGCACAAAGTTGAACATAATGATGCTCTTCAGTACTGAAAATTATGCCCTCGTTAGGTATTCAGATGCATCGTGTGGCTGTTGATAGCTGCTCAGAGCTGCTGGCACCACAAGCCCAGGTATAAAAGGCTGGAAAGTACCGTGAAAGCTGAGGCCATATCTCTGTGAAAGCTGGAGATATCATGATTTCAAGCCTTTATTCTCATCACCACATCTGCTCCTGTGTGAGTCTCTGTGGACAGCTGGTTTTGGGGGAGTGGCCTGTCTCTTACACATGCCTTAAAATTGGTGTTAGGGTGTAGAAGCTTTCAAAGACTCAAAGCTGAAGTTTTTCTGACACCTGCTTATGATGACAATAATCTTATTGAAAGAAAATAATTAATTTATTATTATATAATAATTAATAATTTTTGTTGTTCTTAACTGTAGAATGTACATTTAGCTTAAAAGGACATTGGAGATGCTTTCTTACAGTGTGTTCTGAGTAACTGCCTCCCAATAGAACAGACAAAATAAGAATTTTATCAGTTTGATTAAGACTACTTAATCAACAGCTTAAATATGGAAGGTAACTAAAAAAAGCAGTCTTGAATGAGGGATAATTGACAGCTACTTGGACATGCCTTAAATTGAATAGAATTTCAAAAATTACTACATATAGAAATATTGATGAGGTAACCATCACTTAAAGAAAATGCTGTCCCTGTTGCTATTCCAGGAAGAAAACTCTAACTTTGAGTAAATAAATAAAAAAAAAAAAAGATAGAAAAAGAAATATTAGCTGTATGTTCCTTTTAACACAAAAATACATACATTAGCAAATCGTGTTTTATAGTTTGGTCTGTGCTTTAGGGATGTTGATATTTCTTGACATAGTGTTAGTATTACAAAATAGCAGATATATACAGTGCCTGATGATTCTTTGGGGTTTGAGTGGATTATAAATCTGCCAGACATTACCTACAAATAATGAACTCTTTTGGGCAATTGTAATAAGTTTCAAACATGCATTGGTTAACATTGCATTTACTAGGCAAGAAGAAAGAGCAAAACTTAATTGGAGTATTTAGACTACTGTTTCAGCATGGAAAATTTCCCCTTTTATTGTAGTTACTGATTTCTGATTGGAAAGGATAGACTTCCAAATAGTAAAACAAAATGTTAGGTTTCCTGGATAAACTTAGTATAATTTTAGTGTACCTAAAGCAGATTTGTAAGGTGTATGGTTTGTATGAATAGCCCTAATGCAAAAATGTTTTTGAAATGGGTTTCAGTGGATTAATTGAATGCTGCTTAGGAAGTCTACACAACTAAGTAATTAAGGCCAGTGGTCTGTAGCAGTGAGTTCATTCTATTGGGAACACAATTCTAATATCAACATGGCTTTTCAGAACAAAGAAACATGGCCAAGTTTTTAGCATGTGCCAACTTTTTTTTCATGGGGATAAAAAGAAGGAAAATGCTAATATAGATTGTATTCCTTTAACGACTAAGAGTCTAGCAGGCTTTTTATTAAAAGTGCCATATCACAAGCCCAGGCTCTTTAATATAAGGTTAGGCAGGGAAAGTCACAAATGCAGTGTTTGTTTTAAAAAACAAATCCCACCACCCTCAGCATCCCCCTCCTCCCCAAAATAGCTACCACCAAGCTCCCTCCTCCCCAGGTTACTTCTTGTGCTGTGGCTGTGACTGAATGCTGACTCCCATCCCTGCCTGCAGGGAGCTGCTCAGCTGAGCTTCACATTCATCACTTAGTAGAAATAAATGTTGCTTTATTCGTGAACACCCAATCTTCCCTCCTTTGCAGCGCTTCAACAACCATTCCTTTATTTGAAATAGTTACATCCCCTCTGGATGACAGAACAAGGCAAAAAATTGCAAGTTGTGGCTTCACAAAATTGGACATCTTCAAATATGAGGGATGTGTTGCTCACTAAGGTGTCTCCACAATCCAGCTGAGCTGATGGGCTCTGTTAAGCTGTGCTCAGCTGTTTAATTTATAGGCTTTTGAGATGATTCTCTTGGTTGCTCCGGACTTTGCTAATAACCCTGCTGAAATAAATTATTTTGGAGCTGTTTTTTCAGTAACTATGTGATTCAGTCAGTGACCTGAGCAATTGAAATGAATGGTGTGTTTAGTTTTACTTAACAGTAAACTGGTACCTCAATTTTTGGGTTCATCTAGAGCTGCATGTCTATAGCAACTTTTCTGGTTAAAATTACAAATGTCATGGTTGTGATAGAGAGGAAGCATTAAAGAAATAAATACAAAAAATAATGGTTAAGGAGGGTGACCGTGATTTTACTCCTATCCCTTCAAACTAGGGAAATGCGTTAGTGCATTAACTGTGTGTAGACACTTATCATGGATCCACTACAACAGATCACCTCTTTTTTTCAAAGGACTTCAGCTCTTGAGTATTTGGAGTTTAGACAGATGAAACTGTTATTTCTCACAAATGAATCAGATGCTTGACAGTCAGTTGAAACTTAATTTATGTGCGGGATATAGAGAGTGAATATGGCAGAATTCCAGATTTTTCTGTTAACTTATTCTGTGACTCCTGATGAGTATCTCAGCCCTGAAAAGAGATGGGCTGCTGATGCAGACATAAGATAAACTCATCATTGTAAGGGAGCTTCGATGAACTACCCTAGAGCATAATCCACAGCAAAGCAAAAAAATCACTTGCTTTAAGGAATTTCCTGGTAGCCTTGGGGAGAGTATTAATAGAACTTCTCAAGCTTAACCTTGTTATAAGTCTGTAATGCAGCCATTGTTTGTTCTTAGAAGTCAGAAATTTTAAGATTAATATGAAGACTAGCAGAGCTCAGCCTGAATCAGGTTTTATGGTGTTGTCAGTGTCTAGTTAATTCTTAGGTAAAAGTTACTTGTTTTGGTAAAATGTACATTAAATCTCAGCAGTAGTTTTAGTCAAGTATTTGTCCTTAACTTATGTAAAAACCCCTCAACAAAGTAAAGCTGTCTAAATTCTTTTGATATCTTTAACATTATTAAAGGTTTTCAGCAAACATGCTCTCTGTTCATTGTGGTGGTTTATCATGTTGTTTTGTTTTTTTTTTTTTAACTCAGAAACAACAAGTCTGTTTGCTCTGGGCTGTGTTTGAACACCTCTGCAGGGTTTTTAGTTAGATTTTAGAGCAACAAGGCAGTCTCAGGGTGAAGAGGACTCTGAAATGCAAAGACCAGCAGACAGCACTGGGAGAAGGGAATAGTGCAGCAGGGTGCCGTGGGCCATTGGGCAAAAACTCACTGGATGTGTTGAAGAAATGGATGTATTTTCCCGAGGCAATTAACTTGTGCTCTTGCAAAGAGTCATGAGAATAGAAACTGAAATTAAGAGAATTGTAGCAGGGAAAAATAGTTACTTTAGATCTTGACATAAATGCAGTTTACAAAGGAAAAGTGCTGATGGATTAGTGAGTGATGTTGTTGCATCAATTTCATCTCTTTTTACCCCCAGTTCTGATGCTAGGGAAGAGCAAGATGAGCTGCCAGGGTGCTTTTTGAGAGGCGTGCAGTTAGCAGTTGTGAATCTCTTCTGCGCAGGGAAGTTCTGACAGGGCTTGCTTGCTGCAGCTGTTGTGTTGGCTCTTACAGTGTAAACCCAGCCAGAGTCAGAAGCGTTTAGCAAATAAAGAATTGCTTTTGGAAGTGACTCTATCCCGCAAAGAACTTTCCTTGGCATTTAAGAAAACAATATAATTGTGTGTGTGTTCCCTTGTTTATCTTGTGTGTCTTTTGCTGGGTCCCCTTAGGTTTTGCTGTACAGCAATTCCACACTGATACTCATTACTGCTTCAAGTGATGTGTGTTTTCTGCTAACAGATAAGGAACAAAACCTCAAACCCTCAAACCTCAAAATCAGAGGCTATCAGAATATTATTGAAATAAATATTAATATTTTAATCAAAGTATATATTTAACACTTCTAGCGCTTAGCAGAAACATGTAGTGTAGAAAGCACGTGGTGTTTTGTTTTCTAGTGCCTTCAGCTCTGGATGGTGGGTGACAGGCAGTAGCTTAGCTAACACGTGTGGAATCCTGCACGTAAAGAAGGGTGAAAGGCTACTCTGTAAGTGTCTTTCTAGAGTTCATGGGGAAAAAAACTGAAAAATGAGATGATAAAGTATGGAAGGACTTGTTTCAGACTGCATGGTGAGAGCATATGAGCATCTTGAGGTAGCTTCAGTTCCTTCAGAAACTAAATATAGAATTTTAAAAGGAAAGTTGCATTTGTGTTTGCAATATTGATGACTGTGGAAAATTAAATTTAATCTCAGTGCTTTTTTGTGGGAAGATTTTTCCAGGTGAATGTGTGAAACTGGGTGAACTGGGCTACAAAGATGTCAAGGGAGAGTTTTCTGTAATTGGCTCTGCTGTACATGGTCAGAAATGAGAATTTTTTTAAATAGTAGATTTCAGTTTCCTTCCTGTTCTGGCATTATTCCAAAGAGAGTAAAGAGTAATGTGAGGTCAGGTTTTCCTGCTTCTTTGTCCTGTGACTGAGAACAGCACCATCAGCAGTATTGTATTCTAGAAGCCAGCAGTTTTGGGTATAAAGCAGATTATGTTTCCAGTAGGTCTTTAGTTTCCCTCAATTTTGCTTGGACTGTTGGTGCAAAATAAGTTGTTCTTATCTGCGTTAATAATTTTTGAAACATGCAACAAAGATGAACTGCTCACGTGTAGGTGCTTATGGGATCTCTCTGGGACGCTGGAGTATTTCAGTGTTGCTTCCTGTAGCACTTAAGGACATTCTTTACAGTCTTGTGATGGCCAAGTTGCTGTTGTTTAGCTCAGTCTATATTAATAAAGGCACTGTCTTCTTGGATGTTGAAGAATTCTCATCCAGGAATTTGATGTGAGCTTTACAGTGGAACCAAATTCAGTGGTGTCAGCTTATTCTCACAATTGGTGAAAATTAGTATTTCTTTCATTGGGCTTAGCAGAACTGTTTTTCTTGTAGACAAAGCATCTGAGAAGCATGAGAACAATCCAAATCATAAGTATGATAGAAAAGAGAGCCAAAAAGGTACTGAAAACCTGGGTTTTTTTTAACCTGAAGATTACTAATTTTCAGTGTATTCTTCTTGACATTTGATGTGTCATTCTAGCACAGTGGTCAGATGTTATCAGTTTTATCTGTGATGAACTTTTCCACAAATGGGGATAGAGGTACTTGGTATTGTAACATACAAGGATGTTTCACTGGTTTCAGTTAATATGCTGTAGATCTAAGGTGGTCTATGTGAAACTTAAAATACTGCTGGAGATTTTCCTTTTTTGAAAAGTAACTTCCTAAATAAAATTGACAACACGTTAATGTCTGATGCTACTTTGTGATTGTTCAGCAAAGTGTTACACAAGGAAGAAGGGGAAGAATATTGGAATATGCTAGTGATGGAGAATCCTAAAGAAACAGTAGTTATAACATGCTGTAGAAACTCTTTTTGGTAATCTAAAAGAATCACAAGAATTGCCATGAAAGATGCTGGATTAGAAAGATTCTTCTAATAGTTATGTTTCTTCTTTTTTTTGTGAAGACTTAAAAAAGTCAAGAAACAGGAAACCTTACAAAGATTTGCTCAAAAATGCAGAACCTACTCTTCTTGAATTGAAATTTTACATATCAATAAATGAAGAGAAATAATTTTGTTTTTTGAATTGCTGAAGCTGTTGTATTTTTTGATGTGTAGTTGGCAAAACCCAGTTACCTGCAAAGTGTCCTACTGAAAATTAGCAGAGTTCTATACCTTTTTTTATCTGAGCTAATCTTAATTAGTATTTTATTCTCATCCTGAATTTGAGTTCTGGATTTGTAATGGATATAGTTTTCCCTGTGGCAGGAAAATTTGATACAAGTATGCACTGTGTTGACTTGTTGAAGAATCTTTAATGTGAGAACTTAAATAGTTGAATTTATGTTGTTAATTAAATTAGCATCAATAAAAATTGAGGAAAAACGTTGACAGAGTGTATTTTACAAATATTCTTATTTACATGTTCAAGCATGTTTTCACTTCAAAAAGTCAAAATGATAGTACTTTAAATAAGACACAAAGTTTGTGAATTCATTCAGCTACATAAGTTAATCTTTTTTCACAGAGGGAAGGGATTTATGACTTGGTGTTTGCCTTACTATGTTTAGTCCCAATGCAAATGAGTATTTACCCTCTTGTTTAGCAGTATTGAGGAGCTTTCCATTGAAATTGGCTGTCCTCCCCTGCAAGTGACCCCCGTGTAGGACCAGTGGGAATCTCCTCCTGCTGTTGCAGGCTGCAGCTGCTTTGAGAGGTGTCTCCTGAGCTGTAGGACAGAGCCTGTGACTGCACCTCTTTGTTTCTGTGTCACTGGGATTTCTGGGGAAGCCTTTTTTCAGGTGATAGCCTGTAGCTATAATGCATGTGAAAGAGTGGCAGTGAGAGGTATTTTAGGTCAAAAAGTTGCCACTGCACAGCCCTTTTGTCCCATCTGTTGACAGCACACTGATTCTGCTAAATGAACTATATAGCTGAGAAGAGAATAGCCACAGTGGAGAATAGAGACACATGCACAAAAGTGATTGAATCATTTCCCTTTAAGAACAGTCACTGCTGTACCCACTAAGAACTGGTATATGACAGTGTTATCCCACATCAGTGTGTGCGTGGTGACTGAGATTCCTTGTGGTTTTGGTTGCATTTTCTTAGGTGTCCCAGTGATTTCCGCTGCACAGAGCTAGATGGAGCTATAAGATCTTCTGTCAATAGGTGCAGTGCTAGGGACTCTTCCAAGGTCTCAAGTTTCTGTATTTCCTTTTGGGCTGCCTTTGTCTGTTGAAGAGTTATGAAGAGTGAGCACATCTTGTAACCCATAAATGCTCAGCAGGGGAAGTGGCACTGTTTAACCGAGACCTGGTAAGTTAGTGTACTGTGGCTGTAGCCAACAGTTGCCTTACTTGAAAGGCACACATTTTCACTTGAAATTTGCTCTTCTGGGCCGTCAAGGTGGTATTAAAATTGTCAGCTGAGGTATTGTGAAGACACTCTGCATAAGGTGTCAATGATACTGGAATGCATTGTAAACATGATGAACGTGGAGCATCTGCTGCAGATCCTGTAATCACAGAAGGGTCAGGGTAGCTTACAGGATTGAGTTCTGCACAAGTATGGGGATGTGATAGCTAGCAGCCAATTCTTAGTAGTGCCTGAGTATTTTAACTTGTGTTTTCCCCATTATTTTCTCCTCTTGTCATAACTGTGTTGATGCTTTGCGCTACCAATGCATGATAGACAGGAAAAGAACATGAGATGCTAAATTTTTTTGTTTATTGTTCAAGTGAGAATCTTATGTATTGGTAAGATGGTTTAATAAAGGTCACATTTGGAGTAGTTAATTGCAATAAATTACTGTGTTGGATACTCTAGCAGGATTGCTCAGGTCCTTAGCTGTTAACATATGCAGATAATGACGATGGTGAGCATTACGATATTTAAGTTTTCAAACATCACTGGAATCAATTAGGTATTTTATTAACTGCTTAAGCTCTTAAATTTTTTTTTAAATTTTTCCTTCTATGTGGCTGTTATTTTAACTTTGTTGGGGACAGGCATGGGGACTACACAGGAATAGAAAAGAATAGAAAAATACTTTCTGCATTCCAAATTTATGAGGTTTGAATATTCCGAAAGATGCTATCAGGCCCAAAGGCTGAATTTCTATTTGTAGAAAACAGCCAGCACTCCAGGGAATGGTAGTGCAAGGTTATATCTTTTCCAGGTGATGGTTATCACCCCTGAAGTGACCACCTTGAATGATGTGGCTCAGTCTCCAGTGTTCAGTAGGTCTGCTGGCAGAGGACTGTCAGCACTGGCATCTTTGTGTACATGCTTGTCTGGAATATGAAATTGTCAGTTTCTTGCTCAGGAAGATAGGAATTACTTTTCTGGATTAGCTGTTCTTGTTCCTGTATTTCTTAATTTTTGCATAGTGTTCACAAGAGTATCTAATGATTTTTTCCTGACACTGTTGCACTGTGGCTGCACATTGCTCTTATTTTACAGGCATGAAATGCTGTTGAGGAAGTGAGGCTTGGAGTTGCATAGGACACTGTACACAGGACACTGAACAAAAGCCAGCACTCAGGGATCTTTTTTATATCCTGGTCCTAATCAAACAATTCTTTCTCCCTGGTTTTGATTAAGGTATTTGTAATATTTTGTAAGTAGGGCTTGGTTTATGTCACAGTGTACATAGTATTAATTACATGTTTTCATTCTTCACTGGAACTACAGTTCTTTTCATCTGTGCATATTTCATGTTCCAATGTAAAGTTAGGCTGTTAGATTTTTTCAAAAGTACTTACAGTAATGAATGGACTATAAAATGAATAAACCTATGAAGAAATTTGACAAACTTCTGTAGCACTATATTAAACATTAAAGTATTACAGGTTATACATAATTGCTGTATATGGGTTGATTACTGTATGCAAATATTACAATGCTGAGCATCTTTAGTGTATGTTTCTTTTGCTTGATTTACACCAGAGCTCCATGCAATTTTTTACACAGGAGTTTCGGCTAGTCCCATGTTTTCTCTTGCGTGAGTAAAAGCCATTCCAGAAGCTCACCTGTAAATATCAACATGAGAGTATCTACAAGTGTGTTTTGAATAGTTTGATCCAAACCACAAACAAAACTGGAATTTTATCTCAGATGAGATTTTTAGTTGGTGTGTTGTAGCTCTGCTGGCTGACCAAGTATGTGGGTAAGAACCAGGGCAGCAGGGTACCTTGTCAGTATATACATGTTTTGAATTGTAGAGAGAGGCTGAGGCCTCTGAAATGGATTGACACCATCTGCTGTTATTTAAAGTTCGTGTCTGCTTCAAAATGTACTTACAGTGTTATCTTATTGGAACAAATGTTTGCATCCTTGGGAGAATGAATGTTTTTCTATTTGCCTGTGCTAGAAGCCTAGTAAGTTATGTATTCTGAAAGGGTTGCTGGAAGAGTTTGTCACTTTAGGCAGAGATCTTAACCTTAGTATTTAAAATGTGATCTATAAAGTAGATGTGGATTCCCTCATAGTCTTGTAACAATAATAGCTAAAGCTTTTTTTTTTTATATTATGAAGTGTATAATTTTGTGCACGTACTCATGTCTTTACCTTTCACATACTCAGAAAAGTGCATCTTCATTAGTAAGATTGGCCAAGCCCGTTGAACATAGCTAGCTGAATTTAACTGCCAGAGTCCCTATTTAAGCACCTGAATATGTTTTTATATTTTGATAAATGAAGGGAGGAGCTGTGGGACTTGTGGAAATCAGTGTATTCTATTTTGAGCTCTTATGATTCGCTAGGTGTGGTTGCAGGTAACTGATTTCAGCCTTTGGTTTTTTCAAAAGCTTGACATAGTCATTAAGGTTTACCTTATGACCTCTTGTTCCTCCTTACTCAAGGTGGTTCTATGATGCCTTTCTGTCATAGGAAAGATATTATAAGGACGTTATTATCGAGGGGTACAATGGGGTGTTTTAAGAAAAGAAAAACAATTATAGTCAGTTTTCATTTATAATAAATGTACACACTAATTTGAGTAGAAGACAGTAATTGGTGGGTGCTAATTCCTCTGTTGTTCCTGCCCTGATCACATCTATTTGAGTGCATGCTGTAAACCTTCTTCTGTAATTTTCAATGCACACAAAAATTTAATTTAGTTGATGGTAAAGAAGGAGAGGAAGTGGTATCTGCTAACAGTACAAAATTGTTCTCTCAAGTTAAAAACAGCAAAGATGAGCAAATGCAAACATGATTTTTTGTGTATTCTTTAGAAAAGAGGATATCTGTGCACTGGTATGGATAATTTGAGTTCCAGAGTTTTTTATCTGAATGTGCAGTCTTGAACTCTTTTATTGGGCCTTACAGTCATGATGAACAAGCTTCTCTTTGTGCAGAGTACACAAATTGGATTAAAACAAAACCAGTGAACATAATCTGTAAACTGCCTCAACTTTTAGCAACTACACTGAATGATGTAAAGGTATCCTAAATCTTCTCCAGGCAAAAGTCTTCCAAGCTTTCTTTTCCTAGGCTTCCTATAGTTAAAATGGAGGTACCTGAAGTATAGAAGCTGGCTTAATCCGCCCATGAGGATGTTTGTAAGGGGCCTGTCTCTGTTCACTTGCTTGTCACCCACACCATAATATTTTCTCTTTTCCTTTTTCCACTAAACCAGAGTTCTTGTGGGTTTGTTTTGATCCCCCCTTCTCCTCCCCAAGCGTTAACTGAATCTGTGAGTCAAAGAAAGTCAAGAAAGTTTAGAGAAGAAAAGTTGGAATCTGTCAAGTTTCTCTTGCACGTGGGGGTTGTGAGCGAAGTAGAGCACAAAGCCACCTCTGGAGTGGTAGCAACTGTGTGTGGTAAGGAAGGCCCAGAGGCTGTTCTGTTTTCTACCAGTAGAATCTGGGCAGGTGTGTGCTTTGGCCACAAAATAAAAAGAGAGAGGCAATGAAGCTGTATTTCCTTACTTCTTTTGCCATATCCTAAATGGCACTTGACTGAGAAAAGGAGGAACATTAGGCCTGGCATTTTTATACATTTGTGCATATTCTGTCTGAGTATCCTGTAGCTTGGTGTTTTGCAAGCTCTCTTCATACTGGAGCAAAAATTATGATATGATATCAGACAGCTTTCCAAGATGCTTAGAGGAGCACAGCTGGTCATTGCATTGTCTGAAAAAACAAGAAGATTGAGATGCTGGTAGAGACTTGGATAGGGTGGTGTGTTAAGTGGGCAGTGGGTCTTCTAATGTCTATTGATGAAAGAAATTCATTGTATCATTTAAAAAACATACTTAAGCTTGTTTTTCTTTAAATACTTAGGCTAGAAAAGAAGGAATTTGGAATTGTTCATCGGCTATTTGTTTCCATTGTGGAAGAGAAATAATAGAGAACAGATAAAAATAGATAATCAGCAAAGTGATTTACTGCTGCATGAGTACTCCTAGATTAATGTAGTGATAATGTGCTGTCTAGAGCTGGGAAGATGCTCAGAAGAAGAGTTAATGATACTTTATTAATAGTTAGCTTTTATTTTTTGTACTCCTACTGTCAAGCTTCATTGTTACTGTGATTATTTGAGCTGTTTATTTCTTTTCGAGATGAAGAAATCTGCTAATGTCTTTCTAATGCATGTGTATGTGTACACATGCATCTGTGTCCTGCAAATGCTCTGTCTTAACTTCCATCCTTAGAAAATGTACTGCCACCTACTCTTAAAGTTTTCTGTTTTCAGCAATTAATCCCTCCCTTGGCCATGAGATTGATGTGCTTTCAAATGATATTATGAAAAGAAGAAAGCAGTGTCTTCATTTGCTTTGTAAATTTACTGTTGATGGGATGTACCCTCATTACTGGAAGCATTTCTCCAGATTGCAAAAAGTAACAAACTTCCTTTAAGTCAAAGCTGAAACTTTCATCTCCTAAAATGTGTCCCACAGCTGCAGTTTGGAGATAAGATCAATTATGGTGAGATATGCCCTAATGTGTTTTGGGAGCTGGCAACTCTGAGTAAAAGACTCTGTTCTGTCTCTTACGGTAGATTTCAGTGAGAGGGAGGAACTGGGTGGGAATCTAAAAAAACTTCCTATATTTGGTGAAACATCCTAAAAGGGAAATAAAAACTATTCAGTTACATATAGGTTTTACAATTTCAAAACTTGTCCCTTATGATTAATAGGTTCAAGTTTCTGGTATTTGAATGTTAACAGTGTTAGATCCCATTTTCATTGACTCTGCATATTGCTCAAAAGCATACCAAAAAAAGGTTTTGTGATTTTATAGCTTGGTTAAATACATATTTTCTAAGGGTATTCAAGAGAGGTGAGTGAACAGAGATCTAGGGGAATGGATCAACCAACTTGCTTTAGGTGTAAGGAAACAGGTTTCTCCCTGCGGGATGTGTCTGGCACTGCAGAAGGAAGGATTACTGGCTTGTCAAAAGGCTAGAAAGACCATCTGGTAGGTATCCAGGTATGCCAGTATGTTGTCGTTGATGAAATCCTGATAGGATTACAATGCATTTCTGATGGTCTGTGAGTCTGTGTTGAAGAGCATCCCCTACTAATTTTTAAAGGATGGAAGATGAGAAACCTGCCTAGAGGCTGCTGTGCACCGTGAGGCTTGGGAAGCTGAGCTCTGGAGCGTGGCTGTCATGGGCTTCGTGGTTGCCAGTACCAGATGAGTTGGAGAAGGATCTCTGCCAGCCATATACAAAGGCCAGGCACAGTGTATGTTTAATTGGACACATACTGATGTGAGCTGGGATTTTGGTTTGCAGAGGGAGTGACAAGTCTGTCTGCTTGCAACAGTCAGTTAAACTGCTCAGTGTTTTCTTTGCCTTAATAGGAAAAGATGTGGTGATTGTGTAACTATTTGGATGCATTTCACTTCTTATGTGGAGTAGAAAATCCCATCTGGAAAGAAATTCTTCTCTCTGTAGAAAGGAAGGGTGTGAGCTATTACCTCCCTTTACCAAGCTGCTTCCTTTTCTCTTCTGCATCATTTCCAGCTGAGCCTTTTTTCTTTTCTGATTGTCCCCGTTCTGCTTTATTACAGGATATTCAAAATGGTGTAAAAATGAAGAGTGCTGTGAGAGAGAAACTTGGAGGAGATTTTTAAGTGTTTAATGTTGTTGTAGGACATCAGTGTAGTTGTATCTTCTTTGCTTGTCTCCTTTGACTAGTTGCTGGAGAGTTACATGCAGTATTTTTGGAAGACAGTAAAATGCATGTTTTACAACCAGTGAAATAAAACTCATTGTTATTTTTCAGAAACTTACAGCTGTTGTGTAGCTGCACAGCAATTACTTTCCCATGGGCAAGTTATCTTTTAAAATAAATAAATAAATTTGCATAACTCTATAGGGAATAAGATAACTGATGTAATAATTACTTAGGAGCAGAGCCAGCATCCTGCAATTACTTTAAGGCACATGTGCTGCAATGTCTCTCTGTATTGATATACTTCTTGTGACATCCTTCTTCTGACACATTCAATTAATGTTTTATTATCTTCTTCCCATTTAAAAAAAAAATACCCAGTGACTGAGCTAGAAGCAAAGTAGTCTGTTCACTTACAAGAATGGTTAAGTGGTTTTTTTAACCATACTTGTAAGTATCTTTGCTGCATGAGTTGACCTCATATCACTGCAGGTTATTGATTATACTTTTGCTTGTGGTTGACTGAGAACAAACAGGTTGCAGCATTTCTTTCAGTGTGGAAAGCTCTTGATGAGATGGATGTGGTATTGATTAGAATTGTTGAGTATCATTGTCTGCATTCTCTGTGCAGCACATGTGGCAACTACCAGTCCAGATCGGGGGCATTTCTTGTCTTCCCTTTGAACTCGTTTTGTTAAAGTACTCCAAACATGTGACAGCGTAAAATATTTCAGTTCATTCTCTATTTCCATGTGGATTGTAAATGCTTGGTTATCTGCTTTAAAGATGCCATTTCTTCACTTTTAAATTGTTATATTTATCTTAGTCCCTTTGAAAGAGCTGTATCAGAAAGGAAAAAGATGGTAAAGCTGTAAAACTATGATGAAACCGTTTCTGCTGGGTTTAGAACTATCGTGTCTATAAAAAGTTATCTTCTTTCCCAAACACCTCTGCAGAAGGGATCATGAACAGTTAGTGAGTCACTCTGGTGACTGCTCTGGCTGTTGGGATCCATAACCTCTGGCACACTGGAAAACTGCCATCAGACTCTTGGTAACTAGAGAGTGGCCTGCAGCAAGGCACAGGTGAGGAGCTGCAGCCAGATGTGTGTGCACGGCAGCCTGTTCACACCCACAGCCAGGAATGAATCTGTGTGCCCTGCACCTGGGCCTGTGTGAGTGTGCTCAGAAGGGCACCTGGCTGGGAAGGTGCCATGCACAGCATGTTTAGCAAAGGTGCCCATATGTCTGTATAGAAGGTGCTCACCTCAGCTTCGTGCTGAAAACTTTTTTCAGCTTGTTCAATGAGTGGAGTTTACAATGAGAGCACTATGACAGTTCTGGTTCCGTGTTGTAGTTGTGGTAATTAATATTTAGCGTGATATCTAGTAATTTTCAGCTTCAGTGCACTTTACAAACATTAATTAATTGTCACTGCACCCCTGTGCAGTAGGTAAATGCTTTCTTCACTGCTGTTTTTTAGAGCAGCTGGGAGCCCTAAGACTTGCAGGCTCAGTGGGTCCCACTTGGTGATCTGTACCTTAATATTTGGAAAAGTTCTTTGTTAAATAAGGTAAGTTGTTATTAATTCTGGGTAAAAATGAAACTGTCGTTAGATTATTATTGCATTAATTTCTGCAATACTGTGTGTTCTAGATGCCACAGGTTACATTAGAAAGTAAGAGATTAAACCCAAATTATTTCAGTTTTATTTTACTTATTCTTTGGATGCTTTTGCATCCTCAATTTACGCTGTGGTGGTGGGAGAATTATTTGGAATAAATTTGAGACTTCTGTGGCAGTCTTGCCCTTGTCTTCTAAGAGTCTACTTACTTTGCTGTAGCTCCACTCTTCATTAGTAACCCTGGGTGAGTATGTTGAGAACTGGCTTTGGAAATGTGTTTCTCTCTGCTGTGTCCTGCAGAACGTGAAGGTGTCAGTGTGGGTGATCTGTAAGGATGAAGGAATGTGTGTTCTGGATTGGGTTTGTAAGTGCTCTTCCCCCACCCCCAGTTTATGCGGTTGAATGGGAATAAAGCCATTTGTGTCTAAGTGTTGCTTCTGTGTGAGTCTGGCACACAGACCACGGTGGCTGTGTTTGTAGCTGTTACCTTTTGCTTTCCACTGGGCTGGCCTCAAGTAGAACGTTCGACTAAAAACTTTCAGCTGTTGCTGCAAGACTTTACCCTGGTAACTGTTTTTACTTAGAGCTGCTGACAACTCAAGAAAGCATTTGAAAAACATTTTGCTTACCGGAACAATTCTGCTGACGTATTTTTCTTCCTATCCTTTTATTACTAGCAAAATTTGCATGAAAACGAGTCTCTGTGTATTAAGAGTTCACAATCCTCAGCTTGCCAATTAGAGTGGCATTCAACTTGCACAATGGAGCTAGAAGGAACTTGCTTGATTTTCCTGTGAACCTGAAACTTCAGGCCCTGTTTAATCATCTTAAACCAAATTTGTGTTAATCCATGTTTTGGTGTGTAACTGAGGCAAGATTCAAAATAAAGTAAGGCGGACAGAGGAAGGCTTTGTGTGTGGCAAAGAAAAACAAGACTCATGAGAAAGTGCTCCCTGTGTCTTCCCCCAGCCTAATGGAAAATGTCAGGCTGTGCCCAATTCTAGTCCTAATGACTGAACCTAATCATCTCCATGGCCCTAATTATGGTCCTGTGGTAGGTTGAGATATTAGGTGAGGAATAAACAGCTGGAGCAGATCAGCTCTTGAGCAGCAAATACCTCATTACGCTCAAGGGATCAGTATTAAAATAAAAGGGAGGGAAGAGTCAGAAACACTCCGCTAAAATACAATCCAGAGTAGCAAAATTTTCCTGCATTTATATTAATTCCTTATTAATTCTTTTTGTGAAGCATGTGACTACCTCAGCAGCCCAGAAATTTTATGGTTCCTTCCTCCTCTACAGGCTTTTTTGTAGCATACTTGTCCACGTTTGGCTCTGGAGTTCACAGCAAACCTGTGACCCTCTTCATTTTAAGAAACTTACACTGGACGGGGTGCAGTTGGCTTTCATTAGCTCTTTACTGAAAGGATTTATGATTTCAGACATACATACTGTCTTCATCTGAATGGCTTCTCCATATTACTGTTCTTTTGAGATCTGGGAGTATTCTGGAGTGTTTTTTACTCCTCTCACCCAAATGAATAGTGTCTGGCCATAGGTTGTTGACTGCTCCAGCAATTTGGAAGCATTTATGTAAAAAAGTTAGGAACACCGTCTAGGTTTTTTTAGATTTAAAGCTTCTGTTGATGTGTTTATAAGACATCAAGACATCAAACATTTTATAATGTCTGAATCATGTTCTGGGTTTTTGTTGTCAGACTGTATTTAGCTTAAGCAGTTGTGAAACCAAACTGATTTTTTTTCAGGCTTTATGTTTGCTTAGAGGTTTTTTTTTTTNATTCAGATGGAGTAAGTCAAGTGCTTTGAAATTAGTAATAATACTTTTTTAACAGCACTAATGTATGCTTACAAAAAATTTGTATTTTATTTATTGAATGGAGTCAATTCAGTACAGTAAACATGTTAGATGTTTATGGCTCCTGCCTGTAGATGGTACGGTAGGGTTTTTTTAGTCCATGTTCTAGAATTTCTTTCCTTTCTCCTTTTGCTACATTTTCATTTAAAGAAGCCACTTTAACATATATAGACCACAAGTCATTCAGCATAGGGTTTGTTCCCTGCTTTCCCTGGACTTGAATGAGGTGCTGGCCAGCAACCCCTTCTGCTCTTTTCTGTGTGTTCATCATAGCTCTGTCCTAAGTTACCTTCTTACGCCGTCAGTTCTGGTCAGGTGGTGGATGTGCTGATCATCAGCTCAGAGAGGACTGAAATGTGAGCCAGCAGTATAAAACAACCTGTCCTGGCATCTTGGTCAACAATTCTCTCTGCTTGAGGAGACCAATCTGCCTGCATAGTAGCTCTGATGATATCTCCATAAGAAAAACACCCATCTATCTTTATGGAAGATAGGAAAGTTATAAAAATGTTTTGACCTATGCATGGAATAACCTATTTCCATGTCATTATGGGCTGGTAGACTGTTAGTCCTATGTGACTTGGAGTGTTGGACTGTTCCAAGAGTACCACCCCGTTCTCATCAAGGAAATGGGATGTCAAAGTCCAGAAAATGTTGTGTAAATGTTGATTTTATTACAAAGAACTCTTTTTGTTTGAAAGAAAAAAACAAACACAGAAAACCTTTGAAAAGAATGACTTATTAAAAAATATTATTAATCTATATTTCCACACATAGAAGAACATTCCCCGTTATCTTTATCAGTCCATTTGGGTCCATGGAAAGAAATATTTGTAGGCTAGTTTGTCACTCTCTATTTTAAGATGGAGTCTGGCTTCAGTAGACCTAGAAATGAACTGGAATGCTTTTAACAGCTCTGTAATATATAATGTATGTTTCAGTGATAGATACAGTTTATATCTTGGTTTGCTAGCTGTAAATGAGATTAATAGTGCTCTAGAAATAATGTTGGTTGCTTCTAGAGATGAAAGAGAATTCAAAAGATAATGACTTCTGAAAGTTAAATGTCTTTGTTCAGAGTAGACAGTGATTAACTGTGAAAGAGTCTTGCTGTAATAAAAACTTGCAAAGCTATAATGTTTATAAAGACATTTTTAATTGCAAGGTTATCTCTGTATGTCTTTTGAGAATGTTCTTTAAGGATTGACCAGGCAAATGGCTGTTAGTCAGTGTCCTGCTGTTACCCTAAGGCACTCTTGGGGTGTTCTCAAATAGCGCATTCTAATTGTCTCTTAGAGCTGCAGCAAGACCAGCAGTCTCATTTCTCATTCAAGGTTGTTTTTGTTGTACTATGCTGGATTATATTCTGCTTGGATGGCCCCCTAACAAAACTATGCAGTGCTACTTGTGTAGTGCTTGTGATTTGCTGGCAGTTCTGTGACAGTTATTTCCTGTGGCAGTGGTGCTCATAAGCATAAAAAAAAAAAAGGAAAAAGCAGTATTAAATACCTATAAATCAGCTTCATCTCCCTGCAGTTCCATTTGTTTGATTAGTATTATGGTGGTGTGACAGGGCAATATATCAGAAGTAATCGATCTGATTAGTGTGGAGATGATATAAACACAGATTGTATTGATGTTTAATAATATGGGCACCCAGGGTAAACATAGATGTTGCATAGGCTGTGGGAAAGGTCTCTATAAAGCAAACAGCAAATACAGCAGATTTTTGAGCTAAGTTATTTTTCTGCCAAATTTCACAGCAAGTTATGGGTAGTTTGACTTTGCAGCATTGAAGATGGTGGTCAGATGGGTTGGCATAAATTGTTTTAATTGTTTCTTGAAATACACTTTTTTTTCCCAAGGCAGATCTGAGTCTTGATTTCATAGGCTGCCTTATGTTGAGTCAATTCCAACACTGTGGTAAAGATTTCAGTATTATTAGACATGAAAACAAACACTTCTTTCAATTTTGTTTTTGATAAAAAGGCTGCCTACATCTATTATTAAAATCTTGATCTCTGGGTAATTTGACTTGATGGTGAATTATTTCTTTTCTATAATTTAACTTGGGAGGAGATGTAAGTAAGTGCAGTAAAAAGTGTTTTCGTTGGATTTTCGAGTGAATGGCTGGAAGGAAATTGCCATGAATGAGGGAGCAGAATGCTGTATCGAAGTTACATAAGGAAGAAAGTACTTCAATTCAATTTCCCCCACTTCAGAAACAATTGTTTGGCTGCGCCTGTTTTAGTGCAGGCATCTTGATTGCCTAGGGCGTGTGTTGAGGAGAAGCTCCTAGGCTGTAAGAGGTCTGGCGTTGGTGCTGAGCTGTGGTGCTGCCCTGGGGTGGGGGTTCCAGGAGCTGAGCTGTGCCTCCGCACAGGGTGAGGAGCTGCTGCCGCTGCCCAGCACCAGCCTGCCTCTTGGGCAGCCTCCTGGAGCAGGCACTTCCTTTGAAAATACACTGCTGAAAGATTAACTTGCACCTTTAGAGCAAAGCCTGACACGTCAATTACTTGCTTTCTCGGGTCAAATCCTGGGCTTGTCCCAACAAAATTCTGGAATTGCCTCCATCCGGTGCTTTGCCTGCTCTAACCTGCACAGGCAGTGCTGGTGCCAGCGATGTGCCCTTGGTGTTTGGTGTGCTGGAAGATCTGCTCAGAGCTGGGCCTTCACAGGAGCTGCCAAGGATGATTTCTGAAATGGCTCATTGTCTGCTGCTTGGGGTTCATTCTGTGTTACTCCTGGTGTCAGCCGCAAACAAATAACTCAAACAACTGATGTGGACTAAAACTTTGCTCTTAAAAGACTTCAGTGAAGAGGAGGGCTAGGAAGAAGAAGCAACAGGTCACAAGCTGCAGAACTAGCCCTAGAATATGGATGAGGTTTTCTAACTTGATAGTAATGTGGAAGATGGGAAAGAGATGGTTAAGTGTGGTCAGCACTTCAGACCTTTGTTAATGCAATATGATTTCAAATTATATCAGCTTTCTTTTTAATGACTGATCTGTCTGTGTTCAAGGTCAAGAAGCGGAGCTTCTTAATTGTGAATTTACCCCTTTTTATAGGCAAAGATGTGTTGTGTGGTGAAGCAAAAAGGCCTTTCCTGTTACACTTTTCAGGGTATTAGTTTCAGACTGAATTTGCTTGTTTAATTTGTTCAGTTAAACAGAAAAGCATTCTCCCCTGCCTGCTTGGTATGGTTCAGTTTTACAAAAAAAAATGAAGTAGCGTTGGGAATTTTCCATTTTTAATAGGAAACATTTTGGATCGGATCACAACCTAATTTGTGCCAGCAGTCTGGTATCAAATTCAATTTGTGAAGAAGAGCAGTTGATTTACCCACCTGCCTTAATATCATGGAATGTATTTCATAAAATATGGAAAAATATGCACTGCCTTGCACCTGTTTACACATGCAGTGGTAACTGCTGATTGTAGGTATCGCTGGGTATTAATAATATGACACTATTGAATTTTCAATTTCATAGGAAAAATATGAAAGACTGTATATACGCAAAGAAGTTCGTCATTCACATGAACAGAAAGTATTTTATTTCTAAAATACAGACCCTGGTAGAAGAGTCTGTTCCTTCAGCAACTGTTTCCTTTCTTTGATCTCTACAGAAGGAAAAATTCATTTCAAGATGCTCTGATTAGTCATGTGCCCTTATGGAGTTCCTGATATTGATGCGACTCGATGCTGTATTCCTCAGATACCAACTGCAGTTCTTACATGCTGCTTGAAAACTAGAAAACTTTGAAAAGTGGCTTTTCCAATGTCTTGTATTCACCTCAGTTACATTTATGACAGGTTCCTTTTTAAAATATTATTTATAACACATGAAAAGAAAGATTTGAACAGGATTTTGAAAATCTAGATTCTGCTACCATGTTATTTTTTTTTGTCGGCTGAAATGCAGGCTCAGATTCTAAAACTATTGTTTGCATGTAGATTCTCTAATCTCTGAACTCTTCAGTGGTAGTAGTAGCTACTGCAGGGGGTGTCCTTGTCTGCTTTGGAAGTCAGATCAGCTCGGATGACAGGAACATCACCTGTTGAAGTTTAAAAATCTGTTTAAAGCTGTAATCAGTGGGGTTCTTTTCAAATTGGTCTCTAGTGACCATCTTCAAAGGCAGTGTGATGGTCTTGGGTTCTGTGATGTCAAAAGCTTGGAGGAGAGTGAGATGCATTTGTAATTTTCATTCCAGTTCTGTATTTACTAGGACATTAAATGGTAGTTAAGCACGTTATATCCCAGTTCATTTATGGTGCTGTAGCCTTTTCACCAATGTCTTTTTCCAAGGTTCTCACCTAAAATAAACTTGTTAAAACCTACTTATGGATTGTTCATGATGGTAATTACTTTAAGTGTTTGGGTTTTGTGTGTGTGTGTTTTTAAATTTATTTAAAATAAAGTAATCGATGTCATAACACTGCAATTTGCCAAACACTTTAAGTAAAAGATGGTTCCAATACAGAAAGTAAAACTGAAACTGAGAAGGACCATTAGAAATGTAAAATTCTGTGAAGAAGAAAGAATTGCTTTCAGTGATAAATAAAGCTGGATTTTCAATTCAGCAATATCATGAATATTTCTTAAGGGAGTTCTGTACCTTCCTGCAGTGAAGGTGTCTCTTTGCTTTGCTGTAATCATTTTTCAACATCATCACCCTAGTTCAGTGTTATAAATCAGAATGGGAGACTTGTACTGACCCAGTCTAGAGAGCCATGTAAGCAAGTGCTCAGCGCCGGGCCTTGTCTCCAGAGCAAGGAGATTTTGTTCCTGTGCTTGAAGCTGAGCATGTGTGTAGATGCCCTGGCAGTGATAAATAACACTTGAGCCTGAGTCCAGGTTTTTTCGTAGATCTCAGTACGCTGTTGTAAAACTGGGCGTGTGGTGTCTGAGTGCCTTTCCAATTTAGTCATCCTCCTAGCATTTGGCTGCGTGTTAAGACTGCATCCGTCCTTCTTGCATACTTTTTTTTCTGACTAAATGCTAGACTTGTGGTTCTGGAAGTGTGTAATTGTTCAGTGCTTACTTCTTCCTCTTTTCTTTAATTTGAGGATTTGTTTTGACAGCTAAAATTCTGGTGGTTTTCTGGTTGTCTGCTGCAGTAGAACCTATGAACAGATGTCAAAGCAGAATGTTTGTGTCCTCTTTTAAATAGTGAAAATTCAATTTCTCCATTAACTCACAGTTTCCCCACCCAGACAACGTAATTTTTTTTTGGATGGTTTTGTACCATTCCATGTCACAAGATTTGGTCTGGTGGCTTAATGACTTAAAGCTAACATATTTAATACATTTTTACATGCTGGGAAAATTTTAAATTACTTAAAATATAGTTTTGGTGTTTGATCTAATACATATCCTGTGTGTCTGATATTTTTCTTCAGTTGATACAATTAATCTTTGTTTCAGAGGAATTTTTATTCTGTGCAAAGAACTATTAAAATACTCTATACTTGAAATACTGGGTGTACCTTGCTTACTGTAGATCTGTCACAGATTTTGTTGTCTGTAGCTTCTAAACCACTGTTTTCTTTGGGTGTTTGCTTTCAAATAATTATACTTGACCCCAAGTGCTAAAATAAAAATATGAGCGTGGGTTAACTTTTTTGTGGATCTGCTGCTGAGTCTGCAAACCAGGTTCTCATGCTGCCATCTCCCTTCTCACTGAAACTTGCACTGGTTTGCAAATTTATGATGTCAGATAAACTTGAGATATTGTAATTCCTGGGGTGAATGCCAGTGAGATGCTGTGTTTTGTGGGAGATTGGCTTTATTTAACTCCTTAGATTTGAAAGACCAAATTGGCAAAAGCTGTAGGTTAAAAATGTGATGGATTGTGTTCATTCTTTCTGGGCTGCCCTGAAGGGTTGGTTGTGGCTCCACAAGCTCCGTGTCCAGCACTGGGGTGTTGGCTGAGTGCTGGGGCTCACGGGCAGTGTGGGGGCTCAGCCGCTGGCCGGAGCCTCTGCTCGCCCCTCACCTCTTGTATTCAGCGTGTAAACTGCTGTTAGGAGGAGCTCTGGGATTTATATTTTTTAGGTTCCAATGAAAATCAAAAGGGACTATTTGGATTTCAGTTTCTGTTTTGAGAAGTGATGATTTTTAGGACCCTGTTAACTTTCTGTTTTAAATAGAGTTCTCATAGTCCATTAAGCAAATAACTTTCACCTTGTTATTGCAGGTTCAGTATTTGTTTCTATAGAAATAGCTGTTAACAGGCTTATTTTAAACTCTTCCTATTTTCTTAGATTTCCGGTGAGTTCTAGAAGAAAAATTTCCTGAAAACTTTGAAATCAGTAATATGTGACAAAACAGAAATGTGTAGTGTTACCTAAGCAGTAGAGATTGGGCAAATTTTGACTGATCAAGTGACTCAACTTGCTCAAAATATATGGGTAATACTTCCTTAGATGTCGAAGTGATTCATCTGCATTACAATATGTTGAGTATGCTTTTCAACAATTTCTAATTGACCGAAGACTGTTGGTACCAGTATGGGGTTTTATTTCGACAGTTTAAATATCTTGGGTGCTTCGTGTGATTTCTCAGACACGTCTCAGTTGTGTTCTTAGTCTTTTAAACTGAATCTAAACCTGAAAATAACTGATGCTTTGGCCAATATTTTTTTTTCTCTGATAAGTGATAATAAAGCTTTTCAGAGAGAGTTTATACTTCAAAGATTTTTACAGTAATGGTTTTATTTTTATAAGTAACCGATATTGTCTGTTAGGTCAATATATGTTCTGTTGGACTTTTTAGTTCATTTGCAGTGAGTGTTATAAGGAGTGTTGAAAACTAGCTTATCCAGAGTTTGCAGGTGCCCACTGTGCCCTTGGTGACTGATCTGCAGTTACGTTCCCAAGCCAGTGGTTGTTGGTGAACTGTTCTTGTTGATATTTAAGTTTGTGATAGCTATGTTTGTATTAAGGATAAATTTTGACAGATTTGTCCATTTAAAGAATTTTTAATATCTGAATGTGTTTGGAAAATATTTCTGTATTCCAGGTTTATGAAGTGGAATTATTTTTAAGTTAATTCCTTTGCATTATATGTTGGAAAATTATCATTATGAAGGCATTTGTATCTGCTCAGTTGCTCCAAGTAGATTAAAAAATGATGAAAAATTTTGCTTTTTATAAGACAAAGATAACTTATTTTATGAAAAATTAATAAAATTTTAATTATGTTTTCAGAGTATTCAAATTTACTTAAAAACAATTTGATTTTTCTATCTTAACTTCTTCACCCTTCTGTGGATCACTTATTTTCAGTTGTTAACTGCTGCTCAGGAAATGGGACTTTTTCCTTCACTCCTAAGAAAACTCAGGGAGGATGCTGTCCAATGGTAGAGAGAGACTGGAAGGCACAAACAGAGTCAATTAACACTAAAGTTGTGCTTCTTTTTGGATGCAAGCTGACAAAAAGCAAAGACATGAGAAGGTGTTGCTGACATTCTGCTCACAGTTTTGTTTTGTAGTACATTATTTGCCATGCTCACTGCAATGGAGAGTGGTGCAACATTACTTTCTGCTTGAAGTTTAGATGTAACATGAAAAGTGAAGACAGAGAGCCTTAACTTAGAATTCCTTGTGCTATTTTTTTTTTTTTTGGTCAGCTAGTGTTTCACCTTTAAAGGTAAATATTTAGTTTGGCTTCCATTTTATCAGTTGCTTTGTATACACGTGATTGCAATGAAAAATACTTTTATCACAGTAATTTTTCAGCTAATACTGTGTTAGATATAAAGAAATGTTTGCAAACCAGACAAGATAAACAATTTCCTTGTCATTAATTCTCTATTAGCACATTTCTAAGAACTGTCACATTGCTTTTCTTCAATAAAATAAATTCTAAATTCTTGCTGTAATAAAAATTTTAAGACATTTACCTTGAAGGCAAAGTGATTAATCTCTGCAGGTCACCCTTGGTACCTTAATGCCAGACATTGGAAAAATTGGGGAATATGGAAAAAATTGCATGTTTAGTAGTGTGGGTTCTGCAGAAAAAGATAGTGCAGAGTTCATACCCCTCTGAGGCCTCCTTACATCCTAAATTTCTGCAGTACCAGGTGTTTATTAGCCTTCAGAGTTGCCCAAAGATGGGATCATCTGTTTTGTTTAATCTTCCACATAATCACCAGGGATTATGCTGAGTTACAGTTTCAGATAACACCTATAGTCTCTCTGTTCTATTCCTCATCAGTGGCATCTATGTAATATCATTGTGGCTTTAAGGGCTGAGGAAACATGAGGGAAGACAGTGGGTGCATTCAGTGATAGGCAAGGAACCACTAAGAAGTGGATCTTGAGGTGAATACAGAGAAATTTCTTTTTGAGTTGGGCTAGAGACAACGTTAAAGCTGTTCGGGGCCCTAGTGATGCCATTAGTCCTCTCTGCCCTCACTGGCCTTTAGATTGCAGCTGCAGCTCAAGTGCACAGGAGCTTGGATGAGCATTTGTGCCACAGGGATGCTCTTCATGCCCTCTTACAGCATCAGCAAGCCCCTCCAACCTGCAGCTCTACTTTGCTTCCTGGTGAGCAGCAAGGGTCTCATCCCCTCTGCGGAAAATCACCTGCCTAATGCTTTTACTTTTCCTGCTGCAGGCTGGCAGGTGTGACATGGGCTGTGTATGACAGTGGACTGTGCTGTGCTACGTCTTACTGGGAATTACACAGCCCGTTTTGCTAGAGTGGTTTTGGCAGCACTTTGAAAAGCTGCAATCCTGAGCCATTTTTGATGTAGACAGTTCCCCAAATGCCCCTGTAGGTCAGGAGAAATTCCCCAAATGTAATTGAATAGGCCAAATATTGCAGGACTGGACCTAGCCTGTGCCTACTGGACTAACGTAGAAATTTGTAAGTTTATGCCATTTTTAGATTCAAGTATTTAAAAATACTTAAATGCTTGCTTAAGTTACTTGAACTTGTGGATTAGAAATGAAAACAAATTACTTACACTGCAATTCAGTACTTCTTTGCAGTGCACTTTAATCTCCATGGCTATCTTGGAATTTGTAGACCAAATGCATGTTGTAGTAATGCTATATTGTCTATGATCTGCTCCTTCTCTCAATCCTATGGGTTGCTCTCTTGCAATAGTGCAGATGAAAAGAAAATGGGAAAATGTTTCCAAAATCTGTCTTGATTGAGCAGTAGATGCTCAAACAATATATTATAGCTGATAATGCTTTGTATCGTGACCAACTGCAAATTCTTAGTGACAGTGAGACTGCAGTTATCTGGTCTATACTTTCTTGCAATTACAGCTATAGATGTCTTGAGAACTTACTTTTTAAAAATATACTTGTTTAGTAAGGTATTTTGTTTTCTTTAGCAGTGTACCTTAAAAGCAACAACTCTGCTGTAGAGTACAGTACAAGAAACTTAATAATAAGCCAGGCTTTTATGGCATAGTTCTGAACTGTAATACAACATTTTCATAGTGAAGCAGATAGTGTCAAAATAAAAAGGTATTTATGCTGAAAAGTGTACTTTTAACATGCTTTAAAGGGAAGTTACATGGTGTGGGAATTGATCCAGGCACCAAGTATTTTCTGTAATTTTTGTGTCACACAGAGGCATCAGGCTTTTTTTTTTCCCTTTTTCCTACTCTGGTTATGCTCTGAGTTCATGTAGGTCATATAAAGTTGTATATATGCATATTTTTCATTACTTAAGGTTTGAAATTGGCTGAAATTTTGAAATTGGATGTTAAAATTCTAGATGTAGCAGTCATTTAATAATTGTGGTTTTTTCCTCTGGTTTTGTTGCAAATGATGCATACAGTGTAGCCTTTTAAGTTGCCTCTCTCAAAGCTTTGTAAAAATCAGATATGAAAGAATTAAAAATTCATTTGAGGTTATGGTTGTGAATTTGACCGATGAAAGGTTGAGTGGTCAGTTAATAAATGTTCTTGGGTAGCCTGACCTATGGCTTCCTCAGGGTCACGTTGTGCCCTCTTCAAGGCGTTGAATATTGGGATCATAAAGTACATGAAGATTTTCTTTCTCAATCTATTAAAAACTATTCTTTCCATTTGATAGTGTAGTAAATATTCCACTACAGGAATACTGCAGAATTAGTTTGGTTTTGTCATGGAGATGCAGAACCTTGGGAAAACAAATTATTTCAATAACATGTAATTTTTCACTGGGCCTCTAAATGTGAACAGGTAGATCAATTATGCCTCTAGTCCTGCTTAACTGTTTTCATCTTAGGTGTTTAAGCAATGACCATCTTTATTTTCCTTATCTTTTTATATAACTAGGATAAAGCCTGGATTTGGAGGGCTGGCCCTTCAAACATAAGGACTGCATACTTAAGTTTAGATGGGGGGAAAAAAAAAATAAAACTTGCAGAAATTCACAAGTAAACCCCAGCTGGCCTTGCAACACTTGTAATCTGTGGATTTGCAACAGAAGGTGTCAAACAGTATGTATATGTGCATTGAATTGTATATATATTGAATTGGATAAAAAGGACTTTGTAGACCTAAATGAAAATATTTTAGTTAAAATAATGCATATTAAAAAAATCATCATAATGGTTAGAGGCATGTGGCGTATGTGGCAAATGTACCAAAGTCAAAACCTTGAGGGCTAATAGTTCTATGAAGATAGGTTCATTTAATTGATTCTCCTAAGTGAATTAGAAAGTATTTGTTCTCAAGTACCTCACAGATTTCAAAATAGCTCTGTACCAGTACTAGTTGTTTTTAACTCTGGAGGTTAGGACACAAGCAGTAACACAAGCATTAGTCACAAGGCTGACAGAACTGCTGTGTGCCACAGACCTGCCTCTCTGCTGCTGTGTCTGTTGATTTAGAGGTGACACTTTTCTTCCTCATTCTTTTCTTCCACCACTCCACACGTGTGCTGATAAAAAAAAAAGTCATGTAGATTGAACTACACTTGACAGGGAGAAGGGTGGTTTTGGACTAAGCCATCAGTCTTAGTCTTCAGTGAGAATGGGCTGAAGTTCCAGCACAGCCACAGAACGTGTGCTGCCACAGCAAAGGCCTCGTCTGCCCTGGTCTGTCACTCCCCCATAAGCTGGACATGTAAATAGTGGGAGAATGCTGCTAGTGACTAGCTTGACTTTTGATGGCAGCCTTTTGAGTGGGCTTCAGAACTGATTTCTGGGGCACAATGGCTGCCTGATCTCCTGGGGTCCTTCTAGGCTGCTGTAAAGTAAATGTCTAGCAAGTGGTAAGGGCAGCTCTTTTCGCTGGGCTTTGGAAAAATCTCTCCAGTATTCAGAGCTGTATATGAACAGACTGTACCCTAAACACTTTGTGGCTCAGCATAGGTAAGATTCGAATAATCTGCAGTGATCAGGCAAAGTGAAATGCTTGATGGTTAAAATCCAGCTTCAGTGCTGGTGCTGACAGTTGCCTTTGCTGCTGCTTTCATAGTGGTGATCCATCATGTTCTCTTAAGTTATGGGTGGGATTTTTTCCATTATGAGGAAATTGGTTATTTTCTGGTCTGAACTCACCTACTGGCAGTTACAGACACTGGAAGACTCCTCTTAAAAGACCGTCCCCTGGTTATGACAATGATCTCACTAGAAAAAAATTACTGTATCCATATTGCTATTGAGGTATTAGCTGCTGAATCTACCTGGGGATCTCAGGAGAACATCTTGGAAAGCGCTGCAGAGACAGACCTGCAGGATACTGCAGAGCTTTTTTTTACCTAGAAAGGATTTCCAAGGCAGACTGGTGTTAATGGCCACACCAGGCAACTGTTAGGAGGACATAACCTTCTTCCAATGCCTGTTCTTGTCCCAGGGACCAGTCTTTTGAGTTTACTTCCACTTTTACCCCATTACCTCTTCTGGGTATCCTTCTGATAGACTATTAGTAATTGCATTTCTTGATGTAAAAAATTCATTTTGTTTTATGAGGCTACTGAGTGTTTGATCTCAATCCTTCCTGTTGTTTTAACACTATGTCTCTAGAAAACACAGTAATCACTGCTGTAATGTATCCTTGCATTAGTCACTCCTATCAAAGGCTTGATCCAGTGTGATTTAACTGGAGAAATTATTCTGTTAGCCTAAATGCAAAAATCTGTTTTTCTTTTCCCCCCTGTTTTGTTTCCCCCCCCCTCCATCCCACTGTGCATTGTATAGGCTTTTTATTTATTCTGCCAGATAGACAAGATTATAAATGAAAGCTGCATGGTGAAGCTTCTAATTTTTCATAAGTAAATGAATTAATTTATCATAGCTGTTGTGTTCTATTGCTGTCTTGATGCCAGACTGGCCAGCTTCTTTATTCCCCCTTTTACCTTCTAAATACTGAATCCATGTCATTGTGTTTGACAGCTTTCTGGTTCCCCTGTCAGATGCAATTTGGTGCTAATCACATTTTCTTTGCTTAGTGTCAATGGTACAGGCCATGCATAATATTCCTGTATGTCCACTTATTTACTTGAAACACAGCTGAAATGTCTTGGGCATTAATCTGATGAAGCTACTACATTAGAATGCAAAAATGATGCTTGAGTAGTAAGATAATGCAGTGTGGCAGATGTGCAGTAGATAACATTGAAGCTAAACTAGTGATCTTTATCAAGCTCTGATGCATTTTATTTGTTGGTTTTGCATACCTTTTCCTAAAAAAGATTATAATCAGTTCTGGTTCATTAGAAACGTGTCACTTATAATTTAATTCCTTCTTTGTGATCAAACTATGAGGAACTGTTTCTATTCTTCCCTCCACTCCCCATTTTTTAAATACAGGGTGGTTTTTGTTTTGGTTTCAGGATTTTTTAAGTCGTGGGACACACTCCATATATGCTGACTTTTAATTGGAGCATTCAAGTCTTTCAGTTACTCATTTGGAATGTTATAACTTCCTTTTAAAACTGTTCATACATCTCTGCAGTTTTTAAAGCATATATTAACTGAGCCCTGAATACTTAAAATTTTGGTAAGATCCAGTACTCTGCTATTGAAAACTGGAGCATGCTGTAGGTGTTCCTCTCCCAAGTCCCACAAAGGTAGGTTTGCAACACTTTTGCCTTAACAGTATTGAAATTATAACTTCTTAGTATGGGGTTTTTTTTGGTGTGTTTTGAAATTCTTTTTTTCTAATAAAAAAAGTGCATATTTCTGGAAGACCTTGAAACTCGAGATCTCTATTGCATATCAGGAATTTTAGTTTGTTGGTATTTACGTACTGAGTTACGCATTTGCTTTGGTTTTTGCCTACTCTGAAATCCTGCTATGTACTCCTCTGCTGTATAGAAACTGATGATGGCTTGTGAAAGACCCAACTGCTTTATAGGCTGTTCAAATCTATTCTCCCTTTAAAAGAGTGCATTTAAATAGAAGATTTGGGAAAAGATGTTGTGTTGGTTTGTCATAAAGTGGATGAATTTTGAGAAATGCATAGTTTATGAAAAAAATCAGACTAATGTATGCTTGTCAGCCACATAGACAAGGATTTTTATTCTAGCAGCACTGTCTACAGATGAGCCTTGCAACTCAGAGTCTTTATTTTAGAGTACACACTGATGTTAGGAGTAAAAGCTTCTGTGGAGTGAATCAGCAGTTCTAAAATCTTCATCTCTTGGGGTGGGAACTGTGTTCCGACACAAAGAAATCCAAATTTGGAAAACAAGCTTTATGGAGAGCGCATGAATTCTGCTTAACAATATTTGCATGTCTCTGCAGACAGACTTTATGTGCTTCCAATAAAGCATCTTGGCAAGTAATTAAAGTGCAAGTCACTACCTGGTGGGGGTTTCTAACAAAATTATTTCATACAACAGGCAGTTTTTCTATTCTGTGAGAGCTCTGGATGCTTGAAAACTGCAGGTTCACCTGAAACCTTGAATAAAGAATTCTTATTTCACATACCTGTCTATTTATGTGAAATCTGCTTATGTGTGCTTGAAACAACATGGCTCATGATGTTGAAATTCTTTCCTTGTAAAAAGAACAGGTTAGAATTCCTTACTGCATTTTGTGGTCAGAGTACTCACATTGACCTGCAGGGCTGTTGTGGCCTGAAGGCTGACACAGGGAGTGGGACCTTCAGTTCTGAGATGTGTCATTGGTTTTGTGGGCAGTTGTGAGTGAGTGATTTGATGGAGCACATCAGTTCTGGTGTATGGAAAATATTAAGGCTTTGTGAAGTACTCGAGCTATTAACAGAAAATGTCAGTAAGGAGAAAAGATTATTTCATGGGACTTGGAAGAAGTAGGCTGAACTCCAGGTTTGTCATGGATATCCTGTACAATCTCAGATAAATTGAGTTTCATTGTACATTTATGTCTGGAGTAGGAAGGATAATTCTGCTGTACTTCACAAGTCTTCATGGAACGTGTATGTACACACACAGTACGCTTCTTGCACTTGGTTATTTTTGTGACCTCCATTGTTGGTGCACAGATAGAGTGTGCTGTTAGTAACAAAAAAGCTTAGTGAAACCAGTGCAGTTTCCTGGAGATATAGGTTTAAGTGCTTCAGTTAAAATTAAGGAATTGGAATGTAGCTGTTGCAATTTTTTTGTTTGTGGAAATGGTTAATATTTAATAACATTAATACAGCATCCACTGAGAATATGAGGAAATTCTTCATATTGTCTTACACTCTTGATAGGACATTAATTCAATGTTTTGGATTTTTTAAAAAACAATCAAATACAGTACAAAATATTTCCTATTTACTAGTAAAGCTGCTAGCTTTTTGTTTGTGTTCCTTTTTAGAATTCTTCAACAGTATATAAAGCTTTGTATAAGCTTTAAATTTTATAGAATATTAGTTTACCATGTCAACGGCATCTGAATCTATAAAATGATATAGTGGAGCTAGAACTGGGAATGGGATTTGTGGAGCCTTAAAATCATTTTACCTCATTTAGGTAAAATTATAGGGCAGTTTGTTGTGCTGCATTATATATTTGGGTGTGGATGTGAATTCTTTGATTTATTTCACTTATATTTTGTTGTTGATTTGGAAAATATTGAAAGAGTTCTGAAGTAAGATTGAAGTGAGTATACTAAACCCTTCGCCTCTGTGCTGAGACTCCCTATGGTGATGATTAATTGGTAATATGAACATCTGTGAGGGAATAGTGGAAGTGCCAGACTTTTCAGAGATGCTATGACTGGTAGGTAGGCTTCATGTTCCTATGATGTGGAAGAAAGTACCCACATAGGTAAGTCAGTCGCTGTTAGTGACTCAGATGATTTAACTTGTGGTTTTTAATAATGCCTGAGGAAATATTAGTTGAGTGAATTAATGAATGTTGGTGAGGTTGGATGTGCAGTACATCTTAAGACATTTCTGATGATGTTTTGGACGACCTTGTTTTGGGGAGATATATAGATTCATCAAGTTGGTCAACATATGTTCAAGATGAAGAAGAGTAATGGTAGACTTCTGCAGGTGTGAGTGGAGATATGACTAAAACAGAGATGTGCTGTCAATTTATGTGACTGCTGTTTATATAGTAGTAGTCTGAGAATTTTGGACTCATGGATTTCCGAAGAGAGGATGCAAGCTGTGATGAAGATGTATCACTCAGGATCCGCTTTCATTTGCTGCTGTTTGTCAGCTCCTGAAGTGGCTGGGGTGGACAAGAGTTGTTTGTATGCCTGTAACTAAACTGTAGCTGTTTGTTTGGGATCTCTCCTATATGAAGTGTCATAACTGCTCTGGCTGTTCCCACTAACAGCACCAAGTGCCATCTATGCAGTAGAGAGAAGCATGTAAAAGGAAGGGTACACCAGGTCTGCTAGCTGACAGTGTTCCAAGTGCCTGCTTGAGCTGGGCTCTTCCATCTGCTGGCAGGCTCCTGGCTGGCATCTGCCACCTTGGTGCAATTGAAACTAAAACATGCTGCTTATATGAAAAAAAAGATTTTTTTCTTCTTCCCCCCAGACACACCATATTGTGTCTTAAAAAGAGCTTAAAGGAAACCATCTAGAGACTTCTAAAAATGAGTGATTGTTTTTCAAGGCTTGCTAAAAATACTGGTGTGCAGGAAACACTGCAAGGTTTTTCAGTAACGTGTGCTTACATACCTGGTGGGAAATGAAAGTTGAAGCAGTGCTTGTTTGGTGCTCTTGGATATGGAAACTTTGAGAAAGGGTTAGGTGCATAATCACATCAGCAGTTGTTGCCTCTTTTGTTCGCTTTTAATGCAGCTGCTAATGGATTCCGTTTTTTTTGTTGGTTTTTTCTTTTAACAAAACATCAGTTAATGTGAGAATTAATATCTGATAATGGGGAGCAAGAAATCTTTGAATGTTAATGGTATTATGTGTGCTCTCTCTACCCTTTTATATTTGCATTCTAATAGGATTGGAATATTTTAATGGCGTAAAAAAGTCTGTAAAGAGATTGAGTGTGGGTAAACCCTCAGTGATGCACTTTTGGATGAAAAATTTGAGTTGCTCGTGTATTTCACTGTCAGTGTAACAACTGTGTTGATTGCAGAAGGGGAAAAAGCTTTAGTAGTTAGTGGGTTGTGTCCTGAGATCCTGTTTCCTAACCATAGAGTGAACTGCCTGAAGTCTTAAGTGATTGAAAGGTAAACAAAAATGTATTTAAAATAATTGGATTTCAATTAAATATATTTCTGCACTTATTTAATAGAATCATTGATTTTCAGTGATTGATCACCATTAAAATGTTGATGTGCAATCAAATGTCTTTACATTAAATTTAACACTTTTTAAAAAGAGGAAAATGCATTATATGCATATTTATGCAGTGATACTTAGCATACATTTATTCAGAGTCTTAATTTTTACATTTAGCTTAGGAAATGCTGAGTGACAGTTCTTATTTAGTAGACTATTAATTCCTTCTTCATGGCTTGTGTCAAGCTAGTTTTAGTAATTGAAGTTCAATTAAAGCTGTGGAGAACTAAAATGAATTTTAGTTAAGAAAAAATGGGAAACATTCTGGATGTGTATTGGGAAGAGTTTTGCATATAAATATATATTGAACAGAAGCAGTTTGCAGATGATGCATGATGGACTATGCAGCTGATAAAGTAGATGAGACCAGGAGGAATTTCTCAGGGTCTTGGAGTGAATGGAGCTCAGCTCTTGCATTCAGTTGTTTTTCAGAGGCTGTAAGAAAGCAAGACTAGTAAGCTTCACTGCTTTTCAGTGATCAGATGATTTTTCATTTTGAATGTGCTTCTTCTTGAATTGAATTTTCTAGATAAACTGAAATGAGAATATACTCTTTGCCAAAAAATGTCATCTACTGCTCTCAGGAGCTCATCATTTTATCTCTTCAGAAAGCTCTAGTTCTGTGAGCTAGCTCGGTGCTTTCCCCTCTTGTGAGGGGAAACTTGCTACTTGTGAGCAGTTCTTTGGAGGGTAGGAACTGACTGTGGAACCTTTCTCGTTTTTTTAGTCTTATTTGCATTACCTTATAGATGATGCAGCAGCCTACCTGTCTCATGCTGCCAAGTTATAGTTGAAGCGTAGATCAGAATTTATTAGGATACACTTATAATCCTGGTGGAGTCGGGTGACATGTCCAAAGACTGATGCCTCAGATGAGTCAAGAGAAGCTGTAGAGTTTTCTGATAGAATCTGAAAGCACAGAAAGAGAGAGGAGACAAAATGAAGCCTCCTGGTAATAACTGTGATGACTTCAGACAGGAGCCCAGGGTACAGGATGGAGCTGCCCTTCTTGCCTCTTCCCTGTACTGAAGGCCAAGTGGCCAAGGGCTAAGGAGTCATTAGTAGGCTACTGATAGAGGGAAGGATCCAGCAGACTTGGAAGCACAACTCCACAAACTCCATTTTGATTCCAAACTGTGTGCTATTCCCATGTAACCTAAGCAACGTGTATAGGAAAATGCAAAGAGCAAAAATAAATTCTTACCACAAATATGGTCAGAACTTCTGTTTAGAGTACATATCCCTTGTCACATTTTTTATAATGTTTTTGTACTTCACTCTAGTGTTAGCCAAACTTACTTAAAATTAATTCCAAGTTAAAATGTAGGAAAAGAATATCTTTTACCTGCACACAATGTTCAGTTTGATTTGAAATATCCCGTGTAGTAGATATTTGGCAGATTTTCCTTTGTCACTTAATGTCTTTGAAGAGTAGATGCACTTCTGTCATTTTCTGTTTCTCAGCCTTTCTGAAATCCCATAATCTCCATGCAAGGGATATGTGGGGGATGCACTTTTCCTGAGCATTGACCTTCTGGGGCAGGCTGATGGAAATACTGTCCTGGCGTTGGTGTTAGGCCATGGAGCTCCCTGTGAGAACAGCCAAACTGAGCCTGGCCTTTGGGCACCAGTCTGCAGCCTCACACTGTGTGCTGCCCTGATTTAACTTTTAGATTAAAGTACCGCCTGGGAGAGAAGGAAGTGGCATGTTGTATCTTAAAGGGCTCTCTCCAATTTGTGTTGAAGGGAGTAGTGGACATCCTGGGGTTTGCCAGCTGTGGCTCCCATTCATCACTTATGGAGTGTTGTGTTTTGGGCGTTTTTTGCAGATGTTCGTAGATGTGGTTTTGGTTTAGTTTATTTTTAAAGGCACGCAGATATGGTGCTGACTCTTGGTGGATCATAGAGAGATCACAGCAAAAAGCTGGAAAAAACAATTTCTTTTTTTAACTTGTCTTCAATTGTAATAGTTAACTTCATTTCTAAAGGGAACTTCTGTAGGTTCCCAGGAAAAATCCTTGACAAAGAATGTAAATATGAAAGTTGTTTTGGTAATGCATTCTCCTTGACCAATGAAAGAGCTTTGTCTTTGTTTGTTTTTCATATTTTCTGTGACTGTGCTGGAGAGGCACAGACACAGTCAGACAGATGACCCCTCCAGCTAAAAGGCTGGAGAGAAAAAATATTTGCTCTCTGTTTTCTTGATGATATATTGATATAAATAAAAAACCTTCTGAGAAAAATCTATGAAGATTGAGTCATTTGGGGACAGGCCCTAGAAATAGGGCCACATCATTTGTACTCACAGATCTTTAAATCAGAAGTAAAGGTGCTTTTGGGGACCTGTACAAAGACCAGTGTCAAGTTCTGCAATGAGTGTGGGTGAATTACTAATAAAAATCTTTTTAACTTAAACTACATAGAAACCCCTGAGACATGATTTCAGCTTACTGCAAAAAAACACTTTTAGTCTCTTGGAAAGAAAAGAATTTGACTGGAGGATAAGGATTCAAGGCAGAGTTAATATATTTGTTAACTTGTCTGGAATTTTTCTTTGAGGATTTTTTTTCCCCTTGGGTTTTCTAAAGCCTCAGAAGCCTCAAAGAGTGCAGCGTGCCATTATGAAAGTGGGGTTTACCTGGAGGGGACTGAATGCTCAGTGTGGCATAGGCACAGAAGAACAGAAAGCCATCCACATGCAGGAACTGAGTCAGAGGAGCAGGAATGTCATTCTTGTAATAAGGTATTGGTTTCATTTCCCACGCTGGAAGAAAAACGTTAAAAAAAATCTTCCATAATAGTTGACAAAGAACCAAATCAATATTGTTAGCTTTTTCTAACAACTTGAAGGTTTGTGTATTTCAGACCCTTTCAATAATGCTGGGTAACAAGGTGATGAGGCAGTGAGGAAGGCAAATGTGTTTCTGCTGTCAGTCCTTCCAAGTGGTAGCAGCAAAGCTGGAAAAACACAAATCCTTTGTTACAGGGTCTGATGAGACCTCAGCATGGATAGGCCAGGAAATAGCCCTGATCACTTTTCTGGAGGTGCCTAAAATACTGAGCTGCTTGTTTGCCTTCAGTTTTGATGACTCATTGTGATGTTCAATATTTTGGAAGATGTAGGACAACTGAAAAATTTCAGGAGAATTTTGTATTAGCAGAAAGTATTTTACGCCTTTCCCCTTATGCTGTTTATTAAGTAGTTTAGCTTAGTTTTGAAAGTGGAGCCTGGTATATCATTCACTTTGAGGGTTTTTATATAAAAGTGCTTTGCATTATGAATATAATTTAATCATTTGTAATGAGGAGTGGAAAATGGATGAACAAGCTTCTCTCTGAAAAATCACATTTGAAATTTCTGAGTAATGATCTGAATGGTCTGAAGTCATTTATTCCCAAGACATATCACTGTTTTGCAGAATATTCAAACTACTGTAATCAAAATTAAACTATGCCCTAAGCATAAAGATTATTTTTCCCAAAAAAGAAAGCTTTGGATCACATTAAACCAGTATTTCTGACTGATAGGACTCTGTTAATTGAATTCAACATCTTGGCTAAATGTATTCTTCAGTGTTTTTTATCATCTAATAAAAATTTTTAGTTTAATTAGGGTAGGTAAGAAACAATGCTCAGTGTATTGCAATATATTCAGTACAACAAAGAAGTTCCCTTTCAATGTTTTTTTTTAAGAAAATAGTGTTCTTAAGAAATGTTAAGATAAATTTAATCATTGCTCAGAGGTTAGACCTGCAATCCGCATTTTTATAGCTGAATGTTACACAAAACTTTGCATCAAGTCAATGTGCAGCATTGTACTTAATAGGATATTGAAATTCAGCCTTAGAAACGAAGTTTGTGTCAAAATCCATCTAATGAGCAATTATAATATCACTTACAGGAAATACACTTTGGTTTTACCTTTTGGGTCGTACCTGTTGTGGAAGGACAAGGATATTACTACTATTGTAATAATAATTTTTGAGTGTTATTTTTTATCTTGTGCACTCTGTTTTAATAGGATGTGTTCATATATGAATAGCAAGGATCAATGATGGGTAGTAGAAAGGTATTTGCAATGTCTTGTCTGCTTGCAAACTCATTCATGTCCGAGGTGTGCATAACACAGATGTACATACATAGCTACTGCTAACTTTGCAAATACCATTTTGCTCAGTTGAATTCTGAATTTTAACTCTCAGAAAACCTTAAAAGGATGTTTAATTTTACTGTGGATCTTGGACATGATGTCAACATTTAATTTGTTTACTAAGAAATTAAGAAACTTATCTATGAAATTATGCTGTGAGCAGCTAATGTTAGGGTGAAAAAATGACCCAAATTTATAATATGTAGATCATTTTTTAAGGAGTATAATGAGCAAGGCAGCAGTAGGATGTCTGTTATGAACTGATTGCTGAAATGAGTAATTCTTACTGAAGGGTTTTTTGTTATTGCCAGGGATGTGACTATCTCTAGAAATGTTACTTTTAGTTTCATTGTTTTCACAGTAATGGTGCATTACAGTGTCAAGTCAAAATAATTTTTTTCTAGTCCTTCTGTTCTGGTAGTTCATTTGAGAATATATATTTGTGTTTGGAACCATTATGCTGCTTCTGAAGTTCCTGAATATTTCACAGTTTTGCCTGTTACTGATCTTCTGAGACAGCATATCTTTATAGGTTTCTTCTTCAGTTGCTGTAGACTTCATAAATTCGTTTGTCTATAAAAAAAATAGAAAACACAATTCTTCTGCGAGTGACAATGATTGACTTTGTAGTCTTCAATTAATGAGTATGGTGAAACAACTCATGTGAACTAGCCAATTACTAAATACATTCTGAGGATTTTGGTGATATTTCTGTTGCATTTCTTTTAAACATCTGCCCCTTTCCTCATGTTTCTCTGTCTCAAATTTTATGCATAAGAGCATCATGATGTTTAGGGGCTTTCTTGAGAGACAAGGTTGCTAGAGGTCAAGGTCAACTGACTTCTACTGCTGAAGCATATAGGGTCATGATGCTTCTGCAAATGAGGTCACTATGTGAAAGGAAAAAATATTTATTTTCTAGTTTTTTCAAAGGGCTTTGCATACTTTATTGTAATGCACTAGAAACTGCCTAGGAATACTGTGTATTGACAGAATTAATAACAAACTAGGAGAGACTGATAGCATTAGTTTATCATTAGGGACAGACCTTTCCTCATCAAGGTGACAACCAGTTTTGTAAGCTTACTTTTGCCTTTCTAGAGCCTGACATATAAACTGTCAGAGACAGGGCAAATAATGCAGTCTCACTAAGCAAGGCATCAGTAGGAATAGGACTCTTGGCAGTTGTAAATACTGAAATGTTTTTCTGTACAGACAGAAACACAGTGTGAGAACTTCATGACGTGTGGCAACATCCCAAGATTTATCAAGCCTGTCTGTACTAATGGAAGTTGTTGTGTGTGCTATGCTGTACAGATGGTTTTAAATTTTCTGATGGGTTTTACAATTCAAGTATTTTTTGCGCTGCTTTTTTTTTCGACTTCCAAAGTTCCCTTGCCCCATCCCATAATGTCCTCTAAAAAGATCAAAACTGTTTAAACCAAAGAAACAGCTAATTCATATGCTGTCATTGAGTAACTGGGACCAAAGCAAAATCATATTTTTGCACATGATGCATATTGTCAAATCAATGAGAGAGAGAGAAAATAAGAGTGACTTGGTAGAATTTGTTCTAGGTTTGTCTCAGGTTTACATCTAAGAAAGCTAGATACACGCTCAGGATAGCAGCCAAGGGGAGCAATTCCATCTGTTTGGCATTTGTGAGGCCACAGCTGGACTGTTGTATCTGGTTTTGGTCTCCTTTGGTGCAAGAAAGACATTTACATATTTGAAGCCGGCTCAGCACAGGATCACCAGCAAGATCGGGGATTGAACATGAGACTTAGGGAGAAATGGTAAGTGAACTTCATAGGATGAGAGAGAGTGTAGAGGAGTCTACATCCCACCTTCTTGAAAGTCCACAGTCAGAAAAGAAGAGGTAATGGACATTAAATGGTCACGAGGAAGATTCTGTTAAGATATAAGAGACTTTTTTTTGCACTACAAGGGTGGTCAAGCACTGAAACAGATGCCCAGAGACTTGTGAAATCTTCATCCTTGGAGATGCACAAAAATTGGCTCTGAGCAACCAGAGTCAAATTTAGGTTTAAGCCAAGTGCCAGTGTGGCCCTGCTTTGAGTGCAAGAGTGGCCCAGTGACTTCCAGAGATCTCTTCCAACCTAAACTGTTCTATGGGCCCTACTCATTACTGGAATCTGGAAAATATATGAAGGTTGAAGTGCTCGATACAAATGGGTTTTTAACATCATAAATCATTGCCTGAAGTATGAAGAGCAATGCAAATTCCTAAAAATTTCAGTTGTGCCCTCAGGTCTTTGTTGAAGTGGTATAATGTCTTCAGTACAGTTTGCTTTGGTGTAAATTTCTGAGGATTTTCATATGCCTATATAATCCAAACGATATTTGAAGCCAGCTGAGGACTTGAAAAGCATCTGGAAAGGTGTGAGAAGAGGTTGATGCTGGAGTCTGCTGAATGCCAGGCAAGGTGCCTGCTAAAAGTAGGAGTGGGAATGCCTGCACTGCATAGGAACTGGGAGCAGCTTGAGCTCTCCTCATTTGGCTTTCCACCCCTCTGTGTCACTTGACCATGTGCGGCTTGGAGTATCCAGAGTTTCTGTGGGTTCTCTCTCAACAAAGATGCTTGTTCTGTCACGTGGGGTTTGTGTTGTTGTGCAACTATGCAGTTAATTTAGCATTGAAGTTGTATTCTAAGGTAAGATAGTTCACATTATGAAGTTGCTGTAATTCATATTATGAGAGTGAACATTTATTGCTACTTACAATATAGTAACTAAGATGTCACTTTAATTTCTAAATTAAAGTGTCTACAGACTGTCTTATTTCATGGCACAGTAATTTTTCCTTTTCAATTGGAAAGGAAATTGATTCCAATAAGTGCATTTGACAAGTATGGTTCTAGTAAATAATGCAGTCTTTGGTATTACCTATCTACATTTTCATAGTGCCATTTTAAATGGACTCTCCAATCAGCTCATCTTCTGTAATGTCCATATAGGTGAAAGTACTCAGTTTCAAGTTAAGCAGAAAGGAAATAATCAGTCTTGCGTTTCACAGTCCTTCTTTGATTTGTTTTTTTCACTTGGATACAGGAAGAATGAAAGCAAAGGGCATTTGTTATCTAGCAAAACTCAGAAGCTATTTCACATGAAAACATAATGAGTGTGACAGGCTACAAATAGCATTGAACATGAATCTTTTACAGAAGAAAGGAGAAATGTCCTTTGGTGTATTTACTTCAATCAACCCTAATAAGCCTTGTTTTATGTGTTTTATGCATCCGCCATCATAATTATAAATCCTTGACATTTTAGCACTAGCATTTATATCTGCCAGGGAAGCTACCCGAAGTCAACCCTCAAGGAATGTCTGTATTGTACTATGGATCTCCATAACAGCTCTCAAGTAGTTACTAAGTGGTTTAAAAAATTACATCTCAGTCATGCTTGAAGGGCTCATCAAACTTTGCCACAAATATCAATGTTAAGTACCCAATCATGTGCATTGTTTGAAGTACAGTCACATGTGCCCACAGAGCATTAGGTTGGACAGGAAGAAGAATTATATAAGGGCGTATCAATCAGGTAGGTTTTTTTTTCATGACCTTTTAAAAACTCCTTTCCCTTCTTCCTGAAAGAGCTAGGTCTTGATCTGGGCCTGGCAGCTGCTAGGCATGCTGCTTCTCTTCCTATTTAATATTTTCCTGGTATTCTTGGGAACTTTTCAGAGCACAGGCTAGCAGTGTTTGTATGTGTGCGTAGGATTTTGTTCTTGGCTGCTTTTGGATAGTACCAAAAAAATCTGAATAACAAGGATAGGAAAAGTGTCAGGTGGTCTTTGTGAAGATACTTTGGTGTATGTCGTTTTGGCATGTAGGTAAACAAAAGAGCTAATAACCATAGCTTTCATGTAATATATCTGTAATTTGTTTTCATATGTAGGTGTGAAGGAAGGCTTGCCATATGGTATGTATATTGGTATTTTTCCTTGAAAGCCTTTATTTTAAGTTTAAGGAATTCCAAAGCCTACTATTATGCAAGAATACCATTTCAAACACTCATCAGTATATACCAAAAGAATACCTTGAAAGAATATTGAAGAAATGTTGTAGAGCTCCAGGAAAGTTTTAAATTGAAAAATTAAATAATGCTTTAATCCATTTTGAGGTACCCTAATTACCTTAGTTCTGTCTATGTTGCACAGTTACCAGCCTTTCATCTTTTAACCATTTCAACAGGATTCTTTTATAAGTAATATATAAAATCTGCTTTTACATTAATTGGTTTGGGGAGTTCTGAAGCAACTTTCAGTGTCTTTGTGAAGATTTTTTTTTTTTTTGGTTCAATATATGGTACACTTTACTGTCAGTCTTCTTGCCTCAATATGAAGCCTTCTTGTCTCCTCGTGGGCATAAGATAGAAGTATAACTCGTTGAAGTTCTGATTTTTTAAATTATTTTTAAATGTTATATTGAGCTCTGCTGTGTTCTGGTATCATATGTCCCATACAGAGACATTGTGTATCTTTGTGTCTCTTTGTTATGTACTGTAGGCATTAATGTAAGATGTGGTACTGTGGTGAACATCAGTTTCTGCTGTAGCTTAAACCATCACTTCTCCTTATGTCATGAAGCTTGATGAAATAGTCGCTGAGCTTTTCATTCACTCCTCCTGACAGCTCTTTGTTAAAATTCAGGTGCTTTCTGTGAAAAGTCGTTTACTAATGGACCCAAAAAGGGAGAATCTTTTTGCCACATTACTTTATGAACAACTGATAACCAGTCCCACAGGAGCACTGGCCATCAGAAGTAAAGATATGGTTAAAAGAAGGTCTTTTTACCTAAATGGGCATCTGAAGTCATGGACAGAGAGTACCTGAACAGGAAACAAACATGTTTGGAATAAACCCCCAATTTTACTGCCTCCAGTTGTCCCTAAATGAGAAAAGAATCTAGATAAAGTGAATGTGGGAAAAAAAATAAAAAAAGGAAAAATTTCCATCCAACTTGAATAAAAATTTAATTGATGTTGAGCATTTAATTGCTTTTTGTGTTTTTTGATATATTATTTCAGCTATTGAAAATTGTATCTTTTCAATCATGTGCCAATGCTAGCCTATGACTGAGAACTTCTCTTAGTGATTTTATCCTGACAGTAATTGAAAGCTGATTAATTTAATTGCAAACAAGCTTGTATTTTGCCATTTCTTCCTTAGTACTTCGTGTACATGCCTCGTGTTTTGGGTCAGAACGAAAATAGTGCTGTCTATTTTCCAATTCAGTACCAAAAAGCTAGTAAAATATACAGGTTTTAACCTTATTAACGATAATCTAGTTGTCAAAAATGTAGTTTGAAGAGAAATAATTATGAACCCTTTTATTTAAAATGGTGTATAGGGCAGTGTGAAGTCAGCTGTTTCTGACTTAACAAACAAGTGCCTTAAATCCCTGCTATTTGTTCAAAGGTGAGGATGTTTTTCTTTAGAACTCTGAAACTCCATGAAGTTTTTATTGTTTAATTAAGCTTAATTAGTAAGTACTGGAACAAAACTGTTGCAATATTGCTTTGGAAGGACTTCTTTTGCTGCCCTGTGTGTGTGAGATGTCTCTCCCCGTGCCCAGGGAGGCACGGCTGCAGTGTGCCCTTTGCTTGATCTTAATCGAATGAGTGTGATTGGGAATGTAGTCACGTAATTTGAACATAATCTTGTTTTACTTTTCTGCAAGCTTTGCAATTGAAATATCAGTAAAGTATTGGAAAAACTGTGCCATAGGGCAGCATACAAAGTTAAAATTTGGCTGCATCATAGTGCCTTGTAATGAGATACCACCAAAAATGCTAATAAAATGGAAGCGTTCATTATTGCTGCCTTGTGTTGTGACTGTGTCAGTATTGGTAGATATAGTTTAGTAATCAAAAATGGTGGATAAGTACTAAATTTTGGTAATTTATTGATTTTCTAGGTAACTGGTAGGATGTTAATAGAGATTGCAATAATAATAATGGTTGTAGAACCATTTCACCTATATAGAAATACATATGTATATTTCACAATAAATATTCATGTTCTTTAACTAACCTTTAAAAAAATTCAGCAAGTGTACAAAATTGTACAACTTACACAGTTTAAAAATGTCCACAGTAATACTTTAATGTGTTAAAAAAACCCCAATCAGCTGACCTACTGCGTTCTCAATATTTGTAAATATTGAACTGGTAAAGAATAAACTAGTGTCGCAAACAATGGTGTTGTTTTATTGATATGTTTGTGGGGATTTCTTAATGTGTTCTGAAATTCTTTTCAATCAGAAGAGTTTGGCAGTCTGTTCCAATTAAAGAATTTTCCATACTGGAAGTGAGAAGTCAATTATGAGAATTATTTTTGAGTAGTTAATTTATACAACCTTAATTGTATTAATTCTCTTTGAAAGGCTGAAGAAGATATTTTTATTACTTTCATTGATTAGCAGTGTATTTGTGTTAGAATTGCTACTGATAAGATGCTGCTGCAACTGTGGTCCTGAGGAGTTCTCTCCCAAATAAACATGTTAGAAAACAAGTGGCTGTTTATTTCACTGGGGAGGAAAGGCATCACATCTTTGCTACCTCCACGGGCAGTACTGTAGCATTTCTTTTCCACACTCTGTAAAAAATGAGAGTTTAACTCTAGATCATGTTATTTAATTACTGGTGTGTTCCATACTGTAGAGAAATAGATTTTCCTTGGTTTTTTCTAATCTGTCAAAATATTGCCTGGGTGTAGACTAGGGAGCTCTGGAGTTCTCTCAGAAGTCACTCATAGAATGTCAGCAGTAAGAGGCTTCTCATTTTCAGGCAGGTGTTGGGCCTTTGTAGTCTAGCTCAGGTGGAGTCTTCTTCCAGCTGTTTGCCAGGCTGTATCACAGGTGTTGGCTTGCAGCTGTGTCTGCTCTGGCCTGGAGTGTGGCAATGGAGTGCTGCTGTGGGCACAGCTGGGAAGGGGAGTAGTGTTGTCTTCTCATGCCTCTGCTGCAGGAGTTGGGTGGAGGGGAACCAGCGTGTCTCCATCTGCTCAGCCTTCTTGGTTGCTGAATATGAGTGGCAGGTACATCACGGTGCAGAGCTGACAGAAGCATCGACTTGCTTGTAATCTGTCCATATAGGGAGAAGATCTGGGGACTTTATCTGCATTTGAGCACTGGGATTTCTGCCCTATAAGCTGCCTGAACCCAGCTCATTTCTGAGCAGGTGTCAAGGCAGGTGTTTGACTTGTAACCTCAGCTCCTGGGGAGTGTCACCCAGTGCTAGGGCAGGTGCTTTAGGGACCCTGGGTGACATGAGGATATTGTCATTGCAATCATAACTATTTTAACCTGGGCCTTCCGCAGGTCAGGTGGGCACCACCGATGCCCTAGGCCTCGTGCAGGGCAGAGCCTTTGAATGCAGGACTCCCTCAGCCCTCGGGCAGTGCCTGCCCACCCGTGTCCCTGCACTGATGGCCCTTCAAAAGGAGCCATGGGCACGTGTCACCAACCCTGGTGGGGGAAGTGACAGGTGACCATGGTGAGGAGCAGAAGCAGCCTTGCAGGGAATGCAGTGGTGTGGCTGTGGTGCAGTCGACCTCTGGGGGTTGGCGGGTAGGAAAGGCACCATATCTGTGAGCAGTGTCTGGAGTCTGTGACCTGACTTGCCTGTTAAAATAATTTTATTTCATTTCTGCTCAAGATTCATTTATACTTCAAGGGACCAAGGAAAGGTTGGGGTGCTTAGAAGCCACAGTATGTGATAGTGTCATAGTGTACTTGAGCCTGTGAGAGAGGCTCTGGCTGCTGCCCTGGTCTCTGCCTGTGACCAGTGGGAAACTCTTGCAGACAACACATAGAAGTAGGGTAATTATAGCATCAGTTTATCCTGGTTTGCTCTTCTGGTTTATACTATGACATGTTTTGGTGGTTTCTGAGACTGAGGTAGTGCTTATACCTATCCATTTAACAGTTCTTGCTGGTGTTTTCCATCACTTAGTCTAATTTTTTTAAACCATTTCCTACTTTTCACCTCTGAAACATCCTGGGGTAGTAGGCATAGAATGTTCCATTTAATATGCTTCAGTGCGAAACCAAAGGGAAACTCAGCTTGGTCTGGTTGAGGAATTCAGTTGCTCCCATCAAATCACAACTAAAGTTCCATTTATTCCATTCTACATTGTGGATGCTCAAATGAACTTTGTATCCTGCTATTACCTAAAATGCTTTCAGTCCTACATAATCTCCAATTTCCTCTTTATTGGGAACAGCCTCTTTCTTAGAAATTTAATTTCCACTGCGAAAGTGAGACTGAGAAAGCAAATCTTTTGGTGTACAATGGTTGTGGAACTTACTGAATTAGGATGACCTTCCATAATAGTAGGAATTTGAATAGTCATTTTAGAAACAAAGGAAAGATCCAATAGGATGGGGATTTGGTTTTGTTTCTTCTTCTTGGTACTGGAGAAAATTGCTGTGATCTGTTCGTGTCTGGATATCAAGTCAGCCTTTTTGGCCCTATGTAATTTTGGGACATAAATGAATGCAGTGTGAACACTTGGAATGTTATGCAGGAATAAGGTACAAAGAAAAAAAGTTGTGTTGGAAAAAGTTAGTTTTATGGCCATGGATAGGAAATAGGCTCCACATGGAAAAAGAGAGCAAGTTTTCTACCTAATTATTTAAAGGGTTTTGTGTGTCTCTGAAATGTGCTTTGGTAAATATGAGCTGACACATTTCTAGCAACCAAATTATAAATGAGTGGAAGACCTGAAAATGTCAGTCTCTTCCTTTTAGAAGCACTTTAGGATTTTTCTTTCCTATTCCTTCGTACATTCATTTCTTCCCTTGGGCAACTGAGTTTGTTTAAACGTTTGTTTCAGTATACTGTTTTCCATAGGATATAATTGTTGACACTTCTTGGAAGTGTCAGAGGAGATTTGATGTACTAATATTTTTATAAGAGAGAGAGTATGCATGCCTTAAAATAACACAGAGAGAGATAAAAAGTAGCAAATCAATCCTTTAAACTTGTTTCTGTGTATATCTTGACATTGCCTAACCAGTTGTGCATGTTCTGGTATTTTTCACAATTAGCTGGGAAAAACATTAGGATAATCTGAAGGAGTTCAGAAAAAGTAAAATAAATGAACCCCTTAGGCAAAGTGTTTGCCATTTAAATGGTACAAGAATTATGTCATGACAGGTGGTGGGGTAGGGAAAACATTTGAACTGCTGTTCTTACCCCCTCTGCCTTTGGAGAGGACTCCGGGGTGCCAAGCATACTGTTGGTTGAGAACATCATGTCTTCTATTTCATTTTACTCATATTTTGGGTTGCTTTCGCAGAGCTGTAACATGGTTAACTGTTTTCCTGGAACTTTAATACAATTTACACCCAGCCACATCTGTGTGAGTCACTTTTTGATGAGGCTGCATAACCACTGTCTGATCTCTTTATATTAGTAGAGGGCAAAAGGATGATCCTTGTGAAAGGCCAGATTAGCAGAGGCAAAAAATAATTATTCTGCTGTTTTTTATCATTTTCATGTCCACATTGGTGTGACCTTGGACAGCAGACTTTGGAGCCCGTTGTTGCTTACTTTTGGCCTTCCCAAGTGCCTGAAGTGGTAGAAGAGCCAGTGACTGAGAAGGTTTCCAGAAACAGTGTGTCTGGTACATGCAGGGCAGGATGGGAGGAAGGGATAGATGCATGGTGGATAGAGAAGTGCCGAGGGTGTATGTGCTGTGCTGGACCAAGAGACTTTGATCCTTACAGAGACACAGGTTGGACAGCTAGGGAGGCCTCATGCTCTGTCATTGTGCTGGATGTATCTTGTCCTTGGAATGTAGTTATTATGTTCTTACAAATAAAACTTGCATCTGCTCGCTCAGTGCAGCTTCTGTGGTTGTGTTACCTTTGTGCAGCATGTCAGTCAGTAGCACTAAAAGTTTTAGACTAATAACACCCTCTACCCCCAAGAATTAAGTGCTGTTCTGCAGTTTTAAACATGTTCATCTCTAAGTGTTTTGAAATGATGTAAAATGCTCACTAATGGTAGCATGCTAACTCTGAGAAATGTGTGTCAGCACAGGGCAGTGCTGAAGCATATACTTAAGTGATGTTGAAGTCAATGTAGCTAAATGCAAATGTATGTGCTTTCTGGAATCTGTATGTTTGTTGTTAGCTCTTCTGAAATAAGATCATTATTTTTATAATTTAAAGAAGTTTAAGTTTTATTTTTTTAAAAATAAAAGTTTGGAAATACTTTAAATATACAACCTGTATTATCTTTTGTTTTGATAGCTGATTGCTGTTTATGACGAACAAGAAACTCCCCGTAAGACTGATGGCACCAATGGCAATTTGACAGACAGAAATAGCCCAGACTCCTTTGAGACAGAGGTAGCAACTCAACTGGCTGCCTTTCAGCCCATTGGTGAGATTGAAGTGACTCCTTCTGCCCTAAAACTGGGTATGTATATATGTATAGTTTTTTTCTTTCCTTTTTCTTTTTCTGTGTATGTCTGTAATCTGATTTTATATATTTAAAGATTTTTTTTTTTTAGCATCCCATTGTTTACCTTGCAGTTCAGTGAGGGGCCTTGAGGGGATGCCGTATGGGGAGTATCTAAGGTCACTTGGTGTGTTCAACCTGGAAATGGGGAGACTGAGGGAGGCTTCATTGTGGTCTAAAGCTTTCTCTGAGGGGACATGGAGGGCTGGATGCTGATCTCTCTGATGACCAGTGACAGGACCCAAGGGAATGACATGAAGCCGAGTCAGGGGAGGTTAATTTGGATATTAAAAAAAGCATCTTCACCGAGAGGGTGGTTGGGAACTGCTCCCCAGCACCAAGACTGACAGTTGAAGAAGCATTTGGACAACCCTCTTTGACACATGGTTTGACTCTTGGGGATGTCCTCTGCAGGGCCAGGAGTTGCTGAAAATGCATCATAGTATTCTGGGAGCACACAAGATGAGACCTTTGCTAAGTATTTTCAAATAACACAGTCATTGAAAAAAATCCAGCTTTTTTTTGAGGAACGGGGGTTCAATGACTGTAAAACTGCTGGGTGCAAATACTTTCACCAGTTATCTGAGCTAGTGCCCTGTTTTGGGTGTGGAAGGTGACAAGGGGCATATGCTGGTTGCAAACAGTTCAGCTCTTTGCCTTTGAAGAAGTTGCACAACTGGGCCCGTTTGCCTTTCTGACTTTTTGAGTGAGCAGACTGTAATTAGGAAAGGCTGCTGCTTAATTCCCTCTTACATCAGAGGATACTACATGAACTACTGCAACTCTGGTGCCCTGTGTAGTTTAGGTGTGTCTGGATTGCCAGGAGTTCAGACTGGTTTCCAATAATGAAGGGCTGGAGTCTTGTATGTTGCACACAAAGCAGTCTGAAATGCTTTCTTGGATTGAGAGTAGGCTGATGTCACCTAAGTACTGGATACAGAAGCTTTCAGAGCCAGATTGAAGGTGAGTCTCTGACTGCCTGTAAAGCAAATGAATAATGCTCAGGAGAGCCTGCTCTGCATCCCACCAGAGGCCAGTACCCAGCTCACCCTGTGTTCCCAAGTGCTGCTGGCAGTCTCCAAATGCTGTGCAATAAAATCTGAGAGTAAGCAGCTGGGGGAAGGATAGAAGTACTATCTCTAGTTGCGCTACTCTTATGGAGTAGTCTGATTACAACTTCAGAAATGGAATGTTCACTTGCCTATTTTAATTATATTTTTAAAGGAAAAGGATAATAAAAAGCAGCAAGTGAAAATAAAATTTCAACTGAAGTTCACTGGATGAAGCTGTGTAACTTCTAACAGATGTATGTGCTTGTTTTTGTACCTGCTGTGGAAAATACTATGTGAGAATTTTTAGAGTAAAAATGACTCTAAATTAGAAATGAGAAAGCTGCATGAGGATTTTTCAAGTAAAATTTGTGTTAATGGATAGTATCTGGTTTTTTCTATATTCTAGAATAGAAAAATCTTTTTCCACTGTCAATGACGCACAGAATTGTCTCATAACTATAAATCTTGAGACAAGACTTATTGACACAACTTGTATGTATTGGTCTATGTTTTTTAGTAAGCATGAGCTATGGAATAGCTTGTAGCTCAAGGTTCAGTGGTTAAAAGTTTTGCCACTTCATTTGTTGCACATTTGAAATTGCACTGTTAGCACATTTTAGCATGTTTCAGAAAGTAGCGATTGTTCTCCAAACACATCTGAGCACTATTTAAAAAAAAGAAAAAGTGTTTTGTCTATTATTAAGTAAGTTGAGGATTGGAGAGAGGAGTACTTCAGCCTCACACAATTTTATGTAAAGCAGTTAAGTGTTCAAGCTCTTGAGCTCATCAGAAAGTTACCACATAGTTAATGTCCTAGTATTTATGAAATCCTTCTCTAGATTTTATGAAATCCTACTCTAGAGCGTAAAGGAGATGAAATATAATGTGGGAAGAGTAGTCAGAGTTCTATTTTGTTTTCCATGCAATACTAACATATTTGAAGTTAAAATGGTGCTTTCTTCTTAAAAGAAGAGATAGTAAATGTAGTGGGTTTGTCTCATCAGTTCTGTTCAAATTGGTTTCTTTTACAAGGTAAGTGGAAGTTTTTCTACCTGTTAGTCCTGTAACTCAGTTTGTACTCTGAAATGTGATTGTTTTCTCTTCTGGATTTTATATCATGCTTTACAATTCTTTGGACTTAATTTTTGCCTTTGTGTTTCGTGTACAAGTCCCTGGTCCTTAAATTATGTGGCTATTTCCATTAGAGGCAAATTGAAAAGTAAATGAAGAAATTGAAGGACAATTTGGTTGCATCGATATCATTGATGCATGAACCACAGTAGTCTGGCTTCCTGTCTAATTATTGAATTGACTTCCACTTGCTAGCAGAAATAAATAATATTAATTTATAAAGCTGTTCTTATTTTGGGAGCAAATATGTGATTGAATATATATGTAGGAAAAAAGTGTTGCTTTCCATAGTAGAGCTGTGCTTCAAGAACTGTCATGTGCTTACCTTTCCGAGTATTTTTCCAGAATACTTTTAGGAAGAAAATGCAGGGTATTCAATGTTACATGAATTGTCAGATTTTGGAACAATTTTTCCCATTAATTTCTGTTGGATGTTTTATATTTTATGAAATCAGATCCATGGTCTTATGTAGAAACAATGTCTGGCTAATGATCTGCTTGTGGAATACTTAGTGCTTGGTGCTTAATAAGCATGTGAAACTAAACACTGCTCTTGTCCGATGTGAGAGAATTAGCACTGCCTTAGAAAGGACAGGAGATACTGCCTTAAAACATTTCTGTCTTTTATAAATGGTATATTTGATCTAGTTAAGTGAATTGTATGTTACACCCAGTCTTAAAGCCCTTAGTGTTAAGATGGAGATGGCAACAAGTTGGGGGTTTTGTTTTGTTTTGGGTTTTGTTGTTGTTGTTGTTTTTGGGGGGTTGTTTTTGTTTCTTTGTTTTGTTTGTTTTTTGTTTTGGGTGGGGTTTTTTTTTGTTTGTTTGGGTTTTTTTGTTTTTTTGGGGTTTTTTTTTGGGTTTTTTTTTATTGTATGGTTATTTCCTTGAGGGTGTTTTTCTGGTTGGTATTCTAGAATAGACTGATCAGCTTGACTGTCTGAAATAATAGATTTTCCATGATGTAGTTGGTTACCCTTTATTTTTCCCTTTATCACCTGTAAGTCTGAAAGTGAGCTAGAATAAAAACAATCTTGTATTTGACTCAAAAGCTAAAATAATCTTATATTTTACATTGCTTTTCACATATTGGCAAAATTTTAGAGCAGAAAAGTAAGTTTAATTTGCTTGATATCAAATTACTTTCTTAATATATATCTCCTTAAAACATTTCAGGAAATTATTCAGCTATTTGTTTTCTTTACCCTGAAATAAACACTGCTCTACTTTTAAAGCTTACTCTGTTCCCAAAAGCATGCAATTGTGGGTTCTTACATTTAACTTAAGAAAAACTCAGGAAGACTTCAGGTATTCATGGACGTGGTATCTTCAGTGCCCGTAACGTGAGGTGAGGTGCAGACAGATTGCAGTGCCTCCCTCCTTGCCCCACATCACTTGGGTTATCAGGTGCTCTTGCTGACAGTGTCTTTTAATAGTGAAAAAGAAAAAATTCAAATTTGACAGAATCTGTGCTCGGGTAAAGAAAACATTTCATGCTACAATACAAATGGCAATAAGACACCTGCTAAGATACATTACAAAATTTAGAGAAGCACACAACTGTTTAATGTGTTCAGGCAGCTGCTTGAAACAGGGAAGAAATTGATCTACTGATTTTGTTATTTTTGTGGATACAAGAGCCCTGAGACACAGTTGGTAAGATGGCAGCAGAGCTTGTCTTGTGTAACTGTTTCTTGTGAGCAGAATTTCCCAGAGTACAATAATGATGTGGTCATGACAACAGTTTTCAAAGAATGTTACAGGCAACTAAATGCTGAAATAGCTGATGTACATTTGAAAAGTTGGTTGGAGGTAAACTTCAACATCTCTAACCCCATATACCACTGTAAATTCTTCATTGCCTTTTTTTTTTTTGTACCATGTTTCTTAATTATAAAATTGTGTATAGATAAAACCCCACAATGAACAGTGAAATCGCAGTATGTTGAATACTTTGTTAGCTACATAACATCAGCCCATGGTGAGTGTAAGGTAACATATCCCAGGAAAAGAGTTTATGACCCTCATAAACCATCTTGTAATTTTCTGTGCACCTGTAAGCGTGCCAGTAGCACTCCTGTTTTCCTTTTGCACCTAGTAGTTTACTGTTGTTTTCTAGTGGTTTTCCCCACATGGTAGGTCATGGAGCAGGAAGGGGGGAGTTATTTTAATTATGTCAATTTGTTTTTTCCTTTTCAGTCCATATGGGCAGGAAGGAGAGAGCACTAATTTATTTACAGAGGATCCGTTTTATGGACAAGTCACTCTGAGCTGGAAATGCCTTCATGACTGGCTCAGTGTTTTGCTTGCTTCATTTGGTAAATGGTGGTCGAGTACACACAAACTCAGTTGTTGCTTTTCTCTTGCTCATCTCCTTGGTGTTAAGTAGTCAGGATTTTGCCTGGAGGAAGACAAGAAGTATTCAGAGATACTTCTTGCTTTTGAATACTCAGGTAGGGAAAAAAGTAAGGTATAAAGTAGGCATCTCCATGATTTTTTTTTTTTTGGTCTATTGTTTTATTTACTCTTTTTCCCTTTAGCTGAGAATTGGTTTGAAGAATCCTGGAGTATTTTTCCGAGTACAGTCCCGAAGCACAGACAATTAGATTACTTTGTTGGCTATTACTACGAAATTAGGTTCTTAATGGATTGATACCTTTACTAGTGTGAAGTAGCAACTTCATTTAAAGTTTAGATTAGATAAAGAAATAATTCCTTGTAACAGTTACTGATAACTCATTAAAAAATTCTCCTGTAAACTACAGGACTTTAACTCCTCCCTTTGGAAGCTTTCACTGTTCTGTAGAGCAAGTGTCTTGGTCTTCCCTTTGAAAGGTCTTACTTTGGTATTTCAAATTTTGCATGACTTTGTTTTATAGCAAATCTTGACATTTTCTCCTTTTATATATACGTCCCCACATCTGATCAGTGTTGTAGGCAAGGGGAAGACTTAGGTGCAAATAATGGTTGGATCAACTGGTTATGGTCTCTCTCCTAAAATAAGCTTATGAATGGTACTGGGAGTTGGCAAGCTACATGCAGGCACTTGTGCTTTTGAGCTGGACATTTTATGTAGTGTCTTCTCAGTGAACATTTTTTCCCTGAAAATGGAGACTGCTGAGAATGCTTCAACCCTCAGAAGGTCTAGTTACTACAGGATAATAAGAGTAGTGGCCTAGAAGATTTTGATTTCCATTTTGATGAAGTTGGTGGTGTTCTGGCCATGTCTTTTTGACATTTCAGAAAGGTTGCTTTGCACTCTTAAAGAATTGCCTTGAAGGTGCTTCAGACAGAAAATGTACTCAATTAGCTTAATGTATTCCTGTGGTTTTGGGTTTGTCTAGTTTAAATTGTGCTTCATGGGATTGTTTAAAACACTTATTTGTGGTGACTGACTCCTTGGTGGATCATAGAGAGATCACAGCAAAAAGCTGGAGAAAGCAATTTCCTTTTTAACTTGTCTTCAATTGTAATAGTTAACTTCATTTCTAAAGGGAACTTTTGTGGATTCCCAGGAGAAATCCATGACTTGTAAATAGGAAAGAATGTAAATATGAAAGATGTTTTGGTAAGGTGCTTTCCTTGACCAATGAAATAGTTGTGTTTTGTTTGTTTTGGATTCTTGGACAGATTGTGCTGCAGAGACAGACACAGACAGACAGACGACTGCTCCAGCTAGCTAGCCTGGCTAGAGGGAGAAAGATTTGCATTCTGTTTCTTGATGATATATTGATATAAATAAATAAGCCTTCTGATTTCAATCTATGAACATGGAGTGATTTGTAGACCAGGCCCTAAAATAGGGCCACATCATTTCTACACTTATTTACTTTGATTGGCCATTATGTGTTTGGGTTGCTAAGTCAGCAGAGGTGCTTTCATTGGCAGTGTCTTTCTTAGAAGTCTAAGGGAATTGAAGGGAAGGTTTCTTCCAGGAGTTTTTGGAAGTTTCTGCCTTGATAGACCTGACAGGGATTAAATTGTTACCTCCAGGGTACGGATGTTGACAATTTCTGTGTAACTTCAGAGCTTGGAAAGAATTTCTTTTTTTCTCATCCTCTTTGAAGTGGGAGCATTGTAAGTATGCTTGAGGGCATTTTAAACAACATATATTTGATTAGTCCTCTTTCAAGTTAGTATTGAGATACTACAGATATGCAGACTGTGTTTTTAAATACAGAGGAAACCACATTATTATGAATTCTTAAAATTTATGAAAACCTACAATGTGAAACTATTAGTCTGATAAACCAAATGTTGCTAGTGCCTTGTATATAGCATACAAGAGTAAGTGGGAAAGACACTTTTTCTTGTATAAAAGCCATCCATTTCTTCTTAATCTTGCAGCGTCAGTTTACTGGCTGAGCATTCTGATGTTTGTCAGTATGTGGAGTGTACTGCATTCAGGTAACAGTTCTTCCCTGTAAGGTTCTAGAGAAACTAACATTTTGAAATTGGTACATTTCGAAAGAAATGCATTATAGAAGAACATGCTGTTTTCTGTGGTTTGAGGGAATACTGCTGATTTCCTTAAGGAAATATGGCTGTGTTCTCTTTCACTGCACTGCAGGGCTTCTCTCATAGTAATGATATCAAGTGTTGTTCTCTGCTGTTTGCCATAGGTGTTGTGAGGATGACACTGTATTTGATAGATTTTTCTCCTCTGCAGCATCCAGTGTAATCTGCTTTAAAAGAATTGTGATGATCAATTCAAGTCTACTTGCATTTCTAGAACAAATGGTTTCCGTTCTTAGGCAAGCTAAAGGTTTGAAGATAAATTTTCATTTCAGTCAGAGGGAAAGTCTGGTATATTTTGACCTCATGACTTAAGCTTGGTCTTATTTAGTTGTCCTTGATTCATGGAAATGAGTTTTGCTTTATCTTTGTATTGCAGCAAAAGAATACATGTTTTCTGTAAAGATGTATATAAAATTTCCATGTGTTTCTCTGTCTTTGAGCTGCCTGTTTACAAAACAAGCCAGTCTTTCTTTCCTTTCCATCCAGGAATTTAGTGCTAGGGTGGATAATAAATTTATGTGCATAGTTGGTTACCAAAGAATCTCTTCTTTTTTTAATAGCCTTTCTGTCTCTGATTTCCCCAAAGATTGTTTCTCATCAATTATTCTGCCTATCTCTATTCCCTTTGCACTTGGTTTAATATGCCTTACTTTGGAGTAAGAGGGGTATCTTCATGAAAATATGTTAAGTAGAGAGAAAAGTATTTTTCCATCACAAGTTAGACACTTTTCCTGCAGTGGCTCTCTAGCTGAGATGTTGATTTCCAGCCTTTTATTGCCTCCGGGAAGGTTTTGGGGAGGGTCATGAATGGGACTTAAAATGATGGAATAAATTCCGTTATAATAAGTCAATGGTGCTTTTTGACACACACTGTTTGATTTCAGTGCTTTTACTTAGATTTTGTCTGCTTTACAGATTTTGTGATATGCTGATTTTGTTAGTATTTTTATATTATGATGCATAGCTGGTTTCAGAGGTAGTATCTTTAAAAAAGAAACAGACCAAGCCACTTAGCTAAATTTTGCAGCTGAAGGTTTTGAAGGGCTGTAGTATGATATCATACTGCAAAACTGTAGTGCTGTCTCTGTCAGTACCCTCTAGTGTTGGGTAAGACAGAGGAGAGTGTATCTGTGCACAATTCCCTACAGCACTCGTGGTGTGTTAGCTCTGAGGCAATATGGCAAAATGTGTATTGCAGGTAGAAAATGAGCCTGCTAAACCTGGCTGATTGATAGTTTGGAATTGTTCAAGTTACAGCAATTGGGACTTTAGCTATAGGTCTCAAGGTAGCAGATCCTTTTTTCCTTAAGAAACCAAACTAATACAGTTTTTATGCTTTTTTCTGTATGGTTTATTCACTAACTATTGTTTACTGTTGTCTTCCATATCAACATGTTCCCATACACAGGTGAACACATCTTTATGAAAGTCATCATTAAAGGAGTTACAAATAATCATTGAACCATTCAGTTTACCCATTGGCATAAAGTTCTTTCTCGCTGCTATTTGATTTACCCTTTCAAGAGCTTTAGTTGATCATTTTTGTCTCTCTTCTTTCAAGTGCCACTTGAGATTGTGATTTTCTCACGACAGATATCTAGAATATCAGCTAATCAAAATGTTTGGTTGTGTATTCACATACTGCACCTGAACATAGCTGGCGAAAGGTGTACCTCCCTCCCAGTACATTGCACAATTTTCCCAGACACGCTGGCTGTGGATTTATGTTTTACTGTCTTTGTAAATCATTACTTCACTGGAGGGAGGTCTGTTTACTGTAGACGCTTAATAAAAGAAGGAAACAGTATGTTCACTGGATAGGTAAATCCTGCAGAGTATTTTGATCATCTCTTCTTAACTCTCACATAAAAAGGGATAAATGGTTGAGTCCTTTTTAAGTTTCCTCTAGCAATAATAATCTTGGCATTTTAACTATTAAGACAGATCAATTAGAAGTTATTACTCAATTTCCTCACCATGTAAAAACTCAAGTATCAAACACAACAATTGTTTAACAAGTTACAAAGCAAAACAACCCTAAGCTTATTTTCTCATGAAGCATTCAACTAAACCATAAAATTTGATGTAACACACCAAAAAATGATGATTTATAAGAGGATTAGACCAATTCACGAGAGGTGACTCATCAGTGTCTTGAAATATGGTTGTCTAGAGGCCACACAGATTTGAATATATTTCAAAGGTTATTTTCTGCAAGCTGGTAGGATACAACTCTCTTAGACTTTCCTCCTGAGTCTTTGCTCCCTCTGTTAGATTCAGGATACTGAGTGAGGTGGACCTGGTATATCTGTTCTTATGTTCTTATTCCATACAGCCTCACAGAAAGTTTCAGGTTCAGGAGATTTCACTATTTTATCTTTTAAAATTGTCAGGAACAAGTTTGAAATTTAAGGCTAAAACTAGTTTACCATGACCAGGATAGAAAATAATAACATCGACAAGAGTAAGACCTCTCTTTTTATAGAAACATCAAAACAGAAAAGCTTCTTAATTTAAATTAGATATGTAAAACACAGGTCATATTTAATTATTTCAGAAATGGATACTAATGCTGTAACTTGTGATCATCCTTTAAAATACCATTAAAATACTTAAAAAGATTACTTTGCAACTCTACTACTTGCAATAAAATGCTGCCAAAGTGATATTCAAGCTGTACAGTTTAGCTGCCAAAGTTTTAAAGAAAATTAAATCATTGAACTGTGGAAAAGTGACTGCATAAGCACCTGTAACTGATGTTAGCTGAAGTGCTAAACCAGCTTTTGGCAGCATGGCCTCTTTTGCAGGTGGACAGAATATTTTCTTTGTGTCAGTTTATTCAACTGGTACAGTTCATTAAGTATTTCATTTGAAGTTGAGAAATGGGCTGGGAATTGAAATAGAAGAAATACTTATTTTCACCTTTCAATCTGTGAATAAAAATAAGGTGCGAGAGTCTAAGATCTATTAGTTTTAAAATCTTCTAGGATATATTACCCTAAAATGATTTATTTAAATTCAGTAAGTACAGGTAATATGCTGCTTAAAAACCCAATGTGTTTAATAAGATGAATACTTCTTGCTGTGTTCAGCAAATTGGATGACTAAGACAACTTGTGTTTTAAGTAAATCTGGAGTTCAGTTTCTTTTGGTATCTGAATGCCATTTCAAGGATATTAAACTTAAAAAAAATAACCAACTAAAGCAAAAATCCAAACAAAACTCCCAAACTCCAACTCCTCCAAACAACAATCAAAACCAAAGCAAAACCCTGCTGTGTATATGTGTAGGGAAATTCTAATGTAGCAGAATTTTTTTTCACTCCCCCCCAAAAAAAAAATTGAATAACATGAGATGTTTGAAGTGGCTGTAATTTAATTTTTAATCTTGTGTCTGAAGAAGTAAATTGGAGGATGTACATCAGTCAGTAGATGGAAGATAGTGTGATTAATGAGGATGCTTCGCTTGTACAAGAGTAAAAGAAAGCCTGGCCCATGGTGGAAAGCGTTGATTCTTTTTTTGTATAGCCAATGTATTTTCAAAAAACTCCTGACCAGTCTGCCCAGCAAGGGAAGGAGTTGCACATTTGACTTGAGTTTGAGTTGGAGAGAAAAAAACCCCAAGTCACAACTGCCTATTGTGAGCTGATTGGTCCTTGCTCCAGGATTCTGCTCTATCTCCTTCCCCTCTAGCCAGTCTCTTCCATGTGGTGTCTGTAGCCAGCATCCTTTGGATCAAAGTGTTCCCTGGACTCTGGTAAGTCTGTGTGCTCTCTGCCTGATGAGGAGCTGAAAATAGGAGCACTGTGTTGATAGAGGTGAGAAGATCCTGAAATTACTCTGTATCTGGCATGTGTTATGACCTTAAGTGCAAGAAAAGAATACCTGGTTAAAATCCAAACTCAAGTACTGTCCTTCAGCTGGAAAGTCTTTTGAGAAAAATTTTTAAATGGGAAGAAAATAACAGCATTGTTTGTACATCCTCTGTAGATGGATATGTGTCCTAGTGCCTTCAGAAATGATTAACTTCTTATCTGGATCTGGATTTTGTTACTGAAAACAGGATTTTTACAATTGAAATAATGTGTGTAGGTGATTCTTACACGTCCATCTCTGAAACTGCATAAGCTGTAAATGTAAACATTCCATAGTTTTTCCATTAGGCCCTGTTAACACCAAAGAAATTTCATTTTGGTTATAAAAAATGAGAGAACAGTTCTTGTGCTTCATAACTTAAATCTGACTTAATACATTATAGCACATGCAACCAGAGAAAATATTTATATTTATTTTGAAAAATATCACCCCAAAACAATATCTGTTTAAATCCATTACTGAGTTTTACTTGTGGACCATTACTTTTATTTTTCTCTGTAAGAAAAATTACACCTCATTTGGAGTGATAGGGTAGTACTTTGTCCTGTGGTGGGTTGACATGTAAAAGGCAGCACTTGCTGGAACTGGGTTTTCACCTGTTTGTAGATTTAAGTCAATTGTCGTAACTGTTACACCATCCTAGTTCATTTATCTTCTGTCCATGGGAATTTAAGAAGTGCACTATGCAGTTCGGGAAGGACAGATGGCTGTAGATTTGAAATTATGTTGGTAGGTACTATTATAAGAATTCAAGTTAACTTTAAACATAGAAGTGCATATTTAAAAAAATAAAAGAAGCTGTACAGTACTATCTCAAGGTAGAACATACAAGCTCATATCAGCTACATTTGAAGTACATGGCGGAACCATTACATGATACATCAAGTGGTGGTGAACAATATATCTGAGGGTGACCAAATTTACACACACTGATTGCTTAGTGCTCTCTAAAAGTGCTGACTGGAAGAACTGTCTGTATGCCTGTTAACATGAAAATTGTCTGCTAAAAAGAAGACAAATAGGCACATACATTAATCTTTTATGTATTTAAATATAAATTAAGATCTTGCTTGTAACTTTGTTTCCAAGGCCTGACCTGTTTCATGACAAGATCAGTTTAAAAGCAATTTTGGCTTCTTGATATAAATGATAGTTGTTTATTTTGTGTGTGTTCAGAGCTCCTCTAGCCAAGAATTGTCCATGCTGAAGTGCAATTTTACATTTGTGTGTGTATGCATATAGTATTTTGATGTTTGGTTTCAACTGACTTGAAGTTTTGTGATTTGCTCAGAAGGAGCTCTGAAAAAATATTTGGATGCATCTACAGGTAAGAAAATAATTTGTCTGTCTGTCCAAGCAGGTGTAATTTGGAAGCAGGCAGCAGAGCAATTGTCATTGGTATGGCCTTCAGCAGCTGACAGTTTGATATACACTTGATGGACAGCTCTTTTCCCATCAGAATCAGCATTTTTATATTCAGGAGCAGAATTTTAAATTATGACTTTAACTGTGTAGGTGATGTATTGTAAATCTTTCTACCCACTTATGATATTCTGTCCAAGTGTATCTTTAGTTCTGCTCCAGAATGATTCTTCCCTGTTACCTAGAAAAGCAAACCAACCAAGCAACCTCACAGTATGCTGGTTGTCAATGATGCAGTAGCACAACAATACACATGAGCTAGTGTTTCCTGTGTTCCTTGGCTTCTCAGCTTACCTAAAAGTCATCTGAGAGTGTTTGCATCCAAAGCAATGCTTAAATCAATTTTTAGAACATAATTTGACTGCATCAAATAGATAGCCCAGCCTGTCAAAAATTCTCTTGGTTGATAAAGTCTGGATGTCTTCAGCATTTTTTGGCAACCTACAATGTATATCTCAAGGAATTAAGGGATTTCAGGCTGGATGTGGACTGTGCTTTCCTGAGCAAAGAGACATTGGAGCAAATGAGTGGAACTAAGGAAGGATAGGAATAATCTTTTTCTGTGATATTGGTCATCTTGCGTGGTACTCAACTGTCTAAATGTAGGCCTGAAATGCGATGCCAGAACCCAGAGCCTGGAAACCCTTTAGAGTTTAGGGGGACCCCAGCAGGGGCAGCTGGAGCTCCAAAGTTCCCCTGACCATGTTCAGACCTTGCATTATTTACCTGCAGTTGCACAGTATTCTTGAACACATCACTTCTAGTTTGTCAGTCCTCTCCTAACCTCAGATGCTGATTTTTGAACTGCCAGAGTGCTTCAGTGAGGCAGAGCACACTCCTGTTCACGGTATGTGCTAATGTTTGTGTACAGCTTTTTGGTGACATTTAAAGAACTAGCAAAACAAAGACAATCAGATTACATCTGGTATGGAGATGTTTCTCTTGCCATTGCATTGATGAAAGTTTTCAGTTTTTAATTGTACACAAATGGCAGAACTCTCTCTTCTGGTTTTTTTTTCTTCCCTAATGCAACTAATTTAAATCTAAGTGTGGTTTCTACCATATGCTTGTTTCAACCATATTTGCAGTTAAAAAAAATATTTCCAAAACATAAGAGTTCAGGGAAAATACACTGTTAACCACGAGTCTGTGTAGATACTAATTTTTGAGGGTGATGCTAGAAAAAGGAAAAGATTGCTCTACATTGGTTGAAAAAAAGCAATAGACTTTAAGCAAGGAAAACTGCTGGACTTTTTCCTCGTCAGCTTTGTCTAAGAGTGTGCATTGTGAATAAGGCTGATACATGTGCTTAGAAGGTGCTATCGTACTGTAATAAAAGGTACTCTGCAAATTTTTAAAGAAGGAGAAGTACACCCTGCAGTGATTGAGGTTAAAGGCTGTCATTATAAAAAATTTTTTTGAACATGTGTTTCAGTTTTTGTTGTCTACAAACTCCTGATGCAGTGCTACAAGATGAGGAAAACTGTTTTTTAAAACTGAGTTCCTGAATGTAAAATACCAAGTGCTACTCTGGCACAAAATAGTAGTGCTTATTAAAAAATGTATTTCCATGATCAACTTGGTATGCAGGAAGGAGTTTCTCTCTCATATCATTCAGGGTAGGATGGATTTTGTGTTTGAGCTTACATTGGTTGTTATAAATGTTCAGCACAAATGTAAGAGCGTGAGTAGAATAACGTGGAAACACAGCATGACTAAAGGAAAGCTGTAAGGAAAAAGGCAACATTCCCTTCCCTGACAGAAGAAAAGGGATGACAGAATCTCTTAAGAAAATGTGTGTAATTTTCTACAGCACGTCTGTAATAAACAATATTGCTGATGATTGAGGAAGATGGGGATGGACGAATTCAAGGTATGTATGGATAGTGGACTTGATCCAGCTCCTGAGTCAGGCTGAGGCCGGGGCCGTAGGATGTGAGGAGGTTTCTCTCGTTGGGAATGCAAGGCAGCATGCTTGCTTCCAGGAGATCTGAGTGTGCAGTACAGAGGAGGAGGGGAAAGGCTGGAAAAAGAAAGGAGTCCGTGGGAGAGGCTCAGGCTGGAACGCACCAAGCGACGTGGAATGTGTTCTTATGGCAGGGAACAGCCTGAGCCATGGCAGAGGTGTGAGGGGAGGTGGAGCAGAGTTTGTTAGCTCAGGGAGCTGCTGAGAATTGCTGTCTCGTGGAAGGGAAAAAGGGACTCTCCTGCAAAGGAGGAGGGGCAGTACAGCTTCTTCTCTACTCTTTCATTTAGTCATCCTGTTTGCTGTGTATTTTCTCCTATTAGAAAGTACATTTTGGTTCAGTTTATCTTTGTCTAATAAAAGATTAATTTTGTGTTTTTGTGATGTGCACATTTAAAACAATAAGGACCAGAGGCACTGTTGTGTATAATTTTAGCTAAAGACTACAGCTGACTTCTTTCACAGAGATGTTATGACGTGTGATATTTCTGTACAAGAAATTATGTTGCATGTCTGTAAATACATTTTAAAAAATGAAGAAAATAGATTCTGGTTTTCTCTTCAAGTAAAAAATGATCTGTAGGACCCTAAAATTTACAACATACTGAGAGAAAAGAGAAAGCATAGTATACAATAGCCAAAAAGTCCAGTTGTTTTTCTGCAAGTAGGAAAGCATTCCAGATGAACACCATAAATTTCATTGCCTCGTGGCAATAAGCAAAAATTTGCACGAATAAAAAGAAAGAAAATAGCTGCAAGGCCATCTTCCCAAACCAGAAAACAGTATTCTCTATAATCCTGCCGCTTCTGCAGACTTTGTTTTCAAAGTTTCGACAGTTGTAAATTTTGCTTCAGTTTCTCTTGAAAGCACTGACAAAAAAGCAAGGGAAAGGAGATCTTCAGAACTGAGGATGGAGAGTGTAGTAAAAAGAGGCATTTTGAAATGGTTGATAGAGTGAGCAGGCTGAAGTGGTGTGGTACAGCAGACATCTTTTTTCACCTGCTGTGTAGCTACTGGAAGGCTCTGGAACAAGCAGGGGTCTCGTCTCCTAGCAGTCACAGTGTTGGGAGCCTTCATCGTTCTCTCAGCCAGTGGAATGAGAAAGAAATGAGGAGTTGGTAGTAAAAGACAGCTCAAGAAAAAAAGGAGAAATCTCATTTCAGAATGTTGGCTTCGGGAGAAGGATGAGCTTGATATAATGATCTTCTTGTGTGGGGTCACTCATCCCTCTCCCTTCCCATCTTTGACCTCTTAAGTTGACTGTGGGGAATATTTTATACCCTCTTGGAGTTACTGTGGATTTCTCACTGTGGAAAAAAGACAGAAGCAAGGAAAGGGCCTGGGATGATGGCTTTGAAGAATGTAAGGGACAGTATGCTCATTGAGTTATGCAAGTTTTACAAATAAAAGTACCAGTGCAAAGGGTTTTCAGTAGTTTCTCTGTACTGTTCATGTTTATGTCAAAAGGAGACTAAATTGTGTTGAATCACACAAAAATGTCTCAGCATCTGCTTTCAAACTGTTGTATTGAAGAGAGACAAAAAATTGGATACAGGCCACCAGAAACTTAAGTCATACACAGAAAAATTTATTTTAAGGTGTAAGTATTTCTCTTAGAGAAGGGAGTAACTTGTATTTAGCTTTTATGCACCTTCTTACCAAATATGCCTAGAGGGGAAACAAATTTCTCCTCAGCTTCATGTGGAGAACAAGAATATTTCAGTGGAGAGGTTTGGTTCATTTTGACCTATTAACACATTTGGAAAATCACACAAAATTGATGCATTTGGTGATAATTCCCTTTATACCCAACCTCCTTGTAAAAACATGCATAGCTCTTGTTACAAAGATGATAATCACTTGGCAGAAAAACTAGTGTTCACCTTCTGATATTTAAGCATTCCTCTTAATACCAGGACACAAATTTAAATCTTACTTTTGCTATTCTTACTGGTTTCCTGCAGAGGTTAACATAGAAGGGATTACCTGCATATAAAAACTTGCTCACCATGAGGAAGTGTTAAGAGCATTAGGTTCTCTGGTTGATCCTCAACATTAGGTGCTGGTATTTATTCCACCTACATTGACAAAGTTGTGCTGACAGTGAATGTGGTAGTCACTCCAGCTTTGGTAGCATCTAATGAGGAAACTGTTGCATGTTTAAACTTCTTTTATAGATGGCTGACATCAGCCCCAGCCACTGTAATTAGTATTATAAGCAACACCTATAATCATAATTTCACTCCCTTGATGGTACATGTGGTCACAGACACACAACTAGTCATTTGTTTTTCTGCAGAGGTGCCTTTTTCTCCTGTTTGTCAGCAGTTTTTACCTAATTTAGATGCTCATGGATGGAGATCTATATAAAAGTCCTTAAAAGTGCTATCATTTCTTTAGCTTCGTGAATCTGAAATGGTACAACCCTATCAAATCTAGTATTTTAACAGGTGGATGTTACCACAGATAAGCTTATATTTAAGTGCTGCCCCCTTCTCTTACTTAACCACATGAAGCTTTCCCTTGTGCTAGTTTATCATCCTTGAACCTCTGCATTCTATTTTGTCTCATAGGCACACCACTTCTGGTACGGAGGAGCAGTGATCCGGCTTTGGGTGCACCTGGTGACTTCCCAAGTGCTTCTCATCCCAGTGACCATGGTCTCAAGCATGTTGTGGCAGTAGGTGTCATATAACTCACCTTTTTCTTAGGACCAAAACTTTTCTTACCAACTTTTCTGTTGGTACATAGTAGTTTTATAAGCTATAAATGTATTTGGATCTATAACAAAATGTATCACTCATTTTCTGTAAAGTAGAGAATTTCCTCTGGAAAAATAGTTATTCTAGATGGTACAATCAATTAACAGTGGTTCTATTTTTTTTTTTAATAAGAGATTTACTTGAAGCTCAATGGTGTCATAAGGCATTGGAATATTAACTGAACTTACAGCAGTTATTTATTTGTTTGGTATCATGTCCAGTTTCCTGTTGCTTCTTTGGTCTAACACCCTTTTTCACTTCCCTTGTTTTCTAATGGCATTTCTGTCATCTTTTATACCCTGCTACTATCCTGCACTGTCTCCTCTTTATATCACTTTTCTGTTTTACCTGACTGCCCTTTTGAAGACAAATTTGTTTTCAATATAGTTATTATTAAGTTTTATTGCAAAGCTACCAATACTGAAAATGCAGTAACTCTAAATAATATGTTTTGGAGGCTGTCTTTAATCTTCTAAAAGTGATGCTGTCTTAGTCACTCTTGGGCCGCATGTTCTGCTTTGCGGTTTGAAGACCTGAAGGTTTGTGTGTGGGAAAAGTGTTCCTACATTGCTTGTACATTCAGTGTAATTCTTTAGAATCTCTGACTGTCAACTGGGATGTATAAGTGTCTCAGAATAGAGTTATTTTTTAGTGTTTGCCTGGAAAGCTCTGGTGGGTCTAATTTTGCTCTCCTTTAGACCACATAAATGCTGGCTTAAATGATGCTGCTGCTTTTATTTGCTTGTGACATTTATGCCTTTTCCCCTTTAGCTTCGTAATACAATGTTACAGTCACTCCCTGTCCCCAGCTGTGTGAAACAGTATATTGCTGGTTTGGTTCAAAACAAAACAACACTCAGAAACCGAGTCATTGTTTGGTGCAGGAGGGATGTTGCAGAATAGATCACAACTAGTTTACAGCAAGGTTCCACAAATGGCTGTGCTGGCACATTAGGGAGTGGGGGGAGAGAGCTGGGGTTCAGGGACACGTGCTGGAGGTGGGAACCTTTCAGCTGAAGATGTATTTAAGACCAACCTTCCAGTTAAGTTCATGTGAATAAAGGAAGTAAATACACAGTCAGTTGATTTGCATGCAAATGATGTTTATGGGCCTCAGTCTAATACTGTAATTCTGAAAGCCAACACAGGATTTTAATTGATTGTTCATTGTTTCTCTTTGCATGGTCAAATGCATGTGCATCTAAATATCTTGTGTGCACCTTATTCTACAATGGTTTCTGTTGTTTGCTAAGTGGTGCAATTTTAAAAGTCTCAGTGACTCTCCAAGTACATTATGATGTTACAGGGGGCTGAACTTTGTCAAAGTTCTGCATCATTTGTCAGACCTGTTTGAGCTGAGAGGTTTTTCTTGATGTTTGCTGCAAGCATTTACATATTAATGAAATACTGACCTAGTCTGATAAATGAAAGTACAAAGAAGAATTCTTGGTTAACAGTGTAGATCTTAGACTCTTGGCAAAGTTGAGAAATTTATGGAGTGAGTATGTCGGTACGCAATGCTGACCTCTGGTATTTTATAACCATGAAAATGGCAAAAAAAAGGTGGAAAAATAAGTTAAATCTGTTTCATTCCAGAGTGTGTTTTGAATGCTTTGTGGACCCTCAAGAAGAGAAAGATAACATTTTGTTGAGTTGGGTTTTTTAATTGGGTAATTTTAGTGGTGACAAGTGCATTTTATGCCATTACATGAGGATTGCAGTAATACTTGGAGGTTAAAACCTCACCATGCTTCACTGACTTGCATCAGTAAAAAGCAATCCTCTAGGCCTAAAGGAATTCTCTGTGCTAAATTACAGAGCATCTCTCTGTCAGCCGTAGTGGTGACAGTCAAAGTTGGACAGGTAGCAGGGGTGGAGAAGGACTCTTTTTTTAATTTAACATGTAAAGTGGAGTGGGGGCGAGGCCCAGAAGTTGAAAGTTCTGGTTTGGTGTTGTTTTTCTTTTTTGTGAAAGCAGAACTCTCTTACAGTAAAATACGTTACACCAACTTTTATTTTCACAACAGTACCATTTCTAAAACTCTCGTCAATCATACTGAAATATGCTTTGGCATAATGTTCTCAGAAACACAGAAAGCATAAATAACATAGGTTAAATTAGGTATAGATTGTTTAAAAACATGCAGAAAAATCGATATCTGACAAATGAAAAAACATGGCGCAAACAACTGAACACTGCATTTTGAAAATATCTATAGTCTTTCACTCAAGTGTTAAAGCACTATTTAGAAAAAATTTGTTTGTTCTGTATGAACCTACTGAAAATTTAAAACTAATATAATACTGAATTTCCTTTGCCACAAGCCAGAGGTTTTTTCATGTTAAATGGCTTCCTTGTTGTCACATGCAAGTTAGAAAACCCAGAGCTGTTGGTAGATGAAACCTTCTTCAGTGCATGTAGTGAAAATTAAGTCTGTACTTATGCCACAATTATCTTAGCAATTATTTTGTAATTGAAACTGACTTTCATAATTAGCTGAGCTGTTTTGGCAGTTCTGGTGTTTGGCACACGTGGCACTGGCAGTTGGCTCTCTGTAGCAATACTCGTGTGCTGCCTTACACGGTGCTGATACACTGGTGCTTCATCAGACTCCTGAGAGGTGAAGGACAATGCTGATTTACATCCTGGGAAGTGCAGTTCAGTTGTACAATGAGTAATGCATGAAATAAGACAGAACATTCAGTAATACAAGAAAAGAAGGCTGCTATCCCGTTCAGGTGAACTGGTTGAACCTGATGGACCATTTGAGCATTTCACAGTGTTTATGGCATCAAGCAGAGCATGTGTTCTGTTTTTCAGATGTTGTCCCATTTATTTAAAGGAAGATTTGCTGTTTAATGCTATATGGTGACTACAAAAATAACAAATCCTTTTCTGAGTGGCCAGGTAGTTTGAGGAGAATTTGAGCTATTCTTTCCTATTTTCTCTGACACATCTTAGCTGTAGTTTTAGCCCAAATTAACAAAATACTTCTAGATCAATCAAAAACCCATAGTGAAGTCCAGCATCTGTTCTCTCAGACTGGAAGTCATTTAACAGATGGTACAAAATTTGAGTTTCTTTTTTCATCCAAACCTCTCTTTCCTTATTGTGATAGCTGCCACTGAAAAATTTAGAGACAGTAATCAGGGAAAAATAGGGGTAACACACATCAGAATTTGTTATTGAAGAAAAAGTATTTGCTAATGAATTTTTTTACTTTATTAAAAAAGAGCTACTGTTTAGCTCTTCCGCCTAGTTAGGATGACAGAGCCCTGGCCAGGCTTTCAAAAATGAAAACTTCCTTCCCTAGACATCCAGAGAGGCCTTCAGGGATACCGAATTAGTTTAATGTACTTATGCACACCTGTGGGTTGGGCGGAGAAGTGATAGAGAGCAGCCCTGCAGATAAGGACTGGAGGGGTAATGACTGATGAAAAACTCTACATGAGCCAGCAATGTGCACTTGCAGCAGAAGTGACAGAAAGTCACCTAACCCTAGGCTGCAAAAAAAGCACGACCAGCGGGTCGAGGGAGGGGATTCTGCCTCTCCACTCTGTTCTTGTGAGACCCCACTGGGAGTGCTGCATCCAGCTCTGGGGTCCCCAGTACAGGAAAGACACAGACCTGTTGGTGTGAGTCCAGAGGAGGGCCATGAAGTTGGTGAGGGGTCTAGAGCACCTCCCCTATGAAGACAGGCTGAGAAAGCTGGGGCTGTTCAACCTGGAGAAGAGAAGGTTCTGTGAAGACCTCAGAGGAACCTTCCAGTATCTGAAGGGGGCCTGCAAGGAAGCCAGAGAGGGACCCTTTATCAGGGACTGTAGTGACAGGACAAGGAATAGTGGGTGCAGACTGAAAGAGGGGAAATTTAAGTTAGATATGCTGAGGAAATTCTTTATGGTGGGGGTGGTGAGGCACCAGCACAGGTTGTCCAGAGAAGCTGTGGATGTGTTCAAGACCAAATTGGATGAGGCTCTGAGCATCCTGGTCTAGGGGGAGGTGTCCCAGCCTATATCATCAAGAGTGTTGGGACTAGGAGATCTTTATGGTCTCTTCCAACCCAAGCCATTCTAGGATTATGTGATTCTACCTCTCTAGAAAGTTCTGTGCCCATAGCTTTGCTATGGCAGTAGCTGAGGGCTGGTCCAGCTGCTTTCTGGCTGCCAACGGCCTGGCCTCACAAAGTGGGCTTAGCAAAGGGCACGTAGTCTTCAGCTGGGGATCTCCTCTGGAGCAAGACCATGCAGTGTGATTGGGATGGTTGAAACCTTTCAGAAGAGACAAGTGTTCTTGGGGCACAACACCTGTCCCCAGTTTGCTGAGAGGAGCTGCAGTTTTGGATTCTTTTCACCAGCTCAGAAGTTCCTGACTGGTTCCCTCTGCCCAGCGTGGTAAAGATGAGATGCAGCAAGGCAGAAAGTCTGAGTTGTGTGGTTCTGTTGGTTTGGTATTAGGGAGCAGAATATATTTTGCTGCTTCTGCTCAGTGCAGTTCATTCAGGTAGTAATTGCTAATGTATGATTATAACATCTAAACTTTTGTTCCTGGAGCTTTTGCTTTTGCTTGGCTCTCTTTTTGTCCAGGGACAGATTTCCTCTGCTCTCATAAGATTTGATTTGTCATGAATTTTAGACAGAGGATTGTGATCCTATTTCAATTGATGGGAATTTTGCATTAATTCTAGTGGCACTAAGGTTTCACCTTCTTGTGTTAATTTGCTGATTATTATGGTATGCTATTTTCTGCATGACTTTCTTTTATAGTTACATGTTTTCTGGACAAATGCTTAGGTTATCTTGGAGTTAATCAATAGGACTGGCTGGTTAAATTGTATTTATCCATATTTAAAGATACAATGAGATGCTGGATCAATTGAAGAGCTGCTCCCATGGCTCAATACAGTTTCAATTTTTGCCTCGATATGACTTGAAATTGACTGTATTTTATGCATTGTGGACATGTAATTTGCAATTTTGAATAAGGTTGATATATAATTAGAACATTTTTATGTTTCAAGCTCTTGTTAAAAAGGGTCAAAACCTCCTCTGGTTCTTCTGGCTGTTAATTGTGCTTGTGGGGTATTAGCCTTCCTGATTAAGAGTCTTGTGAATTAGCATAATGTCCGCATGTGTAAGGATGCAGCTTCATGATTTGTTCCTTTTCTGTATGATATTATATACATATGTAAACATAAAGATACGCTACGAATTCAGCTATGAGATAATCAGTGGTACTTAGAAAATGTGTGAGTCTTTTAGTATAAAAAAACCCTAGAAATATTAGTTCATCTAATCATGCTATATAAAAGTAGGGCTGGGCAAAAAAGGTATTTTTTGGCACAGTGGTGGAATAATTCTATAGAGTTTATAACTTGATTCAGCAGATTTCTGCTGAGTCTTGAGCTAAGAGACTGCACTGCCATGAAGGTTGTATTGTCTGTCTGATTTTAGAAGATAGAACTTTTGTCCAGTATGTTTACTGGACTAGGTCAGATAGTTTTACTTTCTGGTCCTTTTGTATGTGTTAGAATTTCAATATTAAATTCTCCCATAGTTATGTGATAGAATCATACAACAGTTTGCATTGGAAGGGACCCTTAAAGGTCATCTGGTTGCATCCCTCCTACCATAAGCATGAATGTCTTCCACTAGATCAGGTTGCTCAGAGCGCTGTCCAGTCTGACCTCAAATGTTTCCCGGGGCAGGGCATCTCCCACCTCTCTGGGCAGTGTTTTGACCTACTTTGTAAAAAACTTTTTCCTTGTATCTAATCTAAATCTACTCTCTTAGTTTAAAACCATTACCCCATGTCCTATCACACCAGGCTCTACTGAAGTCTGTCCCCATCTTTCTTATAGGCCCTCTTTAAATGTTGCAGGAGGTGCACTCTGAAAAGGAAATCAGATACTGGGAGGAACAGGAACTAGCGGGTGCACTTGTAATGCTTTAAATCCATGCTTGTTGACGTAGATTTGCAAATACATCTTAGATATTACCATGTGTGTTGGAGGGTAAAGGCAAGTCTGCTTCCCTGATGTGGTGTGGTCTCAGGCTGTCATTCAGAATAGCAAGGGTTTTAAATTCTGGAAGGCATTTGTTTTTTTCTGGTAAAAGTTTTCCTATTAATAATTTAACTCCTGCTCTTGAAATACTGCAATGTGGAACTGAATACAAGATCTGGGGAGATTTAAAAGGATTTTCTGTCATTCAGCTGGGGAGTTCCGAACAGTTGGAATTTTTTAAAAGGGAATTCTGATGTGGGTGAATCCATTTATAAAGCAACTACTGTGTGTCTGTTTACGCTGTGGAACATATATAGAACGCTTCTAATCAGCACAGGAGCTTGTCAGTATATTGCTTTTGATGTCTGATTAGATGATCATAGGAACATCTGCAGTGAGTTAGTTTTGAAGTTGTTGGTGTGAGCACTGCAGGAACCAGAGCTGTGTGGCACTCTTACACCATGAAAACTGCTGCTCTTAAAGAACATATTATAAATCCAACTATGCAGCGAGCTGAGGGCTGTTGAAATAACAAAAGCCATTCCTTCTCAATTCTCTCTGCTGCCTTCCAACCCTGCATTGCTTTTTCTTTTTTTCACCTTCTTGTACTATGTGCTGTGGTATTCTGTGTCAAAAAGAAATTTTTTTATATTGTAGAGAAAAAACTAAAAAATTTAAATTAAATGTTTGTCAGAATACTAAATTGTTCATTTGAAAAAGGACAGAAGTGCCCTGTGGTAATTTCATCTTTTGAGGGTGCAAAGCAGTATGTGTGTGTGTGTTCCTTTGTGTTCCTTGCACAGCCTGTGTGTCAGAAAAATTGTATTGTTTTACCTGCATTGTTTAAAATGAGCAGTGGATGTAATTTACATATTTTTATTTGAGCAGGATAAGTAGACTTTTTGTGATTTATTGTAATAAGAGCTAATAATGCATGTTCTGTGATGTTAATATAGTATATAAATTATCAGTAAAAATGGTGTAATCAGTAGAAGTTATTTGTTGTTAACAGGTTGTTTCCAATGCGAGGAGCTACCAGCATTTTACTGACTATTCATGAAAGAAAGGATCTCTAATGAAAATCATCAAAGCTCTTCACAGTTCTTATGTTAGTAGGGGATTGGGTTTTGTTTCCTCTTTAAAATGATTTTTGGGTCTTGGATGTAATTTTGAAAATACCTTATTGTTTATGCACCTTCCTCCCCTGTCCTCTACTTTGTGTAGTCAGGTAGATGAGCTTGTAGGTGATCCAGGATAGCTGAGAGACTGAAACTATCTGTTTTCCTATGTGGCCTGTCTTACAGGGAATGTGGAAAAATTAAAGGGTGGAAATAAGAGGTGTTGACAAAAAGAAAGGGAAGAAAGGTCATGCTGTCAATGCTCTTGACACATATTCATCTCTACAGCCACATCTTTAGGGTCCTACAAAATACTGTCATCCCATCTGGAACAGCTTTTAGCAGGCAGCTTATGCAACAGGCTCATGGTGCAGAAATTGGAATGAAGCATTAGCAAGTTACTTCTATGTCTGACAGTCAGAAGTGGAAGATGACAGTCAACATGGCTCATACATATCATTTTCTGCCAAACTCTAGAAACATTTAGCTAAAATAATATAGGTTCTCAGTCAGAGTCCTGCTGAAATGCCTGCTACTAAGGAACTTTTCCCATAAATGCAGCAATCTAATGGACAACTAGGAAAAATGGCAGAGATCTTTGTCACTTACCTAGACACAAGTTTTGGATTTTTTAATATGTTATCTTGCAGTGCACTGTCATTTGAAGTTCTGCTCTTGTTTGGTTAATATTTGTGTTTCTCCAAAAGTCAGATGTGTGCCTTTGTTTCTCTTACAGGATTCACAGTTATTCACACTCTAAGGAAATGGGGGGTTTTTTTTGTTGTTTTATTTTGTTAGGTGAGGCTTCTTTGCCACTAAATTACCCAACTTGTTGGAGACACTTTGATCTGGAGATTTGTTCTTCTTTGTAGTTGGTGTCTCAGCTAATCTGGATTTACAGGTTTTTGAGCTGTAATAATAACAATATAGGTCTCTTTGAAACTTTCACATTCTGTTGGATTTTTTTTTTGTGACAACAGGTCCTGATTTTACTCTATGCCTACAAAACACTTTCTGATATTGACAACTGGAATGGGGGGAGGAATATTTTAGTGCTTCTGTACACTGTGCTTTTGCTGTTGCAGGTGTTCTGACGTGTTGGAGTTGGGAATAATAAACTAAGATCAGTATGAATATAGACTAAAATAGTAAGGGTGTGTCAGAGAGCTTCAGGATTTTGAACAAACATCCCACCTTTGATTTTTGACAGATACTGCAATGATTGCTTCTGGCCTCTAATGTGACTTTTTGTTGTAACGTCAGCAGTATAACTTCTCTGAAATAACTTAAATAAATAAAGTTAAGAAATAAACAATGTAGTAAAGAGGCAAATCTTCAGTTAAAAGGAAGTTATTAGACTGTAGAATAACTGTGTTGATGCAAGAGCAAGTAGTTGTCATTATTTCTCTGTACTATTAAGGGATAGGAATCAGCAGTTTGTGAGGCATCCTGGTCAAAGATTGACCTACCTGTGGTCTCACTTGGCACAGTTGTTCTTACGGCGTATTGCAGATCCTAAGACCCATATTTGCCAGTTCAAAGTGTTACATATTCCAAGCAGTATCAGAAGGAGAAAAATGCCCCCCAGAGACCTTATAGGAACAGTTGTTCCTGTAAGATTTTCGTTGGGTTTTTTTTTTCTCAACAAATAGAGTAGTGACTTGTGGTTTTGGTTTTTTTTTAATTACTTGTCTACTTTAAAGTACTGGAAACAATAAGTTTTGTCTTTAATTCATTTTGATTTAAACCTTGATTTAATATAGGTTGTAGTATGGATCCTCAGACTCCCCTCTAAGATTCAAGTAAAAAGCTTCCTTTTCCTGTCAGTCCCAAGGGATGCTACAATACAATGCTCTTCTCTGTATTTGAACTGTACCCTGTGATGTGACTGTGCTGAAGCATATCATGGTATCTTTGAGAACATATCATGGCATCCTAAAGTTAGAATTACTCTCTGTGTTGGTATTTGTGCTGTTGTCTATTTAGCAGCTGTCTTAGACTGACATGGCCTTGGACCTGAAATGAAGAGAGCTGCTGTTTCTTGTAGCATGCTTGCTCCATTGACCTAATAGGGTGCATCCGAGATGATTACATGTTTAACACCTGTGCAGATAAATTGGCTGCCTCCTTTTTCTTTCCTCTGCTTTTTGGAATTACCAAGTACAATCAAGTTCATAGTACGTCTGTCAGCTTTACAGAAAGAAAAGGAACCCCTTTCTTTTCACCTGTCCTCACGTCAGTCAAAGAATATGTGAAGGTTCCTCAGATGTGGTGTTCACTTCTGCCCCCACCCCTCCCTTTCTTTTTTGATCTGCATACATTTTTCTGTGCTTCAAACAGCAGAATGAGAATCAAACAGAAATACATTGTTTTGGGGTAAAGTAAGTTCTGCAGGCAGCACTACTGGGAAAGGGCCAGTTAGTCTTCATTGGCTCATCTTTTGACACTTTCTATTAAAGCCCAGGTGAATTTCAGAATATGCAGAAGAGGCATATTCCAAGGGGAATTTTATAAAACACTTCTATAAGAAATTGTAAGCATAATAAAAGGACGATAGACCAGCGAAGAAAACCAGATTAAATGGATTTTAAGTCACAAATTTAAAAAAAAAAAAATCTCTTTATCAGCAGGTAGAATTATATCCCCTTCAATTTGATTTTAAAAGACATAACCAAAATACAGATGTTTCATCTTCAAAATAAATAAATCAACCAAGTCTGTGAAATACTGAAGTTCTTACTGATGTTTGTTGCTCACAAGTTTCTGTCATGATATTCTTTTCAACCAAGGAATGTAGTCTTAACGGTATATTTGGTTTAAAAGAATATAGGAACACTTTCCTCAGATCTTTGTACCATTCACCATAGCTGCCTAGGTATCACATATTGCTGTGTGCTTCTGCAAAGCTGTGGCATTTTTTAATGAGTGGTATTGGGGAAAATTCTGTGGCACAAAGACCAGCTGTGACATCAGTGTGGCCAATATATAAATGTATCCACATTTCCTTCGTGCGAAGTGTGTGTCGCCTTGGATGTGTTGGGATTTTTGAGAGAATGAATTCAGTAATGTTGTACATCTGAGGGAAGGATGTTCTACAAAAGGTACCCTGAAAATGTTGGTGACTGAGGTGGTCTGCTGTATAGTATGGTAAGACCACCTAGAATTGGGATGATTTGCTCCTTGTGGAGAAAATGCAAAATTCTTAATTGTAAGTCCTCATGTTCCTACCAAGGAGGTTCAGAGGATTAGAGATAGAATGGGCTAGAGACGTTTTTACACAATATTTTTATTATTTACTAATTGTACTGTGAATTTCTAAATAGCAGAATTAACTTGGGGTACAAGAAGTCAGTTCCACTTCAGTCTTCAGACCACTCTGTCTGTCTTTGATTGGCTTGTTAAGCCTGGGAAAATGCTCCATCCTATCATCCAGAAGAGAAGGGAAATTGGATTGCTGTTCATAGGCAAGTCCATACATTGAGAACAGGATGGTATGAGAGGGATGCTGTCTTATGGTCAAGTTGATAGTCTGGATAGTACACAATAGAGAATTTATGGTGTATGCTTTTTCCCTTTGAAGCACTTCAGAACACAGCAAGAAACTGTCAGCAGAATAAATACTGTTAGATTAGGGATTACCATGTTAATGATAACAAAGCTATCCTTGAGTTTACAAAACACTGAACTTGATGATTGCTTAATGCCCGGCTGTGCTTTTCTGCCTTTTTACCTTTCATTGTCTACTTTGTGTGTAGTTGTCACTTTCAAAAGGCTGTTTTGAGAGGCATGTTGATAACTTTATTGTGTTAATGTCATCAGTTACACAAACACTGATATTGCCAGGTAAAGTTAGTTCATTAGAACCAGATGCATGCACTCATAAATAAATTGATTTTTTTTTTAAATTATGTTGGCAGTATGCCAAAAGATTATAAGACTTTTGGGAAATTACTCTACTGCCAATTACATGCATTTATAATACTACACTAACATCAAATTATTGATGTTAGTTCTGTTAAAATTACTTTTACAGTAATCAGACTTTTAGTGTCTGATGTGTGGATTCCATGTTAGGGTGAGGAGTAACATGCAAATTCTAGGTTTATAGTGATTTAAATTTTCTTGAAATCATTCAATATTTAGAATTTTTTACTCATCATTCTATATTCATATGAATATGATGTTGACTTCATAAATACTTTATTATTTGTTTAGTAAGTAAGATTACTTCAGGTCTAGCTTTCTCTTCCATTTCTGCTAGTATCTTGTTTTGTAACAACCAAATATGCACGTTCAGGGTTGGCTGGCAAATCTCTTTAGTCTGGACAGCAAAAACCAAGTGAGATAATACACCTAAGTGTGATATATGCAGTTTATAACGGGTTTACTTTGCTTTTTAAGTAGTTAAAATAATTAAGATTTTCATGAACATGTATTAAGTTAAAAGGTACACATTGAAGCTGGAAAGCAAGTTTATAGCTTTCATCAGCTCTTTAAGGAAAAACAAGTAATTTTCAAGCAGAAGACAGAAAAATGTCTGCCTGTTGCGAGAGCCTACTGGAATCTCCTTTTGGAAGGCATCTCTTTGGGAAGGCAATATAAAGTAATGCTACCTGATAATGCTGTGCATGCATATGTAGCATATATATTCATGTGATACCCTTTGCCACGAATGTATTTTAAGAGAATTGAATTTGTGCCTGAGGTACGTTGTTGTGAAAAAAATAGAAACTAGATCAATATATTGCAGTTCACAGGTAATGAAAGGATGCCTGTGCAAAGGAGTCTGACAATACAGCTCACTAGAGAATAAAACTTGTATTTTCCAGCAATGCTGATATTTGAGAAGGGCCTGGCTACCTGGGCACACCTGCCACAGATCTTGACTGGTACTGTTGGGATCAGCCCCTTGACCCTCTGTGGCCTCTCTTTTAACTAGGATCACATTTACTGATGTGTTTGTCCTGCCATGACTTTGGCTTTTATTGAATTGGGGTGCTGAGGATGGAGCTGGCAGGTTTGGTGTCCTCCTGTGCGCTGAGCTGTTTCCCCTGCCCTGTTCCTGCAGAGGCCTCGGGTTAGGGCAGACAGGCTGGCTCAGCCTCAGCTCTGTGCAGCTGCTGCCCAGCTGTGGCTCCCACCTTCCGGGCCTCTGCCCTGGCTGGCTCACCTGCCCCTGGGTCGGTGGGATTGCCCTGTGGGGTTCCTGCTGCCAGGGTGCTTTCCTGCCCAGCCAGTGATGGGCCACAGGCAGGGGATGTCCCTTGCAGACTCAACTTTATTCTGGGCTGAATTTTTTTAAAATTTGGACTGTAAGTAGCTCCAAGTCAAATAAGAAGTGCTAGCCAACAGAATTGTGGGAATTCATATTGATAATTTTCCCTTGCTTTTGGGGTCAGACTTGGCTGTACGCTGCAACTGGGGAACAGGAGACTCCTATTGAGGAAGACAAATTGTTTCAGGAGTGTTCAGCCTTCAGTCTAATATATTTTTCCTACTGCAGATAGCACTTCTGGGTTCATTATAGCTTACTCTCACAAGTCATCATTTCTGTCTCAAGGCTGTTGTGCTTTCCAATGTAAAGCAGATTGATGCTGGCACATTTTTTCTATTTTAATTTTACAAAGTTGTCACACTGAAACTGTGCTTCAGATTGGAAGTGCTTTGAAGTGAAGAGATAAACAAAGAGCTAAAATAAAATTAAAAAGGAGTATGAACAACATTTCAGCTTGGTTTGCCTTTTTTAAAATAAGTTGAATGGATGTAGCACCCTCGTGCCACTGTAGTAAGTCTGCAAACATTAGCAGATCAATCTAAATTGAGTTAGTGTATATGCAGTAAGCAGAAACAGGTGAAAATTAGGTTATCTGTGCCCAACTCTTTCTATTTTCTATGAACAGTGAGATATAAACTAGTTTTTAGACGTGATTAGGTTTTGTTTATTTTTGGAGAGGGGCAGAGGCAGAACGTGTACTGTATCTACCATAGTTATTAAACCAAGAAACTATATAAAAGTCACTAGCTCAGTTTTGACATTTGCAGGTAAAGGTAGAAAGCCCTCCTATAAATAAATCAGAAGTGAATCCAGAAGGAAAACCGGCAGTAGTCCTTGGTACATTTCAGTTTTATCTCTGAAACACAAAAGCCAGGAATTTTCTGTCCTTTCACTAAAAAAGCCCACCCAAAAAAAAAGTAATTGTCTTTCTCAGTGTCAGAAATGCCAACCAATATATAATCTGAAGTATGGTTTATAACTTCACTTTTTTTGGTTTGTTCACTCCCAAAAGTTTTCCAGTGAAGACATATCTTATACTAGATCTTCACAGTTTCTTTTTATGACGTTCTAAAAGCAGTCAAGGAATTTAGAGGTCTATTGGCCACAAATTGAAGTCACTGTCTGCAGCAATAAAATAAAAAATGCCAGTGGCAAATATGCTCTTACTGTTATAATCTTGGGTGTACAGTTGCTATTAATCTTTGATTTAAAGACTTGAATGACAAGTCTTTGTCCCTAGACCAGCTTTGAAATCATGTAATGTGTAACAGCTTTTATATCCCTATAGAAGTCTTTTATCCACATTAATGCACCTCTCCTTACTGGTGAGAAGCAGCAATTGCACAAACAAGCATGATTTCTCTGAAGTGACAGGGGGAGGTCCTTTCCCAACACCACAGTCTTACCTATGCAGCAGTGGCTTGTACTCCCCTTTCCCAGCAGAAAGGTGGTTGCCGTTCAGTATCATCACCAGTGCGGGATGCAGGTAAAGATCTGGGAGACACAGCTGTGGGCTTCCACTTTGAAACTGCTGGCTCGTAGAACCCAGCATTTATTTTCCAAACTGTTCCTTATCTGTGTCCTGAATTGTGTTGTAGGGCTCTAAAAATCAATCCACGTGCAGAACTGGAAATCCAGTCTTGTCTTTTCCACTAGTTTGAACATGCTTATGTGCAGTAGTCCTCACCCACTCTTACCTAAAAACTTTTACGCCTGTTCAGCCTGGATGCTAAAGAATCAAAGGATCCTCTTACTAGATGCAGCTAATGTTTTCTTTGACAGAGGTTCTCTGTCACTCATGTTTACCAGATAATAAAAGTTAGCTAGGTCACAAAATATTAAAAATTTCAATAATCATTCCCCGGTGTTGTTTGATGAGCCCCTTTGAAACGCTTGGTAGCCTTTCTTGTTGCCATACAGGAGGGATTTGTCAGAAGAACATTTTGCTGTTAGGTTTTGTGGCATTCAGCATCATTGGTAATCAAATGTGCCTATTTTGCCTTCAAGAGAATTGTGAGGAGGAATAGGATTTACTCTGAAGTGTTCAGGTTCTTTCTGTCAGAACAAACTTCAAGGTCTACTGCTGTTTCTGTGTCATCTCTCACTTCAAAGGTATCTGCCCTTTGACTTTTAAGTTGAGCTGTTGTTGTTGGGGCCTCTTTGGGTTGCCTCAGGCTATCAGATGTCCAAATAGCCATAACAACAGAAATAATATTTGCTTTCATAAGCTAAACAGTTCCTGTTTGATTGGTACCAATATGTAAGACAGTTCAGGCGTAAGGAAAGAAAATGAACAGAAACAAACCGTTCAAACTTTATTTCAGTTTGCACTCAGCTTCCTCAAACCTTCCATTTGTGTTTTCCAGACTTGATGGTGCTTGTGGCTGTTGGAATTGGATACAACCATGGGAATACTTGCACAAAGGAAACAAACTAATTTTTAGTCCAGATCAAGTGTAATTATACCTGAAAGTGTTCTGGTTGGGTTCCTGTTTTCAGTTCCAGTGAATGTTCACTGACTAAACTTGTCTCTATTGAAATTTATAACCATTTTAACAGGAAAGGGTTATTTGCTGGGAGAGGATAGAGCAAATAGAAAGCCTTATCTCTGTCCTCTTAGAACCTGGACTCCTTCTGTGCTCATGACACTGTGCTGTAGGCAGTTCACGCTTGAGGAAAGTGTTCAGACTAGTTTCTGAGCTGGAGTTCAGCTCCCCAGGCCCCTGTGTTTGTGATCTCCAGGCTTGATCACTTCATTACCATTGTACAGGAGCGAATGTAAATTGCAGAAGCTCTGAGTAGCTTAAAATGCAGGAGTGCATCAGTTTAGCAACACAGATCAGTATTACCCTGTTATATTTCAATGTTTTGTTTCATGTATCCAGTAGTTCCTATTAAAATATTGAGCCTAATTCACAGTGCTTTTTTTTTTTTTTTTTTTTGGCTGGAATTTAAAGCCCTGCGTGAGATTATGCACAGACACTTGAAAAAATGCCATTCCCTCCATGATCTTCTTTTCTACTGGGGGCAACTTTTGTCTAAGATGTATTGCTCTTGCCTGCAGGATGTATCAGCTCCTGGACTATTAAGCTCATTTTCAGAAGAAAGCAGTGAATACTTCCTTTGCTTGCTTTTGATTTTGGTAAAGTTCATCTCTGAATGAGAGGCTTTTCTTTAGGAAGTCTACCTTGTTCTTTCCTTCACAAAGTAACTCATTGAAGCTATTTCTTTCTACTTTTTCTTTCTAGAAGAAAAGGTAATGTCTTTACTTGTGAGTACCCAGAATGCATTACAATGATGTGGAGCTGTTAAATATGCAGATGAGTAGTGCTCAGGATAAGAAAGATGCAAGTGAACTCTTGTAGCTTACAGTGCTTTGGGTTATTACAGTGCAATTATAAAATCTTCGGAAAAAAAGCTTTGCTTTTCTATGTGATGGCAGAAGAGACTCCACTGTACAAAATGCTTTTAAATTTGTTTTTCTAAATAGTAAATTTTGATGAACTTGGCATAGGTAGTAGGAGTGAGACAAAAAAAATCTATAAACCACAACCCACACCCTTACCCCCAGCATGCTGCCAGTCTCCCAGCATTTCTAGTTGTGAAGTATTTTTAATTACCATCTGACCTGGATAATTAACATTGAATTTCTTCATAAGTAATAGTATTTGAAACATTTCACTGGTAAATAAAACTGTACTGTGCTTTGTATCTAAGCATAATATACTGAAGTTTTATAGCCTAAATAATTCACATATATAAAATCTTTAACTTTTCAGGCCGCACAAATTTTCTGTCAACACGTTTCTTAAAATTAAGGGAACTTAAGGAAATACTTGTGTTTAAATCAATCTGGCTTCACGTGTCTTAGCTGAGAAGCCTCACAAAGAACTGAGATGTACTGAACCTTGTCACTCGTGCATCTGTTGCATTCCTCACTTTGTCTTAACTGACCTTGGCCCTCTCAGGTAGCCAGACTTGATCCGTTCTACTATTCCATGCCATACTTTTGGTTTTTCAAGTTTTTCAAGAGGAACCAGGAACATGAGAACATTTTTATCTCGGAGTGTAGTTTCTCTGTATATCTGGAACCAGCTTGAGCATCTTGTGTGGAGAGGTTAGGAAATGGTAGTGCTCCACAAACGCGTGCAGGGAGACAGGTTAGCTATTTCCTTCCACTTTGTGGCAAATACTGATATACTAAATATGTCTCTGTGACATTTTGTTTCTAGGAAGTCATTGATATAATTGATGATGTTTGGGAATTGGGAATTGATGAAATTGGGAATTTTGCTGGAAGGCCTTTTTATAACCAACACTTCTCTTGGTACACCTTCCCTGTATTTTTCTCCAAAGCAAAGAAACAGGCATTGAATTGAAACAGTTTGTTTATCCAGGAGCACATGCAAGAAATAGGACAGTTGGTAATTCCTGCGGCTTTCTGTCTTTTGGAGAGTTACTCATTTGTCCATGTCATCTGTTGTGCTCACCTAAGCAACAGCAATGTGTTCTCTGACCTTTGTTCTTGCAATTAGAGATGCTGCTATTAGTCAACAAACTATAGTGCAATTAAGTCCACCTGTAACATTAAAAAAGCTGTTTCTGGTGATAATAACTTTGTAGTGTGAAATTGAAGTTACCCATGGGATTTTGTTTGCTTATTCTCTTCAAATAATTAAAAAGAAAAACCGTGGTTGTGAGAGTCTCCATCATAATCTGATTAGTAGGTACAACTGTGCTCATTAAAATGTCCTGATCTTAATTCATCTATAAGGTCTTATAACTGTTCTCTTTTATTCCCAGCAAATATGCTGATATATCTTTGCTTAAGATATTTTGTTCACCCAGCTTCCTTTCAATCATGTGATAAATCCTGTCTTCTTACACTGCAGTTTTTAGTGCTGTCAAATTATTTCTAACCAGTGCTGTTATTTCAAGATGTAGTTAATAATTAACATGGAACCAGATCATTTTATGAAAGATTATTTTATGATGACTTTTAAAAACCCTATGAGAGGTTGAAAATACCATTATGCTTCATAAGGATTTATTGGAAATAACAATATACTCTCAGGTGATCTGTCTCTAGTCTAAATTGCCTGCTAGGTTTAAAATAAGCCAGTGATAGTAATGTCTTGGCTCACAGGAGTCAACTCAGGTTTATTAATAATATTTACTCATAAATTCAGGATAACACTGTGCCTGTACTTTCAGATCCTAAAACAGGATTTTGTATACAGTTCAGCAGAATTAAAATGCTGCACAGTTGCTTTAATTTCCATTGAGAATTGGAATTGAGATCAAGGGGTTTATATAGGACAGAGTGTTTTCTCCCATATGGATGCAGGCAACTCAATTCTTTGAAGAGATTCAGACATTTTAACCCTTATTTACTTGTTTGGTGCTCTGTAGGTTAAGATGTTTTCATGGTCCCTTACAAAACTCTTCAGAATACATAGCTTTTTTTTTTTCTCTGACAAATTCTTTTTTAGAACTTGGTTTAAAGTGTGCCGATGGAGAAATCAGGAGTATGTCTAGTCTAGGGCTTGCCTGTCAAATAGAGGTCTGGCAAGATGAACTTGTGTTGTATTTTTCTTAGGCCATCATGTATTTTCCTTGCCACAGTGCTGGGGAGGTTTTGTTGAGAATGAAGATGGGCAATTTGGTTTGTATAATGCCCCGAGCCAAGGAGAAAATCTTTTAAAGAGAATTCCTTCCTGTACTGAGATATATTGGGAGACCTCCATACTATCTTTGTGACCAGGTAAGATTTATGGAAGAACTTCATCTGCACCTTTATCATTCACATACACACACACATGTGTATTTTTATATATGTACGTATAAATATAAAAAGTTTCTCTTGAGAATTTAACATCTCTAAACGTATGGAAAAAATGGTTACATATAATGATGTCTGCAGGACAATACTCATACTGTTGGTCACTGATTCAGTAAGTCACTTAGACTGGAGGAAACTGGTAAGTTTTAAATTAACTCAATGTGTGAATCTTTTGAAAAGTAAATAAATTTGCAGCCCACAAAGTTAAGGAGGAATACTTAACTCCCAGCAGGAATGAAAGTGCCTTTGATCTAAACAGGCAATGTAATTCTTAGTACCTTGTATTCAAGGGCTGCGTTCGAAGCTGAGGAAGCTCTATGCTGATCACAGACTGTGGTTCCTTGGGACATTGTGGAAGCATCATGGGGAAATACTGGATGAGTGGATCAGTGAAAGCATTCAGGTCCTTGTCATGCTGTAGACTGGGTCTCTCACATGGGACCCTGGTATTGGACTTCTGTGAAGATTTCTGATTTCTTGGAGTATAACAGAGAACATGTTTTCTACCTTAACTTTTTAGCCAAGTATTTCTCCTGTAACATTTTACATTCCTTTTTAGTGTTTTTCCTTTCAAGCAGAGTGCAGCAGAAGCTATATTTCAATATCTCTTCTTTGCACCATATTTTCAAGAAATTAATTATTGTCTCGTCTCTTGATATCCATGTGAATTACTGGCTAGTCTGTATACCACCATTAGACAGAAGAAGGGTCTGTGACTATTGCATTAGCACCTAAAGGGTACTAATCATATATGGAGAGCTGTGTCTGGGAGTTTGGTGTTCATGTTCTTTAATGGCTGTTGTGAACTTAGTGTTCAGCCACTGACAAGGACTAACAATAAGGGATGTACACCTCAGACATCTGGAGAAAATGTTCTCCTTTGTATGCTTCTGTTTTTTTTAAAGAGTGGGCTCTGACAGTTTTTTTTGTGTTCTTACACATAATGTGGCTTGGTTAATGGTTCTGAGACACCTGGGGGTTTGGCTGTTTGTACTGTGGGCCACTGTATTGTGGAGTATAGGAAATGCTGTAACTGTTCCACAAAGGTTTAGTCAAAGCAAAAAAAGTCACCTAATGGTGCGATCTGTCTTGTGGTTCTCCCATCTATGCATTCTTCAGGTTTCAGCATCACTTGCACACAAAATCACGTCCTGATTGTTGTCTCTCTAGCTTTGCAATGAGGGTGCTCTAAATATTCATCATATGTATATATCATTATTAGAAATCCTGGGCTTTAGCACACTGTCATCCATTGTTCAGTAAACACAATTACATTGCTCTATCGTTCATCTCTAATGAATCCATGCTAATTGATTAATCAGTGCTGTTGCTCCACTATGATAATCCCATATGAGGAATAGTAGTAACATAACTAGCAATTACTAACATACATTGCACACTGAGGGAAACTTAACATAATACACTGTAATAATAATACATAATACGCAGGGCAAATGCAGATTGGCAGGAGCAGAGCGGTGCCCCAGCCACGCCTTGCATTCCATGGCACAGCTCTGTCTCTTGGGAGGAAAGGTGCTCGGGTGGACCAGACTGTAGTGGTCTTTGGATGTGTGACTCATTGATTACTGGTACAGGGACTATGCTGGGCTGTCCCCGGTGAGTGGGGTGTTACAAAAAGGCATGTTGGAGAAGATGGGGCAGTCTTTTTCATAGCTTCCTCTGGTGTGGGTTACTGAGGTTACTTGGCTTAAATATAGCTACAACAGTGACTGCTGAACTAAGAGAAAAAGCATTCTTATGCCATTACAGCATCTTACCAGTGTTACTGTTCCAAAGCAATGAGTAGAAATTTCTGATCCAAATCACAGCTTAACATTGGCTCTCTCAGGCTGTAAGTGAAGCTTGGTAAGCTGATGGTAACAATTTGGTTATCCTTGCTGTTATAGAATCAATGGATCTATGGATTCCTTTTGACCAAACCAGCATGTTTAAGGTATCTCACTGTACGTGCCATTCATAAAGAGAATTAACAGCAAAATATCAAATGCAGTCTTTGACGAAGATCCATTTTAACTCTGAAAATGGATATGATTTTTAAAGTTTGGAAACCCCCATCATTCACTCCCACTGTCATTGGTGGTGAAAGTATGCATAATTTTAATTTTGATGAAAAAACCAGGTGAAGGCAATAAAGAATTTATTGCAAGGAACAGAGATGCAAGGCTGTCACTTGTGCATTGAGCTCTTAGGTAATACACATTTTTTAGAAGCCTTTCAGATAATATTGAGGGCATATTGTTGTAACAAAAGCAGAAAGTTTTGATTCATTATTGTAATTACATTTGTAAAGTTTTCTTTATTGGGCATTAGGTTTGTGGGATTTTTTTTTTGAAAGTATTCAGAAGTAGTAGCTTTATGTGGTGGGAATAAAATTCAAATTTTATTTGTGGGGGAAGTAGGGATGTGGCATCATATATAATACTGTCTAGATAAGATTTAGACATCCTCTAAGTACTACTTTTATAATGCATAGTGAGTTTAGGGATTTTTTTCTTTACTTTAAAAAAGGAATACAAGCAGTTTCTCTCTAAACAAATAAGAAATTAGTCAAAATGAAGCTTTGTAGTTTTCAAATAACTTGTAAAATGTTTTGTCAATTAAAGATCTTGAGAGGCTTCAAACAGTGAGTCAAGCCAGGAAAGGTCATGCTGGTGTTCTCTTGGTCTGAGAAAATTTGGTAAATTTTCTTGTAGAAACATTAATTTCTTTCTTGATTTTGCAATATTAATTTCCCAGTGGCAGTTTTCAAGCAAGAGAAGGGATCAGTGTGCATTTATGGAGCTAGTGATAGTGCACTTTTAAATGGTGCTTGTTGCCATGGGAATAATTGCTTACACTCAAATGTCCAAAGTTTGTGCACCTTTTTTAAACACACATTTTTGTCTCCAGATGGATGATACAGAAAAAAATCACAATTTTAGCTTGGAAACACCTACTTCTTTGCTGCCTTGCATTGTTGATACCACTGCTAATATTCTTTATAAATAAAAGGCCACCCTTGTATTTCTGGAGAGTAAATTTAGCAATAATACTTAAAATATAAAAGTATAATAAAAACACTGCAAGGTAAATAAAATAAAAATATTAATGTCTTAGCAGATAGCATGCCCCAGGTCAGCCAAAATATTTTAAGTGCTCTAAGCATGGCTTAGTTCAAATTAATAATCTTGCTGAGAGGCAAATACTACTGACTCAGACACAGAGTCCTGATATTGCTCTGGAGTGTCTCGTTGGCTTGCAGTGCAGGCAGAGAGCTCGCAGGCAGTTAAAACCAGCAGGATAAATGGGGAGAGAGCTAATAAACATATCCTCTTTTTTAAAGGTGTCAGTGATCATATGGCTGACCAGTTAACTGCATCCTTTAAATAATTATTCCAATATTGATGACTTCTAAAAGTTGTGAACATATACCATATTACTCATGTTACCAGTAGTTTTATGGTTGATGTGTGGGTTGTTTGATTTGGGTTTTTTTTCACCCTTACTGGAACATTTCTTTTTATTTTAAGAATTGATTTTTGGCCAGTAGAGGTGTGAAATCCTAATATTTATCAATATACTATCAATGCTTTTAAAAGCAGCTTTCTGTTGTTTTGGAAAAGACATTGCTCACACCTCAGCCTAGAAATTGTTAAAAACATTGGGCCTAAGTCCAGAGTTTTATGTGTGGGAAAGCAACTTCTGGAGACTTTTAACTGAGGTGTTTCTTTACATTTTTCTTTTTCTCTTAGCTGTTCACAAATTGAAGTATTTAGGCACTCCAGCTGCACCTCTTCCTTCCCTTCACCCATGCAAAACAACTGCCAAGATATGAACTCTCCAGTACTGTTAGACCTTGTAAATTTTCTTCTCAGTGATAGAGAAGTTTTTCATATGAGGATTCTTGGAGTTCTGTTGCCAAAATCATAGTTAACAATTTGATCCCCAGGCCTAAAGTAATCCTTGGTGCTCTTAATAATAAAGAACTTACTGTTTGTGTAGAACTTTAAGAAACAGAGCATTGCTTTTTCCAAGCAGAGAATGCTCCTCAGCTAGATTTTTCAATGATTAAGATGAAACAAACCGGAAGTATGGCAGGAACGATCAGGGAGAACATTTTGAAGGTTGATGTTGGCAAGGTGTATTTTACATGCAAAAGTTGAACATGTCCAGAAGAGCTCAGTGGGAGTGCAGATGAGCAAACCTGGCTGGTGTAGCTCGTGTTCCAGAAGAACTGAAGCTCCTGTGGTTTTGGTTCCTGCTGATTTTGGTGCTCTCTGGGAGCTGTGTTTGATACTTACAATATCTTGCCAATATAGAAGGCAGGGACTCCAAGGTGTGTGCTGGCTTGGAGCCAGTAATAATTGGGAGGGTAGAGGAGGTTGTCTCCCACAATTAACCCAAGAGGTGGGTACCCTTCCCCGGCCTCATGGGCTCAGCATGTCCTGTTTGCTGCTGAGATTTTGCAGCAAAATGTTATTTTGACTGAAGTTGTTGAGCGCTGAGCTAAAGAATAAGCAATAACTTCGAAAATGTATGTGTGTGTGTTCGTGATGTTCCTGAGTACTTCCCTTGAACTACAGATGTGATACAGTAGCTCCTCATCTGCTTCAGTGCCAAGCCAGCCAGAATCCTTGGACCTGCTGGGGAGGGGGATTTCAGGCAGCCCAGTGTTTGCACTGAACAGAGTGTACACAATCCACCAGTGCAGTCCAGCTGTAACGATGACCCTCAGCAGAGAGTTGTTAACAAACAATTTGGGAGAATAATTTCTTACTCCAGACTGATTTTCAGGAGAGCGTCTATTTATGCCCTTGGTTTAAAATAATCTTCTAAATGCCAAGATCACAACTCACTACAGTATTCAAGAAATCCGTTGGTAGTCGAGGGGAAAAATTTTGCTGTTGTGGTTCCTGAAACTGTCATGTAATTGCTAAAAGCCGTACTATATTATGGCTTTTCTTTGTGCTCTGCTAATTAAACATGAAGCCACTTGGATGTTATTAAAAATATCTGAAGACATACAGCTATTCTTATGTTGAAAAATACCTTTTACCAGTCTAGTTGAGTACATTTCAATTGACAAGATTGAAAGAAGCTGTGTGATTCTTATTTTCATATTAGTTGACTGCCTAAAAATCATCTTTAGCAAGTGATTAATTGCATTTGTAGATACTGCACAATTGCATCAATTATCCATTTCAAATTAATTTCATTCTGAATAGTTGAGAGGATGATGTAGTTTAATCAGTAAGTGAAATGGAAGTGTTGTAAGCTGTTTAGAAATACTTCCCACGTTCTATGGCACAATGATTTAAATCAAGCAGACCACTGGAAAAATAAGAAATACACAATAACAAACATTAATACTTTTCCTTCACTTCAGCAGCATTTTATTAGCCTCCTTTGCCTTGGTTTCCACCCTTGATGTATTGGTGATAGCAATACAGCGTGAATTATATTTTATTATGCTTATTTAGATGGAAAAAAGGAATCTATGTTAAATTAAAAAATTAATCTGGAAATTTTTGAGGCATTGTTATGCATGCCTTTGCAATACTAATCCATTCTTGCACATATTTTAGAAAGTGGTATTGGGTGTTAAGTAAAGCTGTGTCGACTGGAAGACTGGAAGTTAGCCTGTTATTATCTTTGAAAGGAAAGATTAGCTGAGCAAATGAAACACAGATGTTGACATCAACTTCATACCTAGTCCTTGAATGACTGTGAATAGCACCCAAGAAACACAAGTGATGCCCAACACAACTGCTCACCACCCACTGACTGATGTCCAGCCTGATCACTGAGCAGTGATTGGCCTCTCCCAGCCAGCTCCCCCCAGTTCATGTACTGGCCACGGTGCTCGAGGCTGTGGAGAATCCCCTTGGCCAGCTGGGGTCAGCTGTCCCAGCTGGGCTCCCTCGTGGCTTCTGGTGCCCCCTCTCTGGCAGAGCACAGGGAACTGAAGTGTCCTTGACTTATGATTTGCACTACTTAGCAAAATATCAGTAGTTTAAAAAACATTATTCTCATACTAAATCCCAGACACAGTACTGTGCCAGGTGCTAGGAAGAAAATTAATTCTGTCCTAGTCCAAACCAGGATACCTCTGTTATAAAGGTTTTTTCTAACGTGGAAGTATTACTGCTACACTTACAGTACAGGTTTCTGCAAACTGGAAGCTTGGTATGTATTTCACTTGCCAGATTGTTCCCTGGCCTTGAGATAACCTGACTCTGTACATGGAAAGTAATAAAGATAAGTTAACTGTTTTCTTTATAAAAGGTTTTAGTGCCACATCTTCAATTAGGCCCATTGTGGATTTAAGGCCAAATGGAGGAATAAAGATACTGATTTTCAGTCTGAAATATTTTGAAAGCTTGTGGTGTGTTGCATTTTTCTTTTTGCAAACTGGGGCTGACAAATACTGTAATGAAGGGCAGTGGTTATTGTTGTTGAAGGAAGTTTCTTAGCCATTTCAGGAACACACAACTTACATTTTGTCCTAACAGACCAATTGAGCCACAGAGAAGCCTTTTGGGCCTAAAAAGTCGTGTACAGTTGGTCAGAACTTGAAAACAGCAGTGTATGTTACTGCTGGGCATTACAGCAAAATATGTATAGATTTGGTTCAAATAGGATTATCATATTTTAACCTGTGCTTGGTTATATTATTACTGAACAAAGGGCCTTTATGTGTGTGTTCCATGAGTTATGTGGTCTTCTGTATGCAATGTCAGGTATTGCATTTGTTGTTCTAACTCAAGGTAAACAACTTTTTAACACGAACTAATTGGTTTGGGAATATTTATGAAAGTGTTGATTTTTAAAGCTAAATATAGTACTGTGGCTTTTTAGACTCATTCTGGCTGTCAGAAATGCTCACATGATCCTGAAAGTGTGCTAAAAATGTTCAATTTTTAAATAGGGTAATTAAAATTGTCTGTTGTGAGAGCAGTAGATGAGACATTTCCTGCACTTGTAAACTAAGCATCCCTTTCACCCTCAGGTTTCCTTGTATCTCACTGTTTATGTTGGTGGGATCTGAACTCTTACTGAACCTTCTTGGAAGAAGGTTTGCTGTTGGCCAAGCAACAGCAAGGGAGAGGGAGCTCTGCCACCCTGCTCCATGACCTTCTGCTCTTTGATTTGGATACTTTTCCTTTGTTTTAAAGAGCTGAGGCCCTCAGGGAATAGAGTACTGGAAACTGGAACTTCAGGCGAACATTTTCACTTTTAACTTTGTCATTAAAAGAAAGTCTTAGATAAAGACACTTTCCCTTGGGTGTACCAGACTGTTTGAGTAAATATGTCTATTTCTTCTATTAATAGATCTTACTTATTTCCTTCAAGTTTTTTGCTGGTGTTTGATGACCATTTTATACTCCAAGTGTATCCTGCACTGAGTAGTTTCTTCTGTTCTTTATTTAGAGTGCCTATTCTCTAAATTTATCTATTTTGAGATTTTTCTCATGTTGGTTATTGTATAATGAGTTTTTTTCAAAGAAGATAGGGTGGTTTTTCCTACACAGTTTTCCTAAAATGATGTATTGGCAATTTTATGCTACCCAAAAACTTACTTGTCTTAAGAATAAATGGTATTCTGAGCCTACCAGACAGACTTGAGGTGATTTAGGGTCCTTCTATAGCCACTGGTCGCCTATGAATATTTCTAAAGTTTTCTTGCTGAGCTAGGTGGTCTAGTTTGCTCTTCTGTGAATGTGCAAACTTCTGTTGTGAAAGAACCTCAACAAAAGATTTGGTTTTAGCTAAAATGGAATTCAAAACTATAATCTAGAGTTCAGATAGAAAACAGATGTAGTCCTTTTTTTTTTGAAGATACCAAAATCTAGGTTTTTTTGGGTTGCAATGACAGTGAGAAAACAGAGCAGTGGGACTGGTGGTGAGCCTTTCTGTCAGGGCAGCCGCTGCTGTGTTGGCTGCTCAGGGCTGCACCCTTTGTAATACAAACGTTTGCCTTGACCATTTACAGTCAATTCTACCTCTCTCTGTCTCTTTTTCTAGCCAGAAACGGATACTTTCATGTCTCTGTCCAAAAGTGCCACTATTGCTTTTCCCCTCTGATATTTTGTGGTGTTTATGAAATGAGCCTTTTCAGAAATTAAAGAAAAAGCTTAGACTTTGTCATGCTCCCTAAGCTAGGTAAGACCATGACTGATTGTATCATGTTTATTGCTGGGGCTAACATATGCCCATGCTGACTGTTGAATTGAGAAAAGTGAACGTTCACAAAGTAAAAAATGTTGCTACTGGTACGTGCTCTGTCCTCCTTCTACTGCCTCACATTTGTGTTGACCTGCCTTGAGAGGTGTCATGTAATGAATACAAGACTCTTTCTAACATTTGGGTTGCAATTGTTTGCAGAGGCCTATTATTTAATAGAATCACTCTCTTCTGCTTCAGTCCTAATTTGAAGAACAGGCTTTTAGTAGCACTAAGAAGAATTGCTTAATTCAAATTATCCCTATGTAAATAAATTTTAAAACTTCCACTGCTCTTAGATGCATATGCTTCTTTGGCTTTTGTTTTTACCACACCGTTTTGCATTTTATTCCTAAGTGAAAACCACAATTCTGTCACTGTAAATCTCTTACAGTGTCAGCTGAATTTGAGTCGAGGTTTGTTAGTCAGTGTCATTAATTCTGCTACTATTGAGAAACTGATAATCAGTCTTTAAAAATTGAACAAGAGATTGAGCATTTTTGTGTGTATTTAATCCTTGTCTTTTGCTAGTGTCTTTACTTGTGCATTTTTGGTTTGCAGTTATTCTGCTTGTTTGTTAGGAGATGATCTGTTTAAATTTACTGTTCTTCTAATGTAATGCTGAAGTATGAAAGGAATTTGTCCATTTATAGTAAATGTTACGTGACTGGAGCTCTAATGTCATTCTCAGAGAGCTCAGTTATAATGTCAGTGTTATGATTCATGTTTCCTCGATCAGTTAAGCCTTTAAATATATCTGGCTTTGTGTTTATTGACTTGAGCATGTGATAATCTGTGATATGTGGGAGCACTATATGCCTGCAAATCAAAACAGGCAGTGGTGTGCAGGATGTGGGCTCTGACACTGAACTTTTTCTGAAATCCTTCAGCACATTTTTGTCCAGTCAGGAGAGAATAACTTTTCTTTAGGTGGGCTCTGACACTGAACTTTTTCTGAAATCCTTCAGCACATTTTTGTCCAGTCAGGAGAGGATAACTTTTCTTTAGGATCTTTTACCCTTAAATTTAAACAAGCAAAACCCCCATACCACAATAAACAAACAGACAAACACACCAACCTAAAAAAATCTCATTAACAAAATAAACCAAAAGAGCAAGCTGTGTGTTATGGATTCCAGACTTCATCCTCTATTTCCTCACAGAAGTTTTATCTTGTAGAAAGATTAAAATGTGGACATGTGTGACTGTCACGTACCTCACAAGGCTACCCCATTATTTTCTAGCACAGGAATGGTCATACCTTGAAACATGAGACATGTTTATAAATCTGTTTCTGGAGACCTCTTCCAAAGGGCTGTTAGCCCCAATATCTATAATAATCCTCTTATCTGCTGGTCTGGCCTTTAGCAGAAAAGAAGGCTGTTTGTTGCCATCTTTCTGTAAGGACCTCTTGCTTATCTTGGAATGTAACTGTGCTTTTAGCAAACTGAAGTACGTGATTATACTTATTGATCAAAAAATGGTTCTTTGTGGTCAAAAAATCAGTGAATCAGTCAACAGAAACAAGATATGAGATTGTGTTCTGAACATCAGTGTTTATCATTGCTGTGAAATCTGTTTCACAAGTGGGAGATGGGGGTCAAGCATGGATGTAATCTCACCACAGCAAGAACAACAGTAACCAAAACCCCAGACACAGAGAAATAACAGTTTATGTAGCTTGTGTAGACTGCAAGGGAGGCTTCAGATAGCAAAACAGTTGTGGGGCATGAGTAGCATGTTTTCTGTCATGTCCTGTATTGCAGCCAGTGTCAGGAAGAAAAGGGTCTAGTTAATTCACAATCCTGAATCTGCTCATGGCGTGACTACATCTAGCTTTCCAAAGAGAAGAGCCTTTGTAGCACCAATGTTTTCAGGCTAACAGGGGTTAGCTTTGTTGGGAGCATCATTTTTGAGAGGTTTGTCTGCTTCCATCATATGCTGCTACCAAGACCTTTTTTTTAAGCTTTTGTCAAGGTGAAGTTTCAATATATGAAGGCTGTGTGCCTGATTTCTGTTGGTAATGCTCTGCTTGAGGTCGAATTCTTAATTTACGAGGTTAGTATGGAATATACTTCATATAACAAGAATTGTTCCTTGACATGTGGTTCCACTGTGAAAAGCGATTGGAAGAGATGGCACATACTCAGTACACAGCTTTTAAAAATGTTTTTTTATTTGCAACAGAACTATATTGGTCTTGCAGTTGAAGCCAAGTCTGTTGGCTTCTGCTCTAATTAACACACAAAGAGTATCACTACCAATATTATAGGTTCAAAAGCACCATGTGAACCAAAAGGGTTCCAACTTGATTTATATCTCAAGGGTTTGCTTGAAAGCCTGCTCATGATTTTGAAGCACAAGGCAACCCACACTTGCCTCCAACTCTCTTGATACTTATAAACTAAAAATAAATTCTACAAATAGTTGAGGGACTGGAAACACAAAACCTTTAAATCCATCTTTTGAGTAGAGCCATCTTTTGAGAGAAGCTGAAACTTCTAATAACCAGTGTAGGACTTTATTTTAAAATTAAATAAAAGTTAATTTATTTTTTCGTTTTATCTAGTTGGCTTTGTTCTTTGAAATTAATTTATAGCATTGCTACCTTTAGCTTTGTGACAACTCAATATGGCAAGTGTATACACTGGAAAACTGTACCACTGCAACAACAAAAAAATAATTATTAACTTTAGCCTTTATCTAGTTAAGATCAGGCTCTGAATTGAATTCTCTTAGTGTGTTGACAGCTGAAGATTTATGTCTTCCAGCTCTATTCCTGTTGCAGAGTTGACAGAAGTGACCTCTCCAGAAAAGGTCTTTGTTACGGATTTTACTCTGTTTACGTTATTGCTATAAGGGTTGGGATGAAGTACAGTATGTTAAAGCTAATACATCACCTGCTGACAGTGGTCTTATCTCATTGATAACTATTTCCCTCTCCCAGTATGAAAAAAATGCAAACATTAAGTGTAAGGAGCACGAAAAGAAAGTTAAATAATAGTTTTCAAGTGCTTTAGCGTTGGTGTCTGGACCCTGTGTGCACTGTGGTTTTGTGTCTAATTGTCCAAATGGCTACATAATTTCTTTTTCTGGGAAGTTGCTCTGAAAATATGTCTTTGCCAGATAGATACTACTAAGGGATGGAGCACAAAAAAATTGTTGGATTTACTCAAGGTCTGTGTGATCTCTTGGGAGAGGAGGCTCAGAGTGGGAGAGAATGGCATTCAGGTTAGATCGGCAGAGAAGAAAGTGAAGTAGTACAACAAACTTCTCCCGTGGAAGGGTGGGGTGACTGGAACGAGGAGCAGGACTTTAGATACCCTCCTGTTTCCCCAAATGCTGTGTCACAGGTGCTGCATCCAGAATAGATCTTTCAGTCCTCACTGTCAGTGAGATTCTGTTATTTTATGACTGCCTTTCTCTTCCAAATACAGACTTAAAAATACAAACACAGCATTGTTCTGCATGCATAATTATGTGCATAGTTTAAATATGTGCTTCGAAATCTCTCAACAGGGTGCTTCCCAGGCATCCTTTCAGGATGGGGAGATGAACCTCACAGGACCCACAGAACTGCTGCTGGCTCAGAGGGCCCGACCTGGCAGGTAGGAGCAAACAAATCTTCTGTCTGGTGCAGGCTCAAGTGTGATTTATCAATTTATGCAATACAAGACTGACTTCTCATTTCAACTCCACCTTGGGTTCTGCACTGTGCTTCTTGTCACTATGATCTCTTCCTCCTCCCCCTTTCCCACCCTAAAATTGCATTCGATTCACATAGCAGAGCACATATTTGAGCATAACAATCTCTTACCCTCGTTGATGAATATAAATGATTTTTTTGGACTGTTTGTGGTACAAGGGTAAGGGGAAAATGTGGGGTTTGATTTCTATTCAATCCTGCAAGTGTTTCAAATCTTAAGATAGAGGATGTTCCTAAGTCATATATTATATCTCAATAAATAACTATTTGACTGAACCATAAGATGTTCTTCAGTTTGTCACCTCCATTATTGAAGGGTAAGGTTATTACTTCGCTATATCCTGTAGCAGATTTTATATCTGTGTTTATACACAGTGAAAACTATTGCTAATATTTGCAATATTTCCCTATGCATTGCTTCACTAGAGTAGTCAGGTGGAATGAATCCTTTTCTTCTCTTCATTCAAAACAAACTAGAGATGGCCAGTGCTGTTGTATCTGAATGTGGTCGTGGTCCCAATGACAGTTTGGGAAATAACTTTTATTTTAACCAGTCTAAAATTTGAAAAAAACTTAGGTAAATATATAATCTGCATTGAAAACCAGTGGAGTAAAACTTGAGAGCTCCATAGCTGAAACAGAAGGAGGGGAAATTAGGTGTTCTCAAGAGGTTTAGTAATGACCAATAATGTTTATTGCACCTGAAATCAAAGGTGAAATTCTAAATGGCTGAAATGAAATTGAAAAATAATGATTTTGTAGATAGCATTTGTTACACCAAATTATCAAGACAGGCTGCAGTAGTGTCAGAGAGTAAGTTGGTCAGATCCTCAGTGGTGGTGTTGGAGTGTTTCCATCATGCTGGTTTTTTCTCATCATAAGTTTAAATTTCAGTTTTGACTAGTGATTCAGGTCATGCTGAAGTCACCTTTTTGAGTAGGTAAAGGAATTCAGTACTTTGTCCAGTGTCTTGTGTTTGTTGCAGATCTCTAGTGGTATATATAGCACATTATATAATTTAATTAAGAAGTGTTACATGACAAGCTTCTGTGTGACAGCTAAAATGTGAAAAATTAATCTGTTTCAATTTTGATTATGGCAGATAGTCATTTGCTATGATTCTGCAGCTTATAGTTGTTTGTCAAAACAATATAAAATAAAACTCATGAAATTAACAGGATCTGCATGCCTTAATCTTAGAGCATTTATCCTTGCAAACACCTGAGAAAAAACAAGTCTTAATATTCCCATTTTACCTACATGAGGTTTGGGAAAGAGGTATGAATATGTACCCCACGCCTGTGGGGAAGTTTGCTGGAGCAGGGACTGTAACGTTGCTGGTGGTCTGGGCCATGCCAGGATTTGTGGAGAAGGATCACCTTTCCTTTCTGAGTATGTCAAAAATTTGTCTTTTCCTTACAACGGAGTTAATTTCTCAGGTTTTTTTTATTCTTTGAGTCATAATTTCAGTAATTTTATGGGCAATTTTATCATCTTGGTACAGTTGTGTTTTTCAACTCAATCTGTGTGGGTTTTTTCCTCCCTCTTGGAGGCTTCCTTGTCCCTCAGTGCCTATGCCATTCCTAATTTCTTCTGCCTGCCTGCTGATACTGATACATATTTTTAGGATGGTCTCATCATGAAAAGGAACTGGAGTGCTTCTCCAGCTTTCTCTGCACCTGCCAGGCCTCTAAGTTACATGCCTGCTGATTAGTGTTCATCATGCAGGTATAGAACCTCGTTTAGTTGCTAATGCTTATTTTCTCTTCATGGAGTGTTGCTAAAGACTTCTACAGCTTGTTTCACCTGAGGTAATTATTATGCATCACCAAATATATGCACTCATTTGTCTCTTGATCCGTTAATTTGTAATGGGGATTAATCAAGCTCTGTGCACACTCTGTTCGTATTTACTGTTTTCCTTATGCCTTTACTAGGGTGTTTTAGACTATCTAAGTCCTCTTAGGAATTTTCTGAGAGCATATTATTGTTTATCGAGTTAAACAATTCATTGCTTGCATTTGGGATTCTTCAGAAGAAGGTTATGATACTTGTTTGCTTCACCATTTGGTGGCTACTGGAAACATTGACAATGGCAAAAACCCTTGTGATGCTTTTCAGAGGTATTCAGTTTTCTGAAACCGCCAGGTCTTCTCTGGCATGTCACAAACCAGACAATAACAAGCTTAGGTTTCTGTAGATCTCTTACAATTTTTGCTGAATTCTGCAAACTGTCTTGACATGGAAGGAAAAGTGATAAAGAATATAGATTGGGCGCCACTTGATTGATACCTGAGCATCACAGTGTTGAACAGATAGGGAGCAGAGGGAAAGCTGGCCAGAACAGGGTATTCCCAAAAATCTTTTTACATTGCTAGTAATTTTTTTCTTTTTTGACATGAATTGTTTTAATCTTGATTGAGATTGCATTGTCTGAAAAACATTGGCCAAAACCAGCCAAATGAATGAAAATCAAAACAAAACAGAGAGAAAGGAGCAGTGTTTCTTTAAACAGTCACAGGAATAATTCTACCAAAATATGCCTTGTTTGTGGTTCCTGTGTCCTGAGGAGATTCTTAAAAAACACTGTTTTGCTTGCAAGATTTGAGATGGGCACTATTATTTTTCCTCAAAATTGTGAATTATATTGGAGTATTTGTAAAATATTCCACTTTCTTCAGTGAACATTAGAGAAATTCTGAACGCAGTATTTTGTAAAGCAAGTTAGTTCATGGCTCTGTGAAATTCACAAGAATTTGAAAAGTCAAAGAATTTAAATTTTATAGCAATGATTTTGATTTTTTTGGCTTTTATCTTCTAAGTCAAGTTTTTTAAACTGCTTTTCCAAAAGTGTTTTCATTAGGAGTAGAAGGTTTATAAAGGGAAATAATGAGTCACTAGAGACCATCTGTCTGTCTCAATTATCTTTATTTGATCGAATGTAAGTAAGGAAGGTTTTATTAATAAAAGAATATTAAATAATAAAACTCTTTTTTTCCACAAGCAGTAAAACAAGCATCTTAATACCTAATTGGTCTCCTTTTATACTGTTCCTTCTGAAAGAAAGTGTTACTTATAATTCTGATTTGTTCAGGTATTTTTCTTGTATTTTAAAGTCGTTAGGGCCATGAGGGACCACCAGGTCATTAACCCTTCATTTAAATAAGCCACCTTAAGAGATGTTAATAAAGGTAGTACTTCGGCCTAATTGTGAGCTACTTCATGCTGTGGAAGAAAGAAAACTGCTGCTGGCCCTGCTGCTTTCACTGCTTTCCTTCCTGTCACTGGGTTTGGTAAGCTTTAAGACCTATAGTGCTTGAGCAAAACAGCAGCTTATCACCTGAGGGAATGATCTGAGCCTTCTCATCAGCACCAACTGTCCGAGGTCAGAGTCCCTTTCTAACTACAGCCAGGAATGGGTCTTTCAGAGGGAAGCAGACAAAAAGAGTACCAGGCTTAATATTTCATGTCTGAGAAGCCTAGTCAGTTTAACTTTAAGGTCCAGACTTGGATTGTTTTCTATTCCTCACTCAAACAGGAAAACTGTTTGATTTGAAGAAAGTCAGTTCACTGGTTTAAGTAGGTGAAATCAGTTGCAGGTGGGGTAAATGAGTGTCAGTATGGAAGGGTTTTGGCTCCTCTGTTTAGACATTAATGGGAAATCTCTTTGCCTGGATTCTCTTAAAACATTTCACTGCAAAAGTACTGGGAAACTTTTCGGGACTGTATCCCTTGGAAGTCCGAAAATTTTAATTTGACAATTTGAGAGTTGAACTTTCCTATAGGAGACACTTGAAACATTGGGTCGTTGGAATGTTTTTTAATGGAATAAATAATGAAGCCCTCTTGTAAATTCAGAAGGTGGCTTTTTTGTTGTTTATTTGTGAGTAAAGATGATGTTCAGGGTAAACAAGCTAGTGCCATCACTGTATAAAATTTTGTATTTCTCCATGCCTCCTTTCATGTTCAATACGAGGTCTGAAAGATTTTCATAGTGAGAACGGGGTCTTGATACTCTATAGATGGTCAGATTTGTCACAACTTTTAACACTGAATTCCTTAGCACACTGTACATGAGAATACTGGTTTTAAAAACCTTCCTTTTCTTAGTAAAAATTACTGTGTTAAGGAACAGTAAACACGAATCTGCTTGGAAGTGGATGTTTAGCTTAATAGCAGTGGATTAGTTGGAACTCAAAGGGTAATTTATGCATAGATAATTCATTATGTGTTTTCATTATGTTAGGTTTTGCTGTCTTCCCACTTCTTTTTAGCAGAGGTCAGGGTCAGTTCCTTGGTTTAAGCGCTGTAGATACATAATTAAAGTGTAGCTGAAGCATTTTTTCCTTCTCTGTGTTTTCCTATTTTTAACCTACTGTGTCTTTCATTAGTCTAACAACAGAGAATTGGAACAATTTGATTTAAAGAAAAAAAGACATAAAGCCCCAGTGCTTGCAGGCTGTCTGATTTCTCTCTAAAACATCTGAGTTAGTCTTGTGAGAACTAACTAATTTTAGTGTGGAAAAAAAAGTCTAGAATAACTAGATTAATGCATTTTAGTTAGGAGAAGGTGATTTGTTTCCTCTTCAAACATGAAACTGGAACATTGTGACATTATTTCATAGTAAATATTTGAACTTTGTGGATAGTTTGTTTAATTTTGTGTAGGATGAAGCAGCTGCTGTGTTCCTCTCTCTTATGAAAGAGTGACCAGTTTCCTTAACTGTACCTGGAAAGCTTATCCTTGCCTGCACATCGAGCTGCTTTTTCTTCTTCTTCTTGTAAGCTTTCTTTTCTTCTCTCTATCCCTATTTAGATATTTTTCAGATTGTCATCATTTAAGTGTGTTCAGACTACATAACATCTTGAGTTCCAGTTCCTTCTTCAGGGCCTTCAAGACCTTTTCATCAATGGTTTGAGGACTTAGTTGAACAGAGGGGGGGAGAATGTGGAGAAGGGGTAGGAGATGGGTGGGAAATGTGCTATCTGACAGCTTTAGTGGAGCTGGAAGCCTTCTCTGGAAGAAGGGAGACAAATACTTTATTATCATCAGTAACTGTATTGGTTTAGTATGTAAAAAAAATACATGGATAGAGCCATCACCCTCTTTATTTGGATAATGCTGTGCATGCTTCCTCTTTAAAATCCCCTACAGGAATTTGACATCCCCTGTAGGCCTGTGCTCTCTTCCAAATGTCAACACCCTTTGTTGATGGATGCTTTCTCTGCTGGAATAGCAGCATTGGAGGAAGAGGCATGGAACTGGAGGTGCAAGTGAAGAGCAAGCACAGAGATACAGCTAAATAACTGCATCTGTGAGCTCTCTGCATCTGACTGACATTTGATTTGCCTTTTACTTGGTCATGGTCCATAATAACATCACAAAGCATGTGGAGAATATCAGCTATGCTTTTCTGTTTGCAAGGGAAGCATTGATATTCTGCACTAAGAGATTTTTTTTCAGAAATGGCATCTGTACCTTTTCTTAAGAACACTTTAGAAAGTGTTGAATATGACTAAAATTGCAAAGGAGAATGCCTTTGGCATGGGAAATACTTTGTGTTAACTCAAGCAGTAGATTCTTGTGACATACACATGATGACAAGTTTTGCCCAGTAATCCATGCAGTAAGCAGCTTTTCTGAGGTACTGTCTTCACTGTGTTGCAAAACAATTAATCTGCTTTAGGCTGTGCCTGCTGCATTCTCCAGGAGAAATCTTAACCAACATTCTCTGATTGTTTTTAACTGGGGAAGGTCAAAGCACCTCAGTGAACTCGGACTGGCTGCAACAGTGGGAAACATTTATTTCTGGAGAGAGTTCCCTTTTAAGCATCTGTGTGCTCAGTAGTTGGGATTGGTTCTTCAGTGTTGTTGGGTAGTTTGTAGAGAAGCTTTCAGCTAACAGATCTTTTTTTCCCTTTGTGTAACTCACAAACTGCTGATTCTTGATACAGGTTTCAGGAGAGGGAGCTAAAGTATTCCACAGTGAGGACATTGAAAATCTGAGGATCAGATTGATTCACCACTAAATATGACCACTAAATGTGCAGCATTCCATTTAAATTTTGCTTTTCATGTTTCCCATGCTGTCCCTGCACACTACTCATGTGTTTACCTTCTCTATCTATTTGCTGAACAGTACTTACCATCATTTTTAATAATATACCTGGCAAGCCTTCCTGACAAATGTGATAGACAGTAAAGAATTTGTTAAAAATCAACAGTACAGTATTGAACATGGTCTTGGATCGGGTCGTGCTGGACAAGTGTTCTCCCCTGAGTGAGAGCTGAGATACCTTCAGGGCAGCAGGGAAGGGATGTGCCAGCATGCCCTGGAAGAAGCCTGAGTGCCATGTTTCTGGCGGGGGTGAACCTTGCACTTTGGAGAAATTTCACTGACATAAATGCTTTTTAAAAGTTCACTTATTTTGACTGCTGTAAGAACATGTTGTGTGTATTCCATAGAGACTGGGTTCCAAGTTCAGTAAGGATGGGATTTCCTGAGGTAGGAGCTCTGTCTGCTCCTTGAAGAACTAACAGGAGATACTCAGAGTGCAGCACACTGAGGCACCCTCTGTGCATCACTCGCCCGTGCTCCCAGCCTCTCCTCCCCAGCTCGCAGTTTTACTCCAGATCTTTTATTACTGACGAGATAGGCCAGACTTGTGTTTTCTTTTACCGCAAAAGGCATTTAAGATCTATGGGGGAGATTTAAAAGAGGAGTAAGCTACGAGTAGGTTACTAACTTCTGGAATTTAATTTTTTCCTGTTTTGGGGGTTTGTTTATTTTTAAAATGTGTTGAATATTGCAGAAAATCTGTAAATTACATTCTCTGTTGTCACAGCTATCAAGCTGCATTAGATAGCAATTCTGCTTTCTCCTGCTTCTTTCTTTAATTTTTTTAACCTAGCTCTGTCAAACTGAAGAGTCCTGGCACCTTTGTGTCCCATGTGCCTTTGGAGTATAGTAATTAGTATTCTTAGAGTTCATCCTATTTAGGATCTCACTCAGCCATGCCCTGTTCCTGAATACTTTCTCCAGTATAGTATAAACTATAAGCCAGCGTGAAATAGTACAGTGCTGAGTTCAGCTGTCCTTGTGGGCAGATTAAACCTGCCCGAAGAGGGACAGAACGAGTGAATGATACCAAATGTGTCTGAATCTCTAATCTCTGAATTAAATAAAAGAAAATAACTATATAAATAAACTAAATAAAAGAAAAAAATAACTAAATAAACTAACTAAATAAAAGAAAAAAATCAAATCCCAGGTGTCCTGGCTTCTAAATTTTTTAACATTCATGCTTTCATAGGTATAATATAAAAATAACATGTCCTCAAAGATCCATGAAAGTTGGTGTGAAGGGCTGTTTTCTTCTTGGATGCAAGAGTCCCATTTGTTTGAGAATGAGAAGTCTATTTAGAGTCATGGATTTTTGAAAAAAATTATAATTCCAAAGTACCTTTCTTAATACATGTATACAGAGTGTGCTCTTACTCTGCACATTTAGTGCTCCAGAACATCCGTAAGTTTTAGGATGTACCAAAATCTTTTAAAGTAATACATAATGTGCGTGTGGGCTATTTGTTTTGACAAAGAAGCCTATTTTTCTTAGTGTAGATTTCATGTTAGGTTTAAAAATTAGCTTGTATGTTTTCTTTGGCTTTGAGCCTACTTACAACTGTAAGTGCATTGATTTAATATGACAGCTCACCTGTCTGTCGTGATAGCCCTCAAAAAAATTCCTGCTCTGTTTTACAGTTGCTCAGGAAGACAACTCCTCCCTAGAGTACACAGGGTTATTTGGGGACAGCTGTAACTTAAATTTTCCCTGTACAAATGAAGGCCCATTCACTACTTCTGATTATTTTTTGAATCTAAAGGGCTTGGCTGCTTAATTTACTTATGCATTTTGATTTTATAGAAGTTCAAAAGGCAGTAAAAGTAGCCCTTTAATTATCTTCCTTTGTGTATTAAGAGAATTGGAGGAAGTAGAAGATGGAACTAAAAGAGGAGTTAATTTCCTATGCATGCATTGTTGAGTTTTTTGGTGACTACCCTGATTAGCTTTTCTAACCAGTTTCACCAGAAAAAAAAGTATTTAAAAAATCTTACAGGAAACTTTTATCAGGATTTCCCCATTTGATTAATGAAGAGGGGGAGTACAGGAAAGAAAAATCCACAAATTCCTGTTCATGGTGCCTGTGTTATAAATACAGTAAGATGTAAATCTTTTACATTGGGATCAGAGTTGGTTTGTTGTTCAGGGTCTTTCCTTTTAGAGAACATAAGTCTATTACATTACCAGCTTTTTTGAAAGAACAACTTACAAAAAAAAACAACTCCCCAAAACTCATTCCCCTAACTCCAAAAGAAAAAAAAATCTAATATGAACTTATTTTCCAGTCTTATTCCATATTTAGCCAATCAAGGCAAGAATTATTCTATCTAGGGCAAATTGCTTCTCATTAATCATTGTGCAACTGGGTAAAGGTTCATAACAACAACAAAATATGCCTGTGTTATTAGGAAGCAATGCCAGAATTTGTCTAAAGTAATTTGCAGTAATTGTGCCCCTTGTGAGAGGGCTTTGCTGTGCCCTGTGGGTTCAGTTTGTACCTAATGTGGTGTAACTGTGTGCTGCCACTTCAGGGGTGGTCACAGATTCCTGACGGGTGTCGATGCATTTTTACTGATTCTTGCATCAAATGAAATGATCATAAGACCATGGGTCAGCAAAATCAGTCAGCTGGTGCCAGAGGAAGTTGTGGTACTAGGGAAAAACCATCTGAGAGGGAGGGCAGGGTGGTAGGAAAGAGTCGGCGTGGTCATGTTATCTAGCAAACATGTGCTCTCTAGATCTGGTGCCTGGAGAAAGGGCAGAAGTGTCTCTCGCTTGCAGTCTGCACTTGATTCGTTAGGCTGAGTCTTTAACCCAGGGCAGAATCCCAAGTGGCCATTTGGCTCAGTTTCATGTGCTCTGTTCACACTGTAGGGTTGGCATGCACACCCAGAGCCCACAGTGAGGGTGATCTGAATGAGTGTGCCCAGGAGCTGCCTGCTGGTCACTGATCCTGACTGCTGAGGGTGTTCAGTACCGTGGGAGGGCAGGGAGTGTTTTGGAAGATGGACACTCTCATGGATAGAAGGAATAAGATCTGCTGAAATAAAGACATGGCTAGGTTTTTTAAAGTTCTAGCCAGTTTGAGTACCTTCCTTTTCAAGTCATGGCCAGAATAGAGTTAAGGTCACTGTAAGGCTGGCAGTGTAAAATAGTCAATAGGAAGTGAAACAGCACATGCCATGAAACAGCAAAAATCTGTCAGAGATAATATCGAGGTTTTTAATAATGGTGTTTGAGGAAGGAAGTTTCTTGATAAAATGAGCTGAGTTGCACTACTGATCACAATTTTGTTTTGTTCTTTGTTTGTCAGGGAGGTTGTATGCAACTGAGAGAAGAAATCTGTGTATTTAAATATGATTTGACTTTATAGGCTCAATGTCCATTATGTGTGATCTTCATGTTTATAATGTGACTACGTGGGAAAATTGGCTGAAGCAGTTCACATGGAGCTTAAATTAAGAACATGTATAATAACCTCCCCCCCTTTTATTATGGAGTTTATTCTCACTTAAAAGCTTATTCTTTAATATTTGAATTAATTTACTTGAAGATTAACTTAGGAAAATATCTAGTATTTGATTTCTTTCCCTTTTAAAAAACACAAATGATAATCTAAAAAAGTTAAAGAATTTTATGGCTGCTTTACTTTTAATTTTTTTTTCATATATTAGTGAGCTCTGAGTCAAATATTTTTTCTACCCTTTCTGCTATCTGATCAATCAGGAACTTATTTTTAACGTGTAGAATTCTCTGAATAAGCCTATGAGATGTGTTTCCCTGTGCTCTTTTTTTAGTGAAATGACAAAAACTGTGGAGATTTCTGGGGAAGGTGGACCCTTGGGAATACATGTAGTGCCCTTTTTTTCATCCTTGAGTGGAAGGTAAGATATTTTCTGCATTGCTCAAGAAGCATATTAATGAAAGGATTTCAGTTGTGCTTATCTGAAAATACCTACTGTTTACCAAAAGAAAAACAAAAATTAGTCTATGACACTGTCTTCCATTACCAAAATATTTACTAGTCCAGGTTCTGTACAAGACAACCACAGAATCGTTGAGGTTGGAAAAGACCTCAGAGATAACTGAGTCCAACCTTTGACTGATCTCTACCTTGTCAACTAGACCATGGCACTAAGTGCCATGGCCTTTCACTTTCAGTCAATACCAACATCTTTGTTCCTGTATGCCCTTTTAATTGTCTCTGGTTTTATTCTCTGAACAGTAAACTGGACTCAGTAGTTTTGTGTAGTGTTGGGTTGGTTTTGTTGTGCTGTTGTGGGCTTGTTTGTTTGTGTTTGTTGTTTTGTTTTTCCTAATTGAATATCTCTGCATAGGCCCTTCCTTAGTGACATACCAGACAAGAAGAGTCAAAAAAATTGCTTACTGCTCATACCTCATACTTTTCAAGCCATCTTTTAGATTTGATTGTTTAGCATTTATAAAATGTGCTCTATACCATGAACCTTTCTTTGTCACAATACAATTACTTTAATTATAAATGATTTAACATAGTCCGTTGAGATCACAAAAGCCTATTATAGCAGCGTGCTCATATTGATGTGCTGTAGTTAAGACTGTGTCAGCATTTTCATTATAACTGTTTTCCAAGCTATGTAACTTGGATGTGTTAAAAAAAAAAATCTAGGCTGAAATTTGACATACAGAGGCTTAGCCAGAGAGTTAATTTGACACTGGCAGCCGTGAATAAGAGATGGGAAATTGCCAGAGCCATAAATGACACTGCTTTATAGTAAAATGGCTGCCTGTAACACAAAGACAATTATTGCAAAAGGAAAAATTGTCTAATTCTTAAACATTTCTTTACTTGTCAGCTTTCATGTAAGACAGAGAATGTGAAGGATTAAATTACCTTGTAAAGGTCTGTTTTCTTGGCAAGATCTGAATTTGTAAATGGACCCCAATTAATTCAGATTGTTTTATTTACCAAAAGAAAAAATAGATGTCCACCTGCTGCCTGTAAAAATGTCATCACTGTCTCAAGAAGAAAGTTGAGAAAGATGGCAACTGTTGGAGATCTGAGTTGGGTCCTTGCTCTTGTGCCTGTTTGTCTTGAGAAAGGCACTTGTGTTTGTTACTCGTTCTGAGATGCAGCCCGTAGGTCTTTGATTTAGGCGTGCCCTAAAGGTTGTAGTGTGTACACTCTATTTCAAGATCATTCAGTAAAAAAAAATGTTGATGAAATTGCAAGCTATTAAAATCAGTAATTATTGTGACTGAAATGCAGTTTTGTACTCAAGTATCACTGTGTTGAGTGCAGCTTTTAAAGACCTCCAAGAAGTTCCTTGGTCTACGCTGCATTCATGTTAGTACGTCTGTACTTACAAACACTTCTGGGGATCCACTGGAGTAGAGGGGTCTTTGACAGATGAACTACTTGTTGTTTAGGCTGTTGTCTTGAAATTTTAGTGACCCATTACAGAACTGTACTGTTACCTTTGTTAAAGCACTGGTCTGACTTAAATAAACTCTTTTTTAGTCTAGCCTGAGACTAGTGTATAAATCGTAACTCATCATAACATAAGAAAGTACAGAAGAGCATCTTTTATTTCTTTTGGTGGCATGATAGAATTTATGAGGACATGCTGGCCATGACTGACTGGGTCTGGTATTTCAATTGTACAGTTATCTTCTAATAAGGTAATGCTGGCTTTAGCCTGGTGCTGCTGCAGACCAAAGTTTTTCTATGGGTCATTAAAACACCTTATTAATTTACAGAATCTTACTTTATACAGGAACTACAAAAGTAATGGAAATAATTTCCCCTCTTTTGCACTTAAATATCATTAAAACCAGGAAATTAAAATTTAATAGTGCATTAAAATGCTAAAATTTAGACTGTGGAAGAAAGTAATGGAGGAATGAATTTTAAGCTGCCTCAGTCTATGTAACTCAAGCCACTCAGACAGTACAGCACCCACAAGTTTCAGACAAGAAGGCAATCCTATTGCATTATATGAATGCAGTGTCTAAGCACACAGGATTAGTAAACAACCAACTTAATTTGTGATTTCATTTCTTTCTGTACTTTTACTGGTTTGCATTTTAACATAGTTGTATTTAATTAGTTTTTAGGGTTTAGGTTTTTGATTGCCATTGGTTGGATGTCATCAAAAGGGCTGTGGCCCTTCACCACCATTTCCCCTTTGAATCCTCTAGGGAAGGATAACACTCATTACAAGAGAATATGCTATTAAATCACTTTTTTCTGTTAGATTCTTCAAAGAAGTCATATTCGGTAGGAACCAATTTTTCACTAGTAATTGATAGGACAGATGTATAAATTTTTAAATGTTCTCTTACAGTAAATCTAAAATCGGATGCTCAGTAAATACAGTGTCATTTGAAATAGTTAATGACATGCTGTGAATCTGTTGAATGGACTTATATACCAGGGGCAGTCACGAATCTGAGACAAAAATACAGGACTTCTGTTTTGTGATTGGAGTGCTGGCACATTGAAAATTGCACATTAATATTTTATGGAGTATAACCAATAGAAAATGGTCTCTAAAGGTCATCTTTGATGACCATCTTTGATGCTGATGTGGTATGGAAATTTAGTGGACAAAGATTGATTATAAAAGTTCTTCACAAGCATGCGGTCATCAGGATTTTTTGGGCACTGCACTGGTATAATTTGGTATAACTATGCTGAATTATCCTTTGCAATTCAGAGGTGTTCCAGGTAAGTCAGGATTAGCCTAACACTCTCAGCAGAGTTATCAACACTGGAATTTTGCACCACCCACACCGGCTCACTTGTTGCATTATTCTGTGCTGCACCTCTGTTTTCACTTGCATTTATCTTGTTAACAAACAACTGAGGTGTTGATGTTCTGCTCCTGTCCTGCCACGTGAATGAGTAGCATTGCCCTCTTGTATCAAAGCAAGGGGCTTTGGCAACTGAAAAGTTTTAGAGACGTTTTCAGAAGTAGAAAAGTCAATTATTTTTTGTCTCATTCTAACGCCTGTTTATTTTATTATAGTCGAGGTGGAAAATTACTTTTAATCTCTTTGTGCTTTTCTTTGGAGCAGTGGCAGAAAAATACTGCATAAGCTACATTGACATTTTTAACTGAAGAGGGATCTAGATGTTTTCCTCTGTTTCTTCAAGTATAACCTACAAGAGTTAAGGCTCCCCGGGTTCTAGCTAGTAGTAAAGCATTAGTGTGCAGCAATTTTTCTTGGTGTTTTTTGGAATCCCCTCCTTTTTAGTTAATAAGTCAGCTGGAAGCTTTCTCTAGGTTAAGCACTTCATCGATAGAGAGACAGTCTATCATCTCAAACACAGTAAAGATTAATATCTATTTTTAGTTGCTATAAATTCGTATCAGCACAATAAGGACAGTTTTCACCTGTGTTTTCCCTTTTAGGATGCTGGGACTCTTCATCCGTGGTATTGAAGAAAACAGCAGATCTAGGCGTGATGGTCTCTTCCATGAAAATGAATGCATTGTGAAGATAAACCATGTGGACCTTACAGATAAAACCTTTGCACAGTAAGTGCTGGTTTACTGATACTTCTAACTAGCCAGGATTTTATACAGTGCTGCGTTTAAGTGATTCATAAAGGGATTAATACTTATTTCAGGAAAAAATACTTGTAAAATTGATACGTGGCAGAAACTTTGTAATTTTCTTTCTGAAACCTTCAAATAAGGTGAAATTTGAGGCATTTTAGTGAACTTACTGTGCTTACTTAATTTTATAGCAGTAAGTTTTGTAATTGCTATCTTCCCTTTTTAGTTCTTCTGTTACTTTTACTGTACTGTCTTTGTAATTTTTTTCTTCATAAGACCTTCAGAATGAGTCAACATAACAGCATGGTTTTTAATGTTCTTTTGCAAATGAAATAAGATATTCTTTTTTGTGCTACAGCTTTTTGAGCATTTAATTAAAAAAAATACTTCTACTGTCAAACTATGATTATTTGAGCTAAATGGTAAGTCTCACTTCTTATGACTTTTATTAAGTCTGATGACATTTATTATCCATCTTAAATATTTTTGAAGTAACAGGTTGTTTTGATCATCCATGAATTAATGTGACATTGTTGTACGAAAGAATAGCCTCTCAAATTTCAGAGATATTTCCTGTAGTAATTAAATAGTAATTTGTTTTTGCTTTTAATCCATATGTTTAGACAACTGAGTGATTGTTTATAATATAACAAAAACCTATTGAGATGTCAAGGGAGTTGAGGCTTAACTTTCTAAACAGTAAGCCAAATGTTTAAGGCTTCTAGGCTGAAATCAAATACATAATTTCACAGTTAGGAATAAATATTTGCAAAATAGGTTTTCATGAAACCAGCATAGTTCTATAGCTTAGATATTCTTGTTTCTGAGACTGTGCTTTTTCCCTCCTGATAGCTTTTCGGTTACAGCTTTCTGCGTATTTCATGGTAAATGCACTCTACTGTGATATAGTACATGCCATTCTCTTCCATCCATGGAAATTCCAAAATAAGGTATCAATTTTAGCAGAACCTAATTGTTGGTATTAAAACATTCATTGCCTCACTGTGCAGTTTTGTAATGAAATTTCATAAATGAGATTCTGCTTGAATCAAAACCTCTCTTTTAAAAATCATATGTGATCCTTTTTTACAATGTGTTGTCTCCTCTGTGTTTTCTTCTGAATATAACTAGATCTCCAAAGGCTTTCAGCCCATGAAGTGTTTGTGGAGTGGAGGACTTGGCATGTTTGTTCTGTAAGGTTACTAGATTTTGGGGCAGTCTGAAATACTGCAGGAAGCTTTGTAGTTCTCTGTCAGGCTTTCCTTCAAAATGCAACGTGCAGGACACTTTCTTTCTAAACTCTTGCATAAAGCTTTGGAAGTTGGAAGGACTATTTGCCATTAGAGTTAGCTTAGAGAACGGTCTTGTTAGACTCTCTCTCTGTCATTGAGAGAGAGAAAAGTGACTTAAAGGTGATTCAGAGCAGAGCCTAATTTCGTTGGTCTAAGTTTCCTTATGTTACAAAACCAAGTAGTGTGGTTGCAGTGGCATTGCATCTGAGGAGGAAAAATATGGGTATTGAGGGCTCAATGTCTCTTTGGGGACTGGGGGCAACATTTTAGATGAGTTCTAGCCTATTCCTAAGTCTTATGTTGTTCTACTGAATTGTTTTCCAAAATAGTCTTCTACATCATCTCTCTTCCCTGGCTGTGGAGAATGGCTAAAGAAAGACTCTTTCCAGGTTGAAGCTAATCTCCGTGAACATGCCTTTTAGTTTTCGTCTGGCATGATATAACTGTACTGATGTGATGGAAGTCCAAGTTACAGAAATCCAGTAATTGTAAAAGATACTACAAAGTATTGTTCCAATGACTGTTGACCTAGAAATTGCAATCAGATTCTCCTTTGAGAGTAAAATCTGTTGGCTAGTTTCAAATTGACATTTCTTCATAACCCTTGTAAAAGCTGTTTTAACACTTAGACTGTTACGTGCTGTCTCTTTCTAATTTCAGCAAAGACTTTCTAGAATTGCCTCTGACAGTTGCTTCTTCTGCAGCTGGAACAGCAGCAGCCTACTTTCTGTATTCCCATGTTTATAATAGCTATATATTGGGACTATTGGTCTGCTTTTTCATTTGCTGCTAATCTATTCAATTACATTCTGTTGTGCTGCAGTGTTTCTAGCACCTCTTTTAACTGACTCCCTGACTTCTTTAAAGTATGCACTTGGGGTCTCAAGAAATATAAATTTCTCCATTCATTATTTTTTCTCTTTGAAGTGCAGCCAGTTATTTTGCCCCTGAAGACTGCATTTAGACTTTCCCATAGGATGTCTTGAGTTATTTCCACTAATTTTTGTTTGAAGATCTTATGTTTTCTCTTGCATATATTTTAAATATTAATCTTTTGAAACTGAGTTATTAAATTACCATGTAACATATGACCAAGTGGCTTCTTGCAACAATGAAGATGGGGTGTGAAAGAAACCCAGTTAAGATTTTATGTCCTTACACTGGAAGCGTGTAGTGGTTTCTACCATCTGGGTAAAGTCTGTCCTTGAGAACTTTGGCAGGCTATAGGTGAACAGACAAGCTGTAACCTCTGCAGACACCCTGGGCCCAGTCTGTTACAGCTCTGAAACTGAACCCTTGAGGGTGATGCTAAAAGAATACCTTCCTACAACATTCTCCCTGCTACCTTTCTTTTCCAAGTTTGAGGTTTCTCTCTGGCAGCATCTCCTGTCAACAAATGTTGCTATTCTGACTCGGTGTGGCAAGGATGGTTCTTTCCCACAGCAGTATCCATTGGGACTGACCACTGGCTTTAATGTCTTCATGCTACTGAAAACCCTCTTAAAACAGCCTCTCCTTTTCACCACCTAGAGCTGCCAGGTGGAGGTACTGTGCAGCTCTGTTCATCTGGGAAAGCAGTAGGTGTGTTTTCAAGACATTTATATTTGCAATGGCTTCCTTCCATTTTTAAAAAATGTCAGTTTTTAAAAATATATTTCAGAAGTCCTTTCAACATTGATTCCTGTTACATAACTGAGTGTAAATCCAAAGCCAAGACCTCAGCAAAATACTGACTTAGACCAACAAACATGCTACAGAAGGGTAGGAGATACGTACAATGTTCTTAGAAGGACTCCATGATTTTTTTAAAAGTTAATGTAGCTGTTACTTCACCTCTTGCTCCAATTCAGTCAGCTAAGCAGAAGTTTTCAGTTTTTCATTCTCAAAATGCACTTCAGCTACTTCTTCTGTTTGTAGTCAAGTGGTCTTATGTAGTATGGAAGAAAATCAGTCCACTTCAACAGCAAGTAGGAGAGGAAAGCATAGAAAGAAGGAAGCTTCCTTTGTTCCTTTAGAATCCAAGGTCATAACATGGACTGATTGACCAAGTCTACAGGTTATTCAAAATCCAGGGAAGGCTTTATGAACAGTTCTTTTGGCCAACTTGTCTTAATTGCCGTGCCTTACAACCCATGGGAATCTGAGCATGGTGTCATTACCATGTTATCAGTTCATAGAATCATGGAATGGTTTAGGTTGGAAGGGACCTTAAAGATCATCTCATTCCAGCCCCACAGGCATGAACAGGGATGTCACCCACTAGATCAGGTTGTTCAGGGCCCCATTCAGCCTAGCCTTGCACATTGCCAAGGATGGGGCATCCAGCAGCTTCTCTGGGTGACTTGTTCAAGTACCTCACTACCCTCTGAGTAAAGAATTTCTTCCTAATGTCTGGTGTAAACCTCTCTCTTTTAGTTTAAAACCGTTCCCTGTTGCCCTATCACTGTCAAGGGAAGTAGTTTCATTAAATGCTCTAACACAGTTTCTGGTGTTGCATTTGAGCACATCTGTAAAGACGTTGAGTATGTGAAGTCTGCATATCTACTTAGCAAAAAGTTACTGATTGAGAGATGTGAGTAATATTGACCTATTTATTTATTTATCCATTTATGTAGAAACACAAATAGTCGCAACTTTTTGATCACCAGGCTTTTTTCTATTGTCTGTGTATCCCATACCCTCATCCTGTTTTGTTGCTGTGGAATCAGCCAGCAGTTGCATTAGGGATTATGAAGGAATCTGAGGAGCAATTAGACCAGATTTGGGAAAAATGGAGAGTTGAGCTTGCTCGGAGTAGATGTATTTACTAGAACAATTGGTGATGAGTGCTCACTGTGCCTCTATGCCAACAAAAAAATATGTAACAGACAGGCACTCGAAAAAAGCAGCAAACTGTAACTTCAGAAGTCTTTTGATGAGTTTTTGCCATCAGGACTTCCCTTCCTGATGCTCTGCATGAAGAATTGTGTTCATTAGTTTATTCTGGCTGTCATGTTTTCATAGCAGCTTAGGAATTCCAACAGATATGCTACCTTGAAATGTAAGGCAATGCTGTAGTTTTGAAATCTTATTTCATGTGTACTTTTCCGAAAAAGGGACGCTGTAGATGTGAAGATAAGGTAAATTTTCATCTTATTCTCTGTAAACAACTTCAAATTTTGCCCAGTTTTTCTGGTTTGTTATGTGAATTTTCATACCTTTCTTTTAAAGGGCTCAGGACATCTTCCGTCAGGCAATGAAATTTCAAAATGTCATCTTGGAAGTCCTTCCTCCATATAATCGAGAACAATATGAGAAGTCTGCTATTGCTCCTCTTTGTATTCTGAATAATGAAGAAGGAGTTACAAAAACAAAAATTCCACCTCCTCTTCATCCAAAACCTGCTGTGAAAACAATTAATCTTTCTGGAGCAAGCTTGGAATCAGCTGTACAGGGAACACTGCAACAAGCTAAGAGCCCCAACCTCCCACGTCTGGGTAGAAAGCCATCTTCTCCCTCACTGTCTCCACTTATGGGCTTTGGCAATAAGAAAAATGCAAAGAAAATAAAGATAGACCTGAAAAAAGGTAAGTCTTTGGAGATAGTATGATTAATTCTGTATCATGTTCTCTATAGTGATACCTTAACTTTTAATTTAATGAGTGAAATTGAAAGTACAAGCAAGTTATTTACCATTTAAAAGTTCTAAAACTTTCAAAGGGTATAGGACTGTTAACAGTAATGTTCCCTGCAGTGGGCTATCTCATAAATTTTGGATATATGTTATCCAGATTTACTGATTAAGACATCTCTGTTACTTACTGTGGAAGAGATTCCATTAGCAACAAGTGATTTTAAGAGATAATTCAGTCTTTTCACAAGTATAGAATAAAAGTTTGAATTTCTGCTGGTTGAAGGTTTGCTGGTGACATTTATCATTTTATTCAACCTGATAATTGACCACAACTGTTATGACATTCTTTTAAAGATATGTTTAAAAATATACTCTGTTCTGTTTCATGATTTCCAAGAGCTTGACCACAGATTTACCTGTCTTTCCCTTTTTTATTTTCTGCAAACATTTTATTTTTCTATCATATTTATTCAGCTGTCAGGAGGCCAAATTTGTGGGTTTGTCTTTAATTGCTGCATAATGCAACCGTCTGTCTTTGAATGGAATAACAGGTTTAGGTACATGCAGTAAAATGGACTTATGCAGATTTCAGTTAGCATTTGTATTTTCTTTTTCATTTCTGTCTCTGATTTTGCTGAGAGTTAAACTTGATCCTAGAATTGTCCCTTTTGAAAACTGTCTGTAACTTTATTCTCATAACACATTATGAGTGTAATCAAGCTCTCATTTCTCTAATTTTTGTTGCTTCCTTACTTAAATCACTCATTTTTACTTCTGAACTCTTCAGCTTTGTGTTAAGAAAACTTACTTCAGAATTTCCCCATTCTAGATCTAATGCTTTTGATTTTGAAACATTTATATTTTTAGAAATTATAGCAATGTGATACTGATGTGATGATATCTTTGAAAACTATCACATTGGGTAGTAATATTGCTCAATATGAAAAGTTTTTTATGGACCCTGCTATTCCCAGTGATTTTAGTGGCTTATAAGCAATAGCTGCTAATATTTGCTTTACTCCCTAATTATTGTTATAACATATCTGTTAACACTTGAGGTTGTTTATTTCCAAGCAGCAAACAACTTCACTAATGGAAGCTTAGAAATACCACTTTGTCCTTTCTGAACAGCACATCATAAGTTTTTGCATTCAAATCATGTGGTATTTTCCCCGTTTACTAAGTTTCATTAAAACCTGCTAAATTATATTTACGCTCATAAATAAACAATTCCAATTGCTCTGATTCTATGAAAGACAATGGACATTAATGTGAAGACTAATATTTAAATGACCTAAAGAAAAGGTGAATGCTTTAAAAAGAGAGTTCTTGTTTTTTGTTACTATGTGCTTACCAAAGTATTTCCATCTATAGCTGTTGTAATAGAGTTTGTGTTTTGCCATCAATAGATGCCTTCTCAGGACCATGCAGAACATTGGCTCATGTTCACAGCTTTTTGTTTGCTTTCTTTTTTTAAGGGTTAACCTGAATGAGTCTCTGGGATATCTTGCTGACAGTGTTTGCTGACTTCTAATGATCATCATTTACATGTCGGAATTTATGTTGTGAATTTTTTATCTGGCATTCTAGGTCCAGAAGGACTTGGTTTCACAGTGGTTACCAGAGACTCTTCAGTACATGGTCCTGGCCCAATCTTTGTGAAGAACATTTTACCAAAAGGTGCAGCAGTAAAAGATGGTCGTTTGCAGTCAGGAGACAGAATCCTGGAGGTTAGGAAAAACATCCATTGTATTTGCATTGCTGAAAATGGATTGCTAGTTTTGTCATAAATCTTTTATTTCCTCATACATATTATTGCTGTATGGAACTACAATTCTTGCCCTTGGTTTAAAAAAAAAGTCACTCTCACAGCTTCTATGCCGCTTGTTTGTCAACAAGTGTTTTACACCTCCAAGTGAAGAAGTAGTTCTTTTCACAAGGGTCCATGGGATGTTTGAACAAGGGAAACCTGATAAGATCTTGGTTTTTAAAGCAGATAAATGTATCAGTTTAGGACCAAAACATGTCTTGCCTCTTCAGCCACATCCAAAAATCTCCAGTTAATATCAAGCTGGTTCAGTTCTCATTTTAAGGTAATTTTGCTCAAATCGGTCTGTTGAAAATTTTCAGGTATCTTGTGACTTACAATCGTATTATCTAATGGGTTATTTCTACTTACTAACCTCAAAAAGCTCTTAAGGTAAACAGTTTTAATACTAAGGTCTTGTTTCTTCACTTTTCATCTTCAAAGTGCTTTACAAACTAATTAAGCCTCACAAACCCCCTGCAAGGTGGGGTAAGTACTACAGAGCTGTTTTAACAGATGGTGAAAATGAGGAGGAAAAAGGTTAAGTAATCTGTGCAGGGCCAGAGGGGGAGGCAGTATGGGAGCTGTTGTTAATTCTTCTTTGCTCTCAGTCACTGAATGATGCTGTGTTAGGTGAGGGGAACCTAATAAACCTGCTAAAGGCAGTCATAGTCAGAGATATGACATCCTCTCTTCTTTTGTGCCTGGTAGGTGAATGGACGGGACATCACTGGCAGGACCCAGGAAGAGCTTGTAGCTATGCTGAGGAGCACAAAGCAAGGGGAGACTGTCTGTCTGATTGTGGCTCGTCAGGAGGAGGCCTTTCTACCTCGAGAGCTGGTAAACTTGTTATTCATTCCAGAAGAGTGATTTTGAAACAATTCCATGTTTTAAAACTAGCCCAAGAAACAGAAATGAACTGATGTCAGCTGAGAAAGCCAACAAAAGGTAGTCATGTAAGGCTTGTGTCCGAGAAGTGTTTATACTTCCATTTGATTTTGAGGGATATTTGATTTTTATCTACTCTAGATGCAGTTCCACACAATCTGATTTTTCATCCCCAAAAATGACAGCATAAGCATAACTCAGGGGAATACTGTAAATTAATTTTGTAAGTGTGAGGTCAAGCATAACTAAAAATGGGTTATTCTCTTTCAGAAAAGCAACAAGCTTTAAGCCAGAAATTTAAAGTGCATGTAATGAGCCTGCAGCTCAGTAACAAACTCGTGGGGGTGGCTGCCCCCAGGAAATGTCTCCTAAGCCAGGTGCCCAAATGCAGGAGTGGGGAGGAACAGAATTCCACTACACTCCTCTCAGATTTTGGAAGCAAGCTTTTCCTTGGCTGCTAGCCTTTGACTTAATAGGCTTTTGCTTGTATTTTTTCCATCTCAAGTGCTTAATTTTCACTTTTTTTTTTATTAACACTGGCATGAAACTGTGTTCTCTTTTCTCCAGCATAGACAGAGAACTGCATCCGTGTAAAAGTGCTATCTGATACATGCTTGTTTTCCCCTCAGAGAAGGTCATTTCTTTGGTTGCCTCTTCCTTATCTTGACTGATGGCTATACTTGACCTTTCATTAAGTCCTCAGGATAAGGGAAGGACAGCATTTCCTGCTTTTGTCTCGTTTTATCTCCTTCAAAGAACACAAACCGCCTTCATCCTTTTCTTAAGATGCCGCCTTCTTGCTTTTCCTTTAGACTGTTGTCAGTAGAAACTTCTACAGAAATCCTCCTTTATGTTTCCTCACAAAATATTGCTGACAGTTTTCCTGGTTTCCTTGTTACCAGTTGGACCTTGTTGAGTTCAGGGCTGCCTGTGATAGGATAGGATGCTGGGGGGGCATTCAGGTTCTCTCAGGTGAGTCTTTTCTCTTGTGCTGCTGGTGCCCACTTTTTCTTGTTGTAGAGCAGTTGTGAGGTGTCATAGCAAAACTATTTTTATATCAATTTTTCTCTTTTATTGTGTAATTTTTAAGGAGTGTAATGGCAGTTTTCAGGCTTGTGATTGGGTATTTGTTGTCAGTGATTCCCAAAGCACCAAAGTTGGTCATTGCATTGCTCTGCTGAGAAGCCCTGAGCTTTAGAATCAGTGTCTATGTTGATGATAGGGAAATTTGTGAGTCTTAAAATACTAAATTATCTATTCTATGTTGAATTTTTTTTCATTCACCAGCTCTTCTAAATAAGAGCTTATTTTTTGAAAAAGTCACCCATCAACAGTGTTTTTGTGTGGGCTTTTTAAGTTATAAAGCACATTACTTAGAATATGTACTTTTAAAAAAGGTATACATTTTTCTCTTCTCTCTCCTGCTCCCCCAACATTATACATTTATTGTCACAGTGCAAATTCTGCTGGAAATCACTGTAGCAGCGTGTGGGTATAAAGAACTAAAAGCTGTTTATAATTTTTACCTGCCACAATTGTGTGATATTAAATTTTAGTCTCTACAGCAAGGATTAACTACCTTTCAAAAGGTGATTTACTTATGACTGGCGTGATTGAAATGCAGGAAGGAGCCACATTTATCCTGCCAGCTTGACCTTCGCTTGGATTGCTTTCTCTGTGAAAGAATGATGCACAAGTGATGGCCCTCACTGTAACAGTGATGATATGGGAATTCTAATACTGCTCTGTGTTTCTCGTTATCTCAATCAAGTACAACATAATACAAATGAGAATTACTGAAATACATTACATAAATTTATGGAACCAGCCCATCTAAATTAAAAAGCCCTTCAGCAACATCTGGTAGCTCACAGGAAAAGTGTGAGTTACCATACCACTAAGCTACCAGATGTTGATGTTAACACAATGCTTGTTAGAATTCATGAGATGTCTGAGAATAGTCTCAACAAAGATTAAAAAAAAAAAAATTAAAATTGGTTTAGCTTTTTTGTTTGGTTTCAGCTTTAGCCATGATATTACATTGGACTAATCCTCTGCTACCTCAAAAGTTACTGTACTGTTTTGATCAAAGAGGAGAAAAATGCCAGCACTTTAAATGTTTGTTTTTGGAAGGAAAAGCAGTGGATAATCCAATGTTTTTCAAGGACAGCTGTAGCTGAGTGTCCTGACTGTGTAACATGCATGCAAAATTTACCTGAATACTTGGGGATTTTGTTAATGCCTGACAATAATAGGGTAATTGCTTTATATGAGACTTTTTCTTGCTTTGAGCAGTTCTCCAGAGACTGTAATATGACATGTTTTCTCTAGATTCCCTGTTACCTGTTGAAAGGAAAAGAAGGGCCACCTAGTAAATGTACCCACTCCCCACAGCTTCCTGTGGCAAAGAGGCATCTGGAAGCTGGAGCTGCTAGAAACTCATGCACAAAACCTCTTTTGAGTATGTTGCTCTGCTAGAACTGGCTTTTCATGTGGATTTGCTGGAGAGAATTTGATAAGTGCATGGGCACAAAGCAAATAATGTAATAAAGTCACACTGGGTGGCATTTGGTTGCACGGGTCCATAATAATATAATTTGACTTCACCTTGTAATAAAGCTGTGGCTCAGAGAAAGCTTGGTCTCATGAATATTTTCTCTTCAGTAGGATAGATGGGAGCAGAGTTTGCTTGTTTTGTTACTGTGATCTATTCTTATGAATTGCTAGCAAGTAGAAAAATATATTCAGGGTAGCAAGCCTTTGCCAGAGCAGCCGAGATGTGATACGGGTGAGGATGAATCAGTGTTGCAGACAGGCATTATTAAATTACAGGGAATTGGGGCTTCGGTTACACTGGCCCATGCAACATCTGAGAGTTATACAGTTACAGTGTTGGTACATAACGAGGGAAAAGAATTGAAACCCCAACATTTGTAGTGTTGTTACTCCTTTAAAAAAAAAGAGAAGGAGGCTCTAATGAGATTTTTTTGTATGTTGAAACAGATCAGTGAAGTAGAATTTGGACCAACCACAGGCTGTCCTTATTATCCAGTTAGCCAAATGCTCCCAGTAATTCATGCCAGCTGTTGACAATGTAGCAGCGAAGTAAGGACCTGATTCCAAAACTCCGGGGGAAGATCTTGATTCACTAATGACCACACTGTACACAGTGGCCAGTGATTAGTGTGTTCTTTAAGGTGCACTTGGGTTTTAAACTGTGTAACAGTCTTTTCTAAAGGATGGCAAATATTACTGAGAGAAACTGGTTTAACTGAATAGGTTTAGGTTTTCCAGCTCCTCTCAAAATGAACAGAAAGCACATCAAACTGTGGCTATCATTCTGCTGTGTTTTGGAAATACAGTGTTTTGGTCACGTGTGTCTGTGGCATCCTGTTTTTTCTCTAGGGAAAATGTGGAATCTAGAAGGCCATTTCTTTTGTGCAAATAATGATGCAAAAATCACTTCCCCTTCTCTTTCTTTATCCCTACATTGGTAGAATAGGGAAAACTACTTGAATGAGAACAGCTCTGGTGCAACCCATTCTGTGCTATGATCCTTTGCAATTCTTTATTCTGTGTGATGCACACAAGCAGAGGAATGTGACTTCTGCAATTGCCAGAAATGCTATAGCACCAAAAATCTTTGCATGCGTTTTTCTGTAAGTTAGAGCACATACATTGTAATTTTTGCATACACTATATTTTCTGTTTTAAGGATCTCTTTGACTTACCAGTTGTAACTGTAATTTCTATTTCTGTGGTTTCTTGGCGTATTAACTGATCCCTGAAGAATGGGAGGTGAAAGGGAACAAACCATCATTTTTATAACAATAGCTAAATGAACAACAACATACTGAATGTAGTATTGGTCTTTAAGTCTTTTTTTACATGTGTATTATACAGAATAGAAGGAAACAGAATGAGTGGCAAGTTCAATTAAGCATTTCTTTCTTCTTACCATGTGATTAACTTTTATGTTTCAGTCTTCCCCTAGTTAATTTCTTCCACTGCCTTGAACTTACATGCCTGAAGGAAAACCAGTTGGTCTATTTGTTTTAATATTCAAAGCTTAATTTCTATTACTTCCTTTTGGTTGTTGCTTGCCTTTTTATGTGCAGGAAATAATGGGTGAGATTACAGCCTACACTTAACCATTTTTGCACCTGTTTTTGTAGTTCAAAACTGTGATTCTATTGCTCAATTATCCAGAAATGGACAAATAATTTCAGTCAGAAAGTGATTCCAGCAAGTACCATTTCTCTGTTGTGTTACCTCTGTTCTAAGGGAGATTAATTGGATAAGGAAAAAAAGAAGTATATATTGAATTCTAACAGCATACACAAGAAGGAGTTCTTGAATTGTTTTGTGTAATGAAGACAAGGATATTGTGAATGCACGTGGCACCTTTCATCTTTTATAAGCTGTATAGATTTTTAAATATCCTGGTGGTTTTAAAGGAAGGTTTATTTTGGACCTTTTCTCTTCATCTGGAATAGTTGAGAAGCAAGTGTAGGCTGTGTCTACACAAACGTATATTTTTAAAGACAAAACATTGTGTAATACAGCCCCTCAAAGGTTTTCAGCTTCATTATATATTTCAGGTGATGGTTACTAGTTCATTATGTCTTAGAGTACTGGAAACTGTTCTTTGAGGTTTGTTGATTAGTTGCTGTGCTCTTTACAAAAGTGAGTGAGCAATCACTGTTAAGAAGGAATGCGACAACCTTTCCTGTTACGGTGAAAAGTAGCTCTTTATGCATGGTTTGAGGGGGACTCCCCAGTTTAGCAAAGGGGAATAAATTCCTTAGTAATCCATGTATCTTTAAAAAGTGGTTGTTTTTTGATCTCTCCTGTGCTGTGAAGTGCCCATAAAGCTATCAGCACAGCAAATGTGATTTTTCCATGTGATAGCAGTTGTCAGCCTTTTTGAGGCCACAGAGACCTTATTGCATCTGGTTTACTGTTGCTTTCTCTGTCACGCCTATCAAAGTGTTATGATCCAGCAGTTATTTGACTTTCAGACCCTACTGTTCCTATATTCCAGCAAATATGGGGAACATGAAAAGGATGGTCTGAAAGGCCTGGTTATAGCACTCATTGCCTGCAAGAACATCTGATAGTGCTCTGCCTGCTGGTAAAGAAAAGGTTAGAGAGGGTACAAGTAAGGAGAGAAAAACCTAATGTTACTTGTGCTATGAGATAATGTATTAATAAGATGTATTATAAGATTACTGCCCAAAATTCCTAGGTTTAGGAACCCTATCACAGAACACTGGGAAATAAAAACTGCTTACTTGATAATTTAAGTCTTAGCTCTCAGGTTGCCCAAAATTGTTTGGAAACCCACTTTAATTTATGAAATCATAAGCGTGTATACATCAGAATAGACACATGTAAAATCTGATCTTAATGGAAACTGAGTCTTCATATATTTTAGATGCATTTACCTAGATCTACAGTATTTCCAAAGTATTTGGGCAATTTTTACATCCTGCTAACAAATGTGATGCCTTGCCATTTACAAGGGTCATTGGCTTTACTCCATATACCATATGAATGTTTCTAAAATCTTTGTCTTAGAATACATAAAAAACTTAGAAAAAAGTTTTCCTAGGTTGACTTAATGTAAAACATATGCATGTGGTGTTTGAAGTAGATGTAAAAGAATTACACCCTGCTTATTGCTTTGTTTACCATCGCTTTAAAACAGTAACAAGTGAAATGAGTAAAGAATTGGATTTGTACACCACACTGTTGTGACCTGTTTGCCTGGAATATATTCTGATATGATACAGTAGCAGCAACCCTAAATTCACCCTAAAAATACCATGCAGCCTTCCATCTTGGTGTGTGATAAGATTTTTGGCTCTAAGTGCCAAGGTGTATTAAGCACATAAGGCTCCAGCTCGGCAGAGTGCGTAAGCACACAGCTTGCCCTGTATGTGGGCTGAAAATGGGTATTTTCACAGGGAGGCTGACCTTGACTGAGGACTGAACTAGTTAATTTTTCTTCCTCTGTTTCCTGTGGTTATGTAGCTTAAAAGGTTAAGTGAGACTGCATTTTTTATAGCTGAAGAGGAGTGTATACCAAATTACAAATAAAAAACTTCTGCAAGGGCAAACCATTTCCTTGGTGGGTTTTCAAATAGGCATGTCAAGCAAACTGGAGAATCTCCATTTCTGAAATGCACTGTATCTGCCTTGGATGAAGAGCTGAATCTAGTTTTGTCAGGTTTTGAAGCTGTAATTCCAGAGAGAGTCTACATAATTCAAACCAGACACATTCTATCTAACATGACACAAATTTGTAGTGTACCGTGTTAATGTTAAAATTATCCAAGTGCAGTATAATATATCTCCATGGATTTGCTACTGGATTTTTTGCATAGCAGGGTGTGCCATTAGTGACCACTTAGTTTTTATTGCAGTATGGAGTACAGATAATTTTAAAGAAGCCAAAGATGAGTACATGCAGCAATGACTTCAGTTATTTACTAGATTGTGATAAGATTACAACAGTGTATTACCTTTGAGTATTACTTTTAAGGGTGTTACAATATATCTATTGCAAAATACAGTGCAGTTTTTTAGTGACTGAATGACTGAACTGTCAGCCAAGTATTTCTTAATTGTGGCTAAGTGCTTGGAAAGAACATGGAGCATGATGCAAATGGGGGAGTATCTTTTCAAGCTTTTCTGCCAATAATAGTTCTGTGGTGCCACAATTTAAATATTTTTATCAGAAAGTAATTGCAAAAGCATGCAAATGTCTTATTTCCTTCACAAACCTTTGAAAATAACCCTCCTGGGTCTCTTGCCTTTTGCTGTCAGCTCTGAATGGCACTCCAGGGAGTTGACATCTCTTATCAGAAATGAGCAGTCAGGCAAGGGGCAGTCAGCATATTGAGAGGCCATAATGGTGTGTTGGTCAAGGGCACCAGACAGGTACTGAAAGGTCTCTTGTTGTGTTAAACAAATGCTATTTCCTTCCTGCCTAAGTGAGAGCTCATTTTTTTTGTAAGCTTCTCTTTTGGCAAAAAACACAATAAGGATATATAAGGCAACCTTTCCAGTGAGAGATTAGCATTAGATTATCATAAATCCACAGATTAAAAGTGCTGTGGTCAATGAGAACAGGCATTGTAAGATTAAATAAAAGGGCTAATTGAAAGTGGTGTCCCATGGTAGACAGAGGATTGACACAATATTGTGTAGCTGTAACCATGGACTAAGTAGAAAGAATAAAATGAACCTTTTTTCAAAGGTTATAGTTCTGACTGTACTGCTCTGGTGACTGATCAGCTGTGTATTATGGGAGTAGGAGAAGGCTAAAAGTATATTCTTTGTGATCTTTAAAATACTGAAAATTTATTGGTGAGACCAGTAAAATTTTAGATTATTTTTAATAATCCTTTATTATAATACTTTAATTAAGAAATCAGAGATCTGAGGTATGAATGTGCTTCTAAAAATTGAAATCATTGACAGAAGATAAATTAAATGTATTTTTNCGGTCTGCATTGCTGAGTGTTATTTAGTACTGTGTTATTAGTGCTTTCTGCTTTCATATCTGGCAAACTCTCTATTCTCTTACCTTCATATAAACTCTACTGAACTTTTCTGTCTGGTTTCTGGTGATTCAGTAAATGTCAGAATTGATTTTACTGAAGTTGCATGCAGGTATATCAGTAGACTAAAACATTCCTGTCCTGATTTCCCTTGTGAGGGATAGTACCTGTTTGGTTGTTTGCTCTGTTCTGTTTAGCTGCCAAGTCTGGACAGCAAGTGAAAATATTTCCTCTTAGACAACTTCTGCCTGTTGCCTTCTGGTCCAGGAGAGAGAGAGGAGATCTTTGTCTTCCCCAAGCAAATGAGAGAGGTTGGGAACTGCCCAGAGGTTGGGACCTGCCTCTCATCCTGGTTGGATGGTGCAACCAGGAGAGAGCTTTGAGCAGAAACTGAGGCTGGGCAGACTCCTGTAAGTATTAGAGAACAAACATCACTAGGCTGCAGAGATGTGCTTATCGGGAGGGGACTGTTCAGAAATTGTTGCAGCCATAGAAGCCATTGAAAGCTGACAGGCTAAGATTTAGCAAGGAAGGAAGGACAAAGCAAGGACAAAGTGAACAGTGGAGACTATTCTTGAAGGGTTGGGTTGGTTTTTTTTTTTTATTTTTGTGTTAGAGTTTTTTGGTTGTGGGTTGTTTGCTTTGTTTTGTTTTTAACTTCAACCTGTGTCTATGTTGAGTAAATTTTATTAATACTTAAGAGTGTTCGTGCCTCAATGTGTCCATCTTAAAGGAAAGAACTGGGCAAGAAATTGGGCAAAGGGGGAAAGAGACCTTCACACATGAATAGGGAAGTCCTGTCATTACTCAATAAGCAGGAAATACACAGGAGATGGAAGCAAGGTCAGGTCGCTTGGAATGAATATAGAGAGGTTGTCAGGCTGAGTAAAAACGAGATAAGGAAGGCCATGGCCCATCTGGAATTAAATCTGGCCAAGGATGTCAAGGGCAACAAGAAGGGCTTCTTCAAATATATCCATAACAAAAGGAAGATCAAGGATAGTGTGGGGCCATTACTAAACATAACAGGGAGCCTGGAAACAGAGGATGCAGACAAGGCAGAGTTACTAAACCCCTTTTTTGCATTGGTCTTCACTGAGAAGGGGCCAGCCCTCAGGAATCTCTGACCTGGGAGACAAGAGTAAAGGAGTGTTGGAAAGAAGAATTTCCCTGGTCAAGAAGGATTGGGTTAGGGAACACCTAGACAAACCTGGTATCCACAAGTCCATAGGCCCTGATGGGATGCATCCACAAGTGCTGAGAGAGCTGTCAAGGCCATTCACAATCATCTTTGAATGGTGGTGGCAGTCAGGAGTGGTGACTGAGGACTGGAAGAAAACAAATATCACCCCAGTCTTCAGAAAGGGCAAGAAGGAGGACTGAGGGAACTCTGTCCACATGGATGACAAGAAGGTAATCGGGAGGAGCCAGTGTGGATTCAGTAACGGTAAATCATGCTTGACTAACCTGATTGCCTTTTACAATGAAACAAATATCTGGATGGATGAGAGACATTGTCTGCCTCTACTTGAGCAAGGCTTTCAACACTGTCTCTCACAATATCCTCACAGACCAACTCAGGAGGTGTGGACTGGATGAGGGGACAGTGAGGTGCATTGAGAATTGGCTGAACAGGGACACAGGGTCTCGTTTGAGGTGTTTGTGTCCCCCAGGGTTCAATACTGGGGCCATTATTCATCAGTGACTTGGATGAAGGGACAGATGCCTCCTCAGCAGGTTCACTGGGAGGAGTGGCTGATCCCCCTGAGTGCTGTGCAGCCTTTCCCAAGGACCCTGACAGGTTGGAGAGATGGGCAGGGAGGAGCCTTTTGAAATTCAACAAAGGCAGATGCGGGGTCCCACATCTGGGAAGGAACAACCCCACACACCAGCACAGGCTGGGGATTGCCTGCTGGAGCAGCTCTGCAGAGGAAGACCTGGGGCTCTGGGTGGATAACAACTGTCCATGAGCCAGCAGCACCCCTGTGGCCAAGGAGGCCAGTGGGATCCTGGGTGCATTAGGAAGGCACTGCCAATGGGTCAAGGGAGGGGATCCTGCCCCTCTGCTCAGCCCTGGTGAGACACATCTGGAGTGCTGTGTCCAGTTCTGGGCTCCTCAGCACAAGAGGGACATGGAGCTCCTGGAGCGAGTCCAGAGAATGACAACGAAGTTGATTAAGGAACTGGAGCATCTCTATTATGAGGAAAGGCTGAGGAAGGTCAAGGCTGGGGAGTCTCCCTCACTGGAGATATTCAAGATCCACCTGGACACAATCCTGCGCCCTGTGTTCCAGGGTGACCCTGCTTGAGTAGGGGGATTAGGCCCAATGACCCACTGTTCTCTCTTCCAACTTTACCCGCTCTGGGGCTGTGTGAAAAGTACAGGCCAGGCCATCTCAAAGCTCTAACCATCCTCAGGGATCACCACTTGCCTGTCTGGACTTTGATTTATGTGAAGTTTTCTTGGTTTTCCTACTACAGTTTAGTTTCCTAACTACAGTTGAGTTACTTTCCTATGTCTGCAGTAGGGAATAGCTTCAGTGATAATACTATCATTTAATTCCTGAACTGCTGGGGTATGATAGATTTGTTATGGAAAATACATGATGTGCTTGTTGACTGGGTAATTTATAACATAAAGCAGTAAGTTTTTCCAGGCTAGGAACATATTTGTGTTGCAGCTCGTTTCATTCATTCTGTGAGTGAGTTGAGATTCTATGATGATCTTGAGGTAAGAAGTGTTTCTAATAGAATTCAAGGTTTAGTACATTGGAGAGGGTTTTCTTTACCAGACCATAATTCTGCTGATGGTGGTTGCTATATTGTAAAGTATTGATGTCTTGGGATAGTGTTTTAGCAAAGTCAGGGAAATAGAAGCAGTAGGAATCCAGCTCTGTGAGTCACTATCAGCATTTAATATTCATACCTGCATATTCTAGGAACAGGGGCCATCATTCATTAAATTAGTTGCCCAAATGAAGCAGGTAATTGATGAGCTGTTAACTTAAGGATGGCTGGAGCTCTTTTTGTCATCAGTGAAAAGGTATTGCTTGGGAAGAGCATTATGATCAGGGTAATAATCTGAAAACATTCAGCAAGTATAGGATGAAATCAAGCTTCTAGGTTTTGTTCATCCCTTTTTCCCTCTGGTTTTCCTCCTTTCTGCTTCTTCTCACATCCTCCCATAAATAAGTTTTCAATCTTGTGTTTGCACCAAATAGTCTTGATGTTGCAGACTGGCTACCAGGCATTTGCTATCAGATGCTGTACAATGAGTAACAGAGGAAAATTTTAAGGGAGTAAAGACAGAGTTTACTTGCCTTACAATGAATTTATCACTGACTTTTAGATATGCATCTCATTTCCTCTTACCCATCCCTGTGAAATCTTGGAATTGTCATTTAGTCTCCGTCATGGGTAACAAATTCTTGCTAGTACTATTAGACAAAGTTCAATGTTATTTTTAAATCAGCTTTTGCTGGATCTTTGGGTAAAACTGAATAAAAATAATTAAAAGAAGAGATTTTTAGGAAGATTAGACTATGTTGAACAAGAAACTTGTGAAGGACTTTTAAAAATATTAGAGAGTTCTCCAGTAACAGATATAAAGATATAATAGATATAATAGTATATAAATAGATATAATAGTAATAGGTAAAAGCAGCTTCAGTTAAATTTACTGAGGTTTTTATATGATTAAGTGACCTGTTTCATAGAGAATTGTGGCAAGGAAAATGTTAGACAAATGTTACAGATTCCAAATTAGGCACTAAGAAAAACATAGGAAATGAAATACTGACAGAAGTTTGCTGTATTGTCTGGTGTCCTGCTGAACACATCCGGGCATGCACAGAGCGATGTGGTAGGTTACTTAACAAGGGCTAATGCACAGCATAATTCTGTTAAAGGAATTCAGCTTTATATGAAGTCCAGGTTTGTACTGAGGTAGCTCTCTAAAGCAGTTTGTGACTGCTCTGGGTAAGATCGCCATGAGCACCGGGAGCTTTTGTGTCCTGTGGTAACAACCCCCTCACTGCTTTTCTCATGGTATGGGCAAAGACAAAACCACAGTGTTGACACAGAGAAGGGGCAAGTCTGGTGCAGATGTCACGGATTAAAGTGGAAGGATAGCAGAAGCATGCAGGAACTGCTTGCCTAGGGGACCAGGAAAGTAACACCAAGTCCTGTCCTAAAGGCAGGAGTCATCACATGTCTCGGACTCTGAGAAGAATTTCTTCTGTCCAAATCTTGACAGGATGTGCCAGTTGAGTAGGGCTCTGATCTAAGACTGATGAGAATATATGCAAGTTGAAAAAAAAAAGATTGGGCAGAAAATCTTTTCTCTAAAAACTTGAGAAAGTTAAAGGCAAAATGGTTATGTTAGAAGGCCAATAGTGGTGTGGATTTTGCCTTACACTGGTTCTTCTGAAGTCAGAGGAGGAGTGTTCATAAATTATCATTATGTATTGTTCACAGTTGTTAAAAATTTATAGATTTTGGGGGGTTATGTTCACGATGTCCATATCCAAAGCTGAGAAATAAAAGTGACAGACATGTAACTGAGAATTCGGTACTTCTGGTGAACAAAAACAGAGGCACAAATATGTGACTTTGTTACTGGAGATGAGTGCCAATATCAAGACAATTGTCAGTGCTATGTAATTTTTATATTTGACAGTTAGGCAAATTGTATTGACTTTAATATCATGTAGTTACATTCCAGGAAAAATTTAAACATGGTACATATGGGGATTGAGATTAATAGTCAGTTTTGTGGCTGATGTGATTCCTCTCTAGCCAGTCATGGGTTCTCGTCAGTGAAAGGGCATCTGAAATCAATGCAAGTATACTTAGGTGCTACTGTTTCTTCGGGATAATAATTTCTGTACTTAGTTCTGAGGTCATCCTTTTGTTGATCAGACAGCATGATGCCTGAATGCACAGGTGTGCTCTGGCTGCTGAGGAAACATCTGTACTGCTGGCACCTTTGCTGACAATTGCATTGATACTGTGTGTCCTGCAGGTCAGGTCCTGGAAGTGATCCCTCAGTAGGGAAGAGGAGGATTGGCCCAGCTACTGCACTCTTTGCATGTGGCCTGTACTCAATAACTTAACGTAAGAATTTGTTCCTTGGAAGCAGCAGACGTCATCTTTCAACTTGTAATTGTCTGTGTGCTTCCTTTTCATAGTTTTTGTCCTATTAATTTTTAATACTATCATTCCAAAGAATAGAAAATTTCCAAATGACAAGAAACAAAAGCTAGTTAATTGTTTTACAGTTACATGGATAAGGAAAAATGGAATAAAATCGAATGTGTTGCATAAGGTCTTTTGCAGTAACACCTTCTCTGAACAGTTTATTCCATAATAGGTCTCCTTGTCCTTGTTTTATTTCTGAGTTGTCCCAAGATAAATATTTCAGGCAAAAATTGGATTTTTTTTAATTTTATGATTCTAACCTGTTTTAAAAAAGACAAAAACGCACCCCCTTCCCCTCTGCCCAGCAACAGACAGCCCTACTAAACTGCAGATACAGTGTACAGTAAAAAAATGTTCTTTCTGATCTTCTATAGCTGTGGATGCTTGACTTGGCAGTCTTGTAAACAGCACTCTGATCTAGAGAAAATCTTGGGATTAACCTATACCAGAAAGAAAAAAAGAGCAATCAAACCTCTATGGAGTAAAAGTATGTACAAAGGGAGTTAATGCAGAATAAGTTACTGTGCTTTCAATTCTCACCTTCGCTTTTGTTACACCAGCTTTCCTCTGCAGACAGGTTTAAGGGAAGGATAATTTTTTAAGGATGAAACTCAATTTTCAAAGGGGAATGGGATTTAACAGTACAACTATCATTATAGTTTGTGAGCTGCATGTAAAGATGTTGAGAGTTTTATGGCTTACATTTTTAATGCAGCTGTGTATAAATGTCTTTTCTATATTCTGCTGCAACATCAGTTTTATATCATGTGGAACTAAGCTATTTTACCTTCTATTTAAGCATATTCCTAGGTATCATTAAAAATAACATTTTAAGCCAGATCTTTTGACAAAATGTCAACTAAATGCACTGTTGATTATAAGGCTGTTTCCTCAAGCTACTTCCTGGAAAAGAGGACTATTTCTTGTCATACAAATCTGTGGATCCAACTCATGCCAACTTTTCACCCCTACTTTCATCCTTGTTTTCTCCAACAGAAAGGAGAGCCAAGCTGCAGTATTTTTTCTCCAGAAACCACAGAGCAGCTGACCTTTGAGATTCCTCTGAACGATTCTGGCTCTGCTGGACTTGGTGTGAGCTTGAAAGGCAACAAATCTCGGGAGACAGGAGCTGATCTTGGGATTTTCATCAAATCAGTTATTCACGGAGGTGCTGCTTTTAAGGTATGGAAGAAGCACATCAGGAGATGAATGTGTTTGAAATCTGTCATTTCTATGTTGAGTGCTGGATCTCACTTGAGAAGCATTCTTGGAACGAACACCTTTGTCCCTCATTCCTTTGGGTGAACTACAAATGTAACATTTTGTCCCACGGTTTCTGGGGTTGTGCGTGGTAGGGTTTGCCAAAATGAAAGTGAATTGGTGCAAACCATAGGGAACATTTGCATGCTGCAGGAAATGGGGAAGGGAAAAAAGGATAAGGATGGGTGGGTATGAGTAGAAGCTGCCTTCCAGCTTCTCCACAGCCTACAGAAAGAGAAAAATTTGATTGACAGAGAAGCTGATATCTACACTGTGCCTGTGGATTGAATTGGTAATATTAAATTGGTAAATGACAATATTATGAGTTGTTCTGTTCCTTCTAAGCACTGTACAAAGACTGTTGTATATTTTATGATTAAGAAGCATTTGAATTATTTTCCAATCTTTAGGAAATCTGTTGACTGCATTTTTTCCCCCAAATAAAACTTGGAAAAGGTGACTTCTCTGAATTGGAAACAAAACACCTAATCTTTCAGGGCTAGTATGTTTAACACCTGTAGAACCATAATTTAATTTTTGTCTTTTATCTCAGTAATTCCTTGCAGTTCTTGTTTCTGTAAAAATACCTTTTAATTCAGTGCTATGTAAATTGCTCTACTGACGTCAGCCTGCTGAATAAGACAATTCACAGCATTAAAACTTTAATGATCATCTATTTACAGCAGCTAGTAAATAGCAATAATCAAGGTTTTAGGTTTCATGAGAACGTTTAACAGTTCCCTGTTTCTGTTATTTACCTGTCCTAGTCTCACAGTTATTTCAAAGCTTGGATCTTCATCTGGTTGGTGTACACTAGAAGTGAATTAACTCACATTTGGCCAAATTAGGGCTGGATAAACTCAATTCATGTGCATGTCTGCTGCAGGGTACGACTCATTTTACTGTAGAAGTGAGGCTGCCCTCTTTGTTTTCCCAGCTCCATGTCCACACCAGTTGCAGTGACAGTGCATTGCCGCGGATAAACTCCTTGGTTTGAACAGCCAAGCTGTGGAGCCATATTCCGTATCAGCGACCTGGCTGCCTGACTTGTCGTGTCACAGACACATAAGAGAACCTTTTCTAGCTCTGTATGTTTGCTGTTCTGTATTCCTCCACAGCATCTCACTGCAGAGCAGTTCATTTTGGCTTGAGATGTCTGCAAGACTACAGATATCCATGCAGGACTTCTGTGCTCACCCCTGAGTAAACAGGCACAGTTAGTCACCATGACTGGGAGATTATTTTGTCCTGTGGTCCTGTGACCTGTTCTCCATTCTACCTCATTATATCCCTTTCACAAGGGATATATCACCAATCACACCTGTGTTGTGGTAATAGATCTGAGTGTAGGCTCCAGAGCAAATGAGACAGTAGCTGAGGCTCTGGCTTCAACCAGAACTGTGCAGAGAATCTTTCCTATGTGTTGTGTGCAAGTGCTCACAGAATGCAGGCATTTTGGCAATGTTTTAAGACTCACAGTCTACTGTTGTGTAATGCATGGAGAACAGCTGTCTTTCTTCTGTCTAATGACCTTTATATAGAACAGAACCTAATCAGTGGGTATTAACAATTAATAAAATTTCTTGTATCAAGTTAAAAAGTCTGCATGTATTTGTGCATAAATATTTAAAGATGTCCTATTGTCCTTATTTTAAATCTCTTCTTGGAGCAAGTTTTGAAATAAAAAGCCTTTCTTTCCAGCTGGTAGTTGTCCAGAGCTTTTTCCCATGCTATTCATTGTTACTCTCTGAAATGGATTATTATGGATTAAGACATGTGCATTTGCTTTTCAGTGTACAGTGTTTTCTTGGGAAACTGTTACAGGAGGAAATCATAATGCTCAGTGACATGAGAATTCTCTCACTGTTTCTCAGTTCTGCATTTAGAATTCAAAATTTTTTTTATATTGGTGTGTCATGCTAATGTAAGTGGGAACTTTATCCCCTTGTCCAAACAGTCACTGCTTCTCAGAAGAAGAAATGCAATACATAAATTTCAACACATTTGTTTCAATGATAAAGTAAATGCTCAGGCCTTCTAATGCTGTATAAAGGTTTTGATACATTAAATTTCTTTTATCCATGTGTTTTTTAGAATGAAGAGTAAACTAGGAGATGCAGACCATCTTGTTTGGTTACTGTTACTCGTTTTTGGTTTGAACCAAGGTCTGAAGATAGGCTAACATTTTAAAGCTTTTGATACATTAACACATTAATCTAGCTCTAATGTGTTAGTTAGAGGCATTGCAAAGAGCAGTAAGGGGACTGTAATGGAAAATTTAAGTATTTAAGTCTATCTTTTATGATTTTCTATTGTCCTAGTCAAAGGATTTAGAAAATAGCATCATCCATGCTACAGTAAGATTCAGCCTTATTTACTGCTCTGCCTACAAAATCAAACAAAATAAAAATGCCTTTAAAGTTCCAAGTTTGTATTCTAGCACTGTATCCCGTGGGAGTAAAACCAGTTGCTTTTGCTGATTGAATCCTTATGTCCCTTCTTAACCTCCTTTTGTAATTTTTGAAGTATTTATTTTTTAACATCCCTAAGATAAAGAGGTTACTGGAATACTTGATATTTGTAATCATGCAGAGCCTTTCACGTGAAGAAAACCAACATTCGACTGAGTTTAAATGTATTATCTTTCCCCATAACATTGGGGATTTCAGCCTTGTTCACCTCAATCTTGGTTTCTCACTTATAGTGCATTCCTGAGGATCAGGAATTGCAGATACTTGGAATCCACTGCAGACAAAATGAAACAGAGCCATTACAGGAAATAAAGGAATATTCTCTGTGTGCATTTTTCCAAATCAAACATGGTGTAGCTTGAACATCCTTGGTCGTTCTGAGTGCTGTTGCAATAAACATTGCTCGTTGTGTGTGATGGGTGGGGAAATTATTCCATAATTCCAATAAATGCCATCAGGGCATTTCTGACAGAAATGTCATTGATGTGATAAGGGAAATAGCTTATTGTGCCTTAATTAAAGACATAAGTCCTTAGTCTTCCTTTCAGTGATGCTTCCTGCTCTACTGTAAAAAGTGGGAGTCTTGTGCATGGCTGTGAAGAATATGGCAGCCATGTGGTGGTGGATTCTGCCCCTTGCTGTGAGTCTCAATAAAAAACCCAGGATTTTTTGAATAAGCGAGGGAAGAATAACATCACCCTTTATTAGAATAGCTCACTCGCAGTTCCAGAGATGGCATTTGAAAACTGTTCTGCTGAAATGCCAAATGTTGTTTTCCTACTCAAAAGCCACAAAGAAACCTACCTCTCAGAGATGAAAGAAGAAACGTGTTAAAACAACATTTAGCTTGTTTTGAGCCAAGCAGATTTTCTTGCAGTTCAGGCTTCCAAACCAGGCCATAACACAAGGGATGTGAAAATCTGTGTTTGGAAACTGTTTAGACATTGGGATTTTTTTTTCCTGGTCTCTAAAAAGGCAAAAGGTTTTTCTGTGAAGTAACTTCTGCCTGTTGTGTGAAAACAGCATTCAGCTGTCTTCTAGCCTGTCTTGTACAGGTGACTTAGCAAATGTGGTTGATCAACAGTTATAAATGATCAACATCTTTTTCCTTTGATCACAGTTGACGTGTCGAATTCAAGTTGAATTTTTCATTTAAATGTTGCACATAACCAAATGGGAAGAAAGGAGGATGCATCAAAAGAAGCCTTTTAAGAACTAATGTTACTAAAATATAAATATCAAGTCTCCTACAAAAGTATTACAAGGAAAATTAAAAATCGGGCCAATACAGAGCCTTGTGAGGCTCAGTGATTCATTTCAAAGTGCGTGCTGTGTTCGGGACAGTTGCATACTTAACAGATGTAGTCGTGACAAGATGCATTTGGCATTGTGTTTGTATATACTTTAGAAAGAAACTTTAACAGATATTTATACATGGTGGGTTTTTTTCCAGAAAGGACAAATATTATTCCAAGAAACTCGGGACTGTTGGGGGAAGACATGAGGACGTGTAAAATTTTTGAAGTCTTGCAGAAACTCACAAAAATAAAGCATTTTTTCCTCAAACTCCTGTTGATCAGAATAGCTCCATTCATTTCAGCAAATTTTGATAGAACACAGAGGAATTACAACACGTGCAAATAATAAATGTTTCAGTTCAGCAATGTTAACTCTTGTCTCCCTAAACTTTAGGACTTGTGATGGCATCATTTGTATTTAGAGAAAGGGCAGGGTTAACTTACTGACTTTGGCTATATTTACAATTAAGTTGACATAAAATATTCAGCAGAGAGGTGGGAGGGGTTTCAGTATCTCTTCCAAATGGCATCTCTGTTTTCTATCCTCCGTTCCCACACCCTCCCAAGAAAAGTTTTATTTCTTTTCGTTTTCCTTCACTGAGTGACTCATCTCCTAATTATTTCTTTTCATCTTCTTGTCCATCCCAGTTTATTTTGGATTTTGTTCTATAATGTTTTTTCTTTAGCTTTGTGGTTATCTATACTCTGCTGTAGTAATGATTCTCAGTTCCAACAAAAATAACACTTAATAAAGCTGGGTGTGTCACAGCTACTGTAACTCACTCAAAAATGACTTAGACTTGGCAGCAATAGCAAATAGTTAATTGAACATCTTAGTTACAGAAAAAAATAGAAAACAGATAGTATATATATATTTTGTATTGCTCAGATGCATGAAATATGTAAACAGTTCAGATGAGTGCCTTATGAAGTGTCTGTGCTGAGCCTGTGAATGAATCAGACTCATCTTAACCAAGCACTGCATTTCTGTGCAAGATCTTTCCCTGTTACTGTTTCTTCACCACCTTACATGGGATGTCTTCAGTTTCTTACTCTTTCTCCTCCTTTTTTGAGGTCTGATTCCAGCCTGATAATTGTGAACTTGACAAGCTTTCAAAGAAATTCCTCTGTCTCAATTAAATAGACCTTTTTTTCTTGTTAGAGAGAGAAAAGTCCATGGCATGTTCTTTTATGAAAAGAAATAAATCACAGATCATAATGACAACAGCAGCAGGACTCCTAAATCACAAAATAGCACTGTCCACAATTTTATTACACCCACAAATGTCAGTTAACCTTGGCAAATGAAGCTGAATTACTTTTTCAAAGCATAGGTTACTTGATATGGCTCAACCCTAATTTTGTTACTGGCAACAGTTTTGAATGTTGTAATATAGGGACAGCATTAATTAGTAAGGATGCTTAAGTCTTAGTGACCATTCTGTATTGAGGACACTGGCCCATGTGATGGCATGGGAATTGTGACAGGATACACACCTAAGATTGCAAGTCAAAACTTTTGGAGCTATTTCTTACCAGATCTTAATAGCAGATAATAATGCATGGAAAACAGGTTGTAGTACTCCTTTGTGGTTGCAGTGTGGATACTAGTAGTTATGGCGTGGGCCCTTTAAACTAACAAAAAGCTTCTTTTCATTTTTTTAGGGGACAGGCTAGGTGGGTGGATGTAGTTTTTTGTGGTTTGTATTATTTTGGTTTTGCATGTTTGGTTTTGGGTTTTCTTAATTATTTAATTTTTTTAACTGGTACAAATAAACTGCAAATGCAAGAAAAAGAGCAATCTTTGCATGAACTTCTATGTTTGTATTTGCACTATGGACTCTTTCCTAAATGTAGGAAATAGAGGGAAAAAATTTCCAATTACTGGACACAAAGTTATTTCTGGCACTGTCCAGTCTCTTATTTATTGAGTTATAGGAGCAATGTCTGATTGTTTGCATCGTGCTTTCCCCTATGTAACACCTCTGCTTAATAACTCCTGATTTTTTAACAACCACCTTTGTTTTTGGCTCTAGGACGGTCGTTTGCGCGTCAATGATCAGCTGGTGGCAGTGAACGGGGAGTCGCTTCTGGGCAAGTCAAACCACGAGGCCATGGAAACCCTCAGGCGCTCCATGTCCATGGAGGGGAACATTCGGGGCAGGATCCAGCTGGTTGTGCTCCGCAGGCTGGAGGTGCACACGGAGGTGAGGCAGGAAACGCATTTAATAGATAAATGTCCTTCCAGTCCCAGTGGCTTTGCGCAGAAGAGATGATGGATGAAGTCTTGGTCACAGCTTCTCCTGGCAGAATTAATTCCCACCCAGTAAGGGGACTCATGCAATGTTTCTGGTTGATATCTCCTGGTCTTGCTCTTCTTGTTGAGACTAGGCTAAAAGTGACCTCTTATTTTGATTCGACAAGTATTAAGACAAAAGAAAATCGGATTCCAAAAAGAGTTAGTTTAGGATTAATATATTGATGTAGTTTTGACTGCCTGCTATCTGCTTAAGGCAGTTGCTGGGATACAGGCAACATAAATTATTCTGATTTCATTTGTTGTTGTAATCAAAGGCCTTAGTATCTTAGTGTGACTTGGATTTTACTTTACTCTTGCTTTTTCTGTTTCATTAGTACTTTATTTTTTTTAAGTGTGTTTTTTTTGACTTGTCTTGCCTTCTTTTTTCCTTTATTTTTTTTTGACCTTCAAGGAATTAAATATTTTACTTTCCCTGGTCAGATGAAGATCCCTTCAGGGTGGGTTTCTGAGTTGGTTAACAAAATCTATTTAAGTAAGGTAACAAAATAAGAAAAGAAAGACATTTTAAACTATTATATTTTCTAGACGTCAAATTGATGTCTGCCAGTCACTTCTTATTTTGGAAAAGATTGGTTTTGTGATCTCCCTTGGTCCCTCTGTCATTTATGCATGCACACACATAGGCACACTCTTTTCTCATCTTTACATAGATAATATACATGTATACAGGCTGCCTTTTCTACTCACCCCAGTTTTAATTTTAACCCTCGAGTAAATATTTGAATAAGTTTTAAGTATCTGTAGAGTACTTTAAAATTAAAGTACATACAAGTGGATTTGGGATGTAAAAGGTTGTAATAAATCTCATTATAGAATTCCAAGATATTATTTCTAGCTTCTTATTTAATAAGCATTACTGGAACATTTTAAAATTACAAACAGTCATGTTTGTGGGTGTATTTGCATAAAATACCAGAGAGAGGAAGAGGATGCAGGTGTCTTCTAATTTAATCAACTCTTAAAAATTTTTCTGATAATTTTCTATTTAATTTATTTACCGTCATTTATTGATTGAGAAATAGATTTAGAAATATATTACTTCCCAAATATTATCCTCTAACTTTGGTGGGAGGACACTGTGGAAAAGCCTCATGATGTTAATTGTGCCAGGAAAATATGAAAAGTATCCATTAGCAATTCTGGAATATGTTAGAGGAAAACATATTTTTGCTTTCCTTTTTGTATGTGACAGCATCCTGCTGTAAGGAAGAATTATGAAGTATATGTTATGTTTATTGTGCACTTTTGGGTTATAAGAAAGATAGCTCACCTTCAAAGAAAGTTCATTCCTGCAAGTTTTCTTTATTTAACTAAAGCCACTTCTTTTAGAAAAAGCTTCCAAGCAAACATCAGATTGACCTAGTAAAAGTATGAGACTGCTTTTTATAGTTAAGTGTATAGTTTTGAATATTATCCAGATGTATGAAGGAGGTAAATAGTCTTGACTCATGCCCTATGAAGAATGCATAATGAGGTCTTGATTGAATCAAATTCATTTTAGACAGGAATTAATTTTTATAGGGTAGTCTTTGTGTTCAATTGTAATTCCATTTGAGTCTGGAGACCGCAGCAGAAATGGTTTGTTGCCCATTCTTTCCTTCCCCAAACCAGCTACCCGAGCACTGCATCTCAGCTTGGCAGAAGCAGAATATGTCTAGAAATGCATTATTGTTTTTATTAGGCAGGACACTAATGGAGGTCTTCCATGACAGCTATGTTTTATAAGCTGAATACTTGAATTAAGTTGGTTACTGATCAGTTGTTGGGATATTGATTGTGTCATTTATCAAAGAGCTGGAAAAGCAGATTTGTTGTTGCTGTTAATTTAAGGCTCCTTATCCCACTGTGTCTCCAATGGGTAGTTTAAAAAAAGTAGTAAATGTGAGCTTTACAACCTAAGGAAGCTCATGTAAACTAAAGATTCCAGTTTCAAGAGGAAACAGTTGTCAGTGGCTGTGTAGTGTGTGTATGTTTCTGTATGGAGGTTGAAAATAGCCTTTTCAAATGGCTGATGCTGCACTGACGAAAAGAGAATGTTACATGTGCTTCCTGTGCACTAAGCCTAAATTTGTAGCCATATTGTCACTGATTTGTGTTCTGAGGTGCGATTTTTCCATTTTATTATGCTTATTTTCATTGGGTTTATTCTATCATTATTTCATTAAGATTTTTTTTTTATATTAAGTTACGTTATTTTATTTTTATTATTAAGCTTGAAAGACAGGTTGCAAGGAGGTGTAACATGCTGTCCTTCCTTATGTCTTGGTTTGCAGGCAATCACTTGCCAATACATTAAACCTCTTGCATCATTTTAAAAATAAATTACATGAGTTAGATACATGCATTTCTTCTGTAGATGTGACTGTGGAATTTAAAAAATATATATTTAGTATTACATTTGCTGACATAATGAAATGTAGTTTAAAAATAGAAGCCAGTTGGATCCCGCTTCAAAAAACAGATATAAAATCACAGAAATATAAAGGTTGCTTTGAAAACTAGCCATAATATTCCCCTGCGTGGGTTTTGGTTTTCCCTGAATAACGAGTACAGAAATGTCTTTCTGGGTCTGTCCCAATTTTAGAAACTGTGATTTTTTGTTTTTATTCTATTTTCCCCAACTTTTTTCCTTTGAGCAACTGTTCAGGAGAATAAATTAGGTGCTATGGCATGTATGGGGGGTAGGAAATGTCTCAAAAGAAAAGCTGACTAGAGGTGTGACAGGAGTTTGTTTAGCTGCTAGCCGCAAGACCTGCGTTTGGGAGTTTGGTGTAACTCCTTACTTGCAAAACTGTTCTAGTGTGTGATCATCAGAACATATGCACTCAGTCTCAGGGAGAAGGGAACCAGCTGGCTGGCAGAAAAATACCATTGGCATTGCCCGTGTTCTTGTGTTGACAATGTCACAAGCTGCCCTCCCAGATGGAGAATTTGAATTAAGCCAGTTGTGGGTCATAAAAAAAAAAAAAAAGTCTTCCTTTTTGTGCTTCATTCTTAATGGCTGTTATCGCTTGGATATTGTTCTTATTTCATGGTCAGCAAAACCAGCCAGCAATTTTGAAGAGCTCTCTCAAGTTTCTCATTTGATAGGAGGCAATATACAGTGAACACATAGTATCACCCTGTGTCCATGCACTGTGTGCTGCCAGGGATGCTCTTCTGTGTGGTTGGATGTGTGAATTTCACGTTGCAATGTGTGGTTCTGTTTTTTTCCCTTAGGAGCGCTCAGACCAGGGAGTCTTTCAAAAATCCCCCTTTGATGGGAGTCAGAACTTCACAGCTGCTTCCCAGCGCACTGATGCCATTCTCCAGCAATTTGGGACATGTGGTCCTCAGGAAGGGATAAAAGGTAGTGTCTGCATCTCCCCCTCTCTGTGCTGAGGCAGAGAGTGCTTTGTGGTTTTGTTTCCTGAAATCCACAGCCACCAAAAGCAGTTAATTAGAGTAAGTGCACACTATGTTACTTTGAGGCTGGAAGATCCAGCGAGGGTGGGAGAGCTGACTCAGAAGTTGTGAATGAGATTCCTGGCACAAATTCCAGTTTAAGTAACAGTTTCTAGCTCGCTGCCCCAACACGTAAGGCTGGATAAAAAACAAATGATGAGTGCAAAATATATGTTGTCAAAATGTTTATTTACTATATATCTTTAATGAGTGCAATGATTTTTGCATTTAATTTTTAGATTATGTCCTAGGTTATTATAAGCTTAATTAATTTATACTTAAAACATGATGTTTGAAAAGTACACTTGCTTATTTTAGACTTTAAGGTAAAATTTGTTCAAAGATTAGAAACATTCCCTTAATTTACAAATCGGAATTATATTAATGAACTCATTAAAAAGAATTAGGTAATTGTGTAAATTGTGCAAAGAAAGCCTACATGTGCGAGCATATGGAAGCATACAAGTAAGAGCATTTAAGGCCACTTCTTTTACTATTTTTTTTCATTTCTGATGGCATACTGTACTATCTGTCCAATTTGCTCCTGACTCAGCAAGGTACTAGTTATTTGAAAAGTTTTAAGTATTTGAGATAGTCTTGACCCCTATCCTTTTAAGTGTGCTCTCATTCTTCAAGCCAAGCACATAGTTAAATGCCTTTCAGTAGGAAAAAAAAGATTTTCTTTGATGTAGTTGAATTATGCATGATTTTTCCCACTTTCCTAGACAACTGTGGAATCAGGGTAGCCTGCAAAAAGTAATTTCATAGGCTGCTGTGATGACTGTGTGGGGTACTTTTAATCAAAACCAAAGAGCCGTTATCTGTAAAACTCAAGAGAAACTCCCATAGGATTTAGGGGTAACTTATTTGTGTTGACTTCAATATTTTGACAGTGTGACTCCAGGCAAAGAATTAGATATAGTCTGAAGCACTGTAAATATTCAAAGATCAGATCCTTTTGTTTAGATCTACCTTATGTTTCTCTTGTATGGAATTTACTCTTACTCTTTAGTTTCAGGTGAAAAGGGTCCAATCCTTGGAGCTAGCCTGCTCTGTAGAGTTAGTCATTACCAAAGAAATATCAGAAAGCAGCAAATATCTTTAAATGCTTCCTTAAAAACCATAAAAGCAAATGCTCTGAAGCCAGTGATGCAGATGAATGGCAACTACTAACTTGTCACTTAAATTCAAAACAAAGTATGGGGAAGAGGGGTACTTTGAGATAAGGATTCTACAGCTGCGTTCCAGAAATCAGGATGACTAGTTGGCAGCTCAGTCATAAAATCATTTAAAATCAGCATGTTTTTAATTAAAGAATTATGGTAAAAAGACATTATAGCAAAAAAAAAAGTGATGGCCTTATAAAAGCATGCGTTGGGTGTGGAAAGGAAGCTTTGAAGTGCTCCTGGTACAGGGAGGGTTTGGTATGGCTGAGTCTTCACAGCCTTGTCCATGATTGGAATTGTAGTCGGTGGACAAGATGACAGAGATGTTGCTACCACTTATTCAAGGTACCATTGTATTGCCATTTCTGTTGAAGATTTGGCATTTGATGAGTAAAATTTCAGTGACCTTAATGGAAAACTGCACAGGCACTTGCAGCAGGAGTGCTGTGGGACGACTCTGATAAGAAATTATTTCAGTGAAAGACACTTTGGGCTTACACTAGTGTCACACATTGCAGAAATATTTCTCTTATTTTGAAATCATAGAATTAATTGTTATTGAGCTAATGCTCTTTCTGCTTTCCATATGAGCCTGTCACTTATTTCCTCCCAACATTGGTTTAAAATTTTTTTTTACATTTTTTCTTACAAAGTTTTGTCCTCAGTGTTTCAAGGCATCTGTAAGGGTGAAACACTTTGCCTGTGCACAACACTCTTTTATCTCAGCTATGAGCTTTAGGCTGTGTGTCTAAGTCACAGACTTAGCTTCTTGTGTCAGGCAGGAGCAGATCCTTATACATGCCCACAGTGTGCTATTCACATCTTGAATGTAGAAGTGCAGTTGGTACATTTTTGCAAAGAATAATAAAAGAAGAGATTTTTAACATAATATGGGATCTAATGTAAAAATTTAATGCAGGAGCTGTATTATGTTTCATAAAATGTCACTTTCTTAATTAATGTTTTCTCATAAGTTATTTCCAGTACCATTCTCTGCTCCTACTAATAAAATTCTTATAAAAGCTCAGCAAAAATACACTGAAGCTTGGCCTGCTAACATTGCTGTCTGTTTTAAGAGTCTTTTTTATTATACATGAGCAAGAAAAAATAATGTCTGGGGAAAAATGCTTATAGCCAAAACATTAAAGTTTGTCTTGCCTGTGGATATTTAAATAAAGGGGGAGGGGATAGTGATCCAATATTGAAATGCCAATGTTTGTTCTATTTTTGCATGAATAATACTTGCTGCCTTCAGGTCCTCACTTCTTTTGCTGCCAAGCTGTTGCACGGTGTTTTTTAGAACAACCTCTTTGAGAATTGATGCTTTAGTGCCAGCAGCTTTACATTTCTGGTGTTGAAAGATTATTGGAACGTGTTTCATTAGAGGTTCTGATATATTTCTTATAACCGTATGTTATAAATAGTTATAGGGAAAATGCTGTCATCTCTCGGGTTAAGTAGTAAAATAATCAAACTTTCTCTACTACCAGAGACTGGTGAATTCTCGTGGTTGTACAAGCACCTCTGTTTTCATACATATGTGGTAACTTCAAGATAGAAAATTAAGAAGTGAAAATTTTAATTATTTAGGTTTTCTCTGTAAATGCTGCACGTGTCTTACAGACAGATGCAGTTTTTACTTTGCCTAAGTTTCTTTCTTTTACTCTCTCAGTCTGTTTAATATCTGAAAATTTAATACATTTTGCTCAGTGCTTAGATTTATCTGGATCTGTTAAGGTCAGTTCCTGAGGTTTTGAACATGGAGCCAGTGACTGCCCTTTAGGTTAAATTCTCTCACTCTCTGACTCCTGCTCCCATTTTACTGGGAGCTGTAATCCCTTGTGATCATTTCTGATTCAGTAAGGAAGTCTGATGTTCTTCTGTGTGTACCCTTTTTTTACTGCAAGGAAAATACCAGTAGTAACCCATGATGGAACAGCCTTGGTGAAATGCTGTACCAATTACTGTGGCTCTAAGTTACTATAACTACATGATTGACTCTGTCTCTTGCTATGGCTATAGGAGTCTGCTAAAAAAGGCTAACCACACTGTAAGTGTGGTGGGGTTTTATATTTTTTCACCCCCCATCAGCTCTTTCTTTCCTCTTTGGATAATTAGTAATTTAGAGACCTACTAAAGTTCTGTCTGGATCATTGTGCCATTGATACATCTCTTAACTTTCGGTACATTTCCTATTATTTTTTAAAGTTTTGTTTCCAAAGCATTCTCACGGCAATGAGTTCTGTAAAAACACCACTTTGTGTTTGTCCTAGATGTGCTACTCGATAGTTAAACTGGTTGCCTTCTGTTACTGTGTATGAGACAGTGAGAACTTCCTTTTATGCATAGCTTCTGCAATTCCACCGACTCCTCTTGTATCCCCTTTCATTGCTTCTTTCTCCAAACTAAAGAATCCTAATCCCTGGTCCTTGTAGGAATGTTTCTACTTGTGTCCAGCTCTCCTTGCTCTCTTTTCAATATGCTTCTGAATTATATTACATCATTTTTCAGATAGGAAGAATGAAACCTTAAATGCTATTTAAAAACAAGGAACATCATTAACTATTGATTTCTAGTTGAGGTGTTTGGACTTTTTTGGGCTTGTAAGTGCCTGTCTCCCTTTGACTTCAGTAGGCATATATTCAAAGAAGAATGCAGTGCACATCCAGTGTACTGTTCCAGAGCAATAACAGCCTTTTTGTGTGTCTCAAGAGTTTTCCCCTACTTCCCTGTGCATCACTTTGCAGTCTCTGACAGGGAATTTTACCTGCATTTCTTACTGATGTCCTGCAATCTTTTTGCAGACCTTCATAGTCTCCTTCCTTTTGGTAGTTACATTCGGTATCACACTGAACCATATGAGCTCCTCTTTTGTTCTGAATTCTTTTTCCTGTGAGAACTTGCCTTTTACTTCTCATTTGTTTCCTATTCCTCTGTTCAAACATGAAAGAATGGGATCACAGTGCAAGAAGCCCATGCATATGTGTTAGGTGGCATACCTGCATTTTACATCCAAGTGGCAATCACTTTTTAAGGTCTAAATTAAAACTTTTCTCCTCATCTGCTTATCTTCACCTTCTTCTGATGATGCCCACACTTTTCCTGAGATACAGGGTTTGAGCTATTTCTTCTGATTCTTACCTTTAGGAGGCTATCCAGCCAATAGGAATTTTAAAGGATTCTTAGTGTGGGTCTATGGGGGTCGAGGTGTTTTGGGTTTTTTGGGAGTTGTTTGTTGGAGCTTTTTTTCCCCCCAGTATTGTTTTGTTTGCTATATCAGTGCTCTTATCAAATTAATATAATCTGTTGCTTTCTCCTTTGATCCCTCCTTGTCGACCCTTTTTCTCTCAGATTAGGTTAGTGCTTTCACACAGGATTGTACAAGAAGACTGCCAACATTCCATGCAACAGGTCATATGAAAGTGTGGCATGTCATTATTGTTAGATTGCTTACCTGCCATTAAAACCCAAGGAAGTGTCCATGTTTCCTGTTAAGTTTTGCAGGAGGGAAGACATATTCTACATTGAAAAATGCAGGGACTTTTTCTAAGATGATACCTTTGAGTTGAGAAGTGAATTTACAAGACAATAATGAACTGGCCTACAGTGAGCACAGCAGTCTTATTAAATATTGCAGGTATTTAAGTGTTGTTGCTTAGCAAACCACTGAATGATTTGAGTAGTTCATATTTGTCTTTGTAAAAAGTAATTTTCTAGTGTTAGCTGAATGCTGTTTGTAAAGGTAAAGGAGGAGTTGCCATAATGGTAGGAGAGTGAAGACTCGAGTTAAGAAATGCCTCTTTGTTCTCTTGCCATAGGATAACAGAAATTTTTCTTCTTCTGAGGTCTTTGCTGAGAATGGGGTTCTTTTCTGTACATGAAAGGTGATAAATGTTCCCCGGCAAAGGGACTGAAAGCTTGAACCTACAATCAGTTTGGATGCAGCTGTGGAGAAGTTAAAAATGGAGTAAAGCAATTTGTGCCTTGCACTCAACTTCACTATAAGTACAAAGTTTCCCTATATTTACCTTTAATTATATATATGCAAATCTGAAAATCAGCTCTTCAGGAAAATCCCAAGGGGTGTATTTTCTGCTTGATGTGATTTTAATTCTAGTTTAGTTAGTTTAGGGATTTGAATAATTTGTGATTTACTTCAGCATTGCTTGAGGCCTTCCAGTCATCAGTCAGTGAACTGGTATAATGTAGTTGTTTCTGCAGGTTATTTAACCCCTTTCTAAATTTTATTTCAGAGTTTCCAGTTTCTGATGGTGGCAGTGGTGAAAACGAAACCCCTCCACCTCTCCCACCACATCCTAGTGAGGATCTGCTGAATGAGGATTATAATCACAGGTTGGACTTCAGCTCTTCTTAATAGTTACAGCACTAATTGCTCAGTAGTAATAGTTCTAATTGATTATAAAACCACCTTTTTTTTTCTTTTTTTTTTCTTTTTTTTTAAATTTGTACCACTCTTTAGTCACCTGGAAGGTCTTTTAATGTAGCCTGTGGATGTTATTTTAGCATTTAGTGAGTTGTTCATTTCAGTTGTACATAAGCTGCAATATGCCTGCTATCCATGATATATGATACCTATCTTGTGTTCAGTGAAACAAAAAGAATCCCAAAGCATAATCTCAATTTTTTGAAACAGTTAATTTAAAACTGTACTGTAGGTGCAGTGTGTAAATCCAGTGTGAGTTCTCTTAAAACTTTAAAAGTCCAAGCCAAACACAGTTTGTAAGAAACTGAATCTCCTTATATCACCCAAAGATATTCTTGAGGTTACAAAATGAATTTTCAGTAAGTCTGGGTGTTGAAATGTGTAGGAGAAAAATTAATGAACACTTTCCCAGTTGTAAAGGTCTTGGATAGATTTTTCAGATACTTCTGCAAAGCCTGGTGTGCTTGATAGCAGCTATAAGGTTTAATTTCCTTAGTAAATAGAGAATTTTGGAGGTGCAGAAAAAAGTGTAAGCATGTTGAAGTTCACGATGGCTCATACTCTCTATATCTCAAGTAGCACTGGATTCAAATCAAAGGCACAATTTCAACCTCTCCTGATGGTGAATGCAACCAATCCTGATGATGATGCTGAAATGCAATGCTGAACATTCATTTACTGTGTATTCAGTTTTGATAGTCATGCATCTGTGGCAATGATATTAAGAAAGTATCATTTCAGCTAAAGACTTAGCCATGTGTCTGTCGTTGTGTGCATGAGTGTGAGTAAAAACTACCCTTAAGTGATTGGTTGCGTGTAGTTTCAAAGAGTAGATTTATTTTATTATGGATACCTTGAATACTTCATAGAAGACATTCATAACTATTTTCTTCTTGCTAACACAGAGTAGTTACACTAGAATAATTTTGTTATTTCTGGTTTCCCAGGCAGGTATGTCTGATACGATAAACAAACAACTCTACACAGATCAATGCAATATTCAGCATTACATTCTTAACTGCAGTTGTTTGTTGGAATCTGTTTCTAATTTTTCCTTCTAGCTAGGAGAAAAACATTTTCTTAAATGCTAATGATGTATTAAAATGATGATGAATTTACAGCCTCTTTGTCTTTTCCAGTGTTGTATTGTTTTTCCATTTAAAACTTAGGTTCTCTTGAAATTTAATTGCTCTATCAAGTCACATGGATTTCACTGAAATTGTATTTCAACAAAATGCATAGGAAAATACTTAGGAAAGTATTTTTACACTGTAAAACTAAACCTTTTATGAACAATTTGGAAATATTTTTTTTTAACTGCTTTTTTGCTTAGGACTCCTTAAAAGAATAATAATTTGTTTCTAATCAAAAAGAGACACATAAGATTTCAGATTGCTTTTAGGTGCTGTGCTTTGAGCTGAAAGTTACTTGGAGTTTCACTCAGGCACAATTTTGAAATGTTTAGAAAATTGCCTTAAAGTAAAAGAATGGGGAAAAAAGACCAAAAGAAAATAAAAATCAAAGCAACCAAACCCCAATACACTGGAATTCTTCAGTCATAGCACAGTCCATAAGACTTCAGCCGCTGCCTAAGTGGTGCAAGGCTATAAAATAATTTTATATTAGCAAATGGAGTAGAATTGATCCAGGTACATTGTCAGTATTTCTCCTGCACTCTGTAGCATGTTGTTTGGAAATGCAGTGGTTAGATAGAACTAGGAAAATGAAAAGAAAGTTATTACTAATAATTTACATTTGTATTTCCATCTGCGATGAAAAACCAAGTGACTGAAGGTGTTAAGTCTCAGAAAAGGAAGTTGAAGATCAATATCTGATTTTAAAAATGCATGCTGTAAGCAACTGGAGAAAGAAACATGTATATTTGGGCATTCTTTAATTAGTTCACTTGTGGTTTGAACTGGTACCTTAATATTTTACATAACTTTTTTTTTTTTCCTCCCTACAGCCCTATCATAAATTCAGCAGCACATTTAACAGATCAGCACATCAACTTCAGATCTTTGACATCAGCCAAGCAGTCTGAATCAATTAATCTGAAAGCCTCCAAAAGCATGGATCTGGGTAAGAAGGGCTGGGGTGACATGTAGGTCAGCTTTTTAGCTTTAGCCCATCTATACCATCTCTGTTCCTTGCTTTTGTTTCTTTAACACAAACATCAGGGAGTAAATTCTGCAGAGGAGCTGCAGTGATGGGAACAATGGTCAGCCTCCTCCAGCAGCTATTTACAAATACCCTTTTTATTGGAGCTGCAGAAAGTGTTGGTTTTTTGTTTGCGTTTTGTTGGGGATTTTTTTTTAAGGCCCATTGTATTGAAATCGTAGCTGAGGAAAAGGGGGAATGATGGAAAAATGATCAGAAAGAATTGCTGTATAAATTTTGTATGTCTAAAACATAAAGCAAAAGCAGCAATCACAAAAATAATTTATTTTATAGAATATAAATGATTGTAAAACTACACTGGACAAAGGGTAACATTCCTAACACAAGTTGTTTATTTCTTCATTGACAATGACAAACACAAGCAATCAAAGCGTTGTGGCAGATCTTTATAAATGCTTCAAGATTGTAAGGTTATGGTTCTCTACCCATCGGTGCTGTGCAGGAAATCCTGCAGGGGGGTGAAGCAGAAAGTGAAAAGGTTCTTTCAATACCTGTAAAGCATTTGCAGGTGGAAGATTGAAGCATTATTGCAGCTGAAAACCAAGCTATGTTTTAATGAGGGTTCAAGAAAGCTCGTTAAGTCTCAAAAAAACCCAAATAAGGTTTTCTTTTTCCTTTTAATTCTTCTTGGCCACACTCAGTCTTTATCTGTTGGTTTTGGTTTTTTTTTTTTCAAATTCCAGTGTTGATGGGGAAACTTTGAGGACTACCATTAGGATGTCGTTAACAATAGGTTTGTGTGCTTTGTTGGATCAGATTTTGTACACCATTAATAGAAAGTGATTAATTTCATACACAGTTTCAAGGTAGATTTTTGTTACCTTGCAGGTTATTTTTCCCTGAAATGTTCCAGACTGGTCTTAGGTTTTGAATTGTTGATTCTTATTGTCGTCTTAACAGGGTATTTTGATGTAACATTAAATGTGTGCATGTAAGGAAAGCCAGACAGTTATTAATGCATGGAATGCATAAGAATGGATATGGATTCATTTAAGAAAGGTCTTAGGGCAGAATTCTAACACTACTACATGACCAGGCAGGAATTAAGTAATTTTGTTCTTCTGTTCTGCTGTTTTGATGAAGAGTAATGGATTAGATATTTTTTTTAAGAATGAAAACGCTCTCAAAAAATGATTGAATTTACAGACTTGAGTCAAAACATAAATTGTATGTAGTCTACTAGAAAAATGAATGTTTAGCTTTACTGAGTCATCTTTTAGAAAGGTTTGCTTCCAGCTCCCACAGAAGTCCCAAGGAAGAATGCTCCTGAGCACCAATGTAAAGTTAGGCAATGGGAATGTGAGTGAGAGCATATTCAGGGCTGCCAGGTAACTCATACTTCAAATTCTGTCTGCTCTCAACACCCAAAAGCAATCCTTTGAGAATATATATGAGTCACTAAAAGATGGTGGCTAAAAACTAAAGTAAAATTGGATGAAAAAATAAAATAAAAATTGGATACAAGTATATCATTTAGATTGTTCAAAAACTGTTGTCATTAGAAGGCAGCTGTCGAAAATGCCACTTGTGTTATAAAAGTATAAAATAAAAAGGGTAATAACCAGTCTAATTGGATATGTGAAGGTAAATCTACTACTTGAGAGAGTCATGTAAGGGACAGGAGGGACTATGAAAAATCTGCACTGTATTGTTTTATAAATAACAATAGATGAAGTAAAATTCCTTGCACATAGCTTGGCAAATAATGAAACTGAGGAAAATGAAGGTAGGGCCTCTTACAGTCTTTCTCTAGCAAGCAGCAGCATGTTTGGCTTTCCACCTTTTGAAAGATTTTAAGCAGAAGCTACTAGCTGGAAGAGGAAATGGAACAGGAACATGAAAATCTCAAGTGAAGTAACTGCAATATAAAGTGCTTCAAATACAAAGGAAATCCCAATAGTTTGGTATATTAGAATGTGTTTCCAAATAGAGCATTCATATAATAAACGTTCCAGGATGGGGTTTTGGGAAAGCAAAGTTATTTCTTAGGGTTTTTTTGCTTGCTTCTTACTTAACTGCAGTCATGACCAGTAGTAACTTTTCATCCCAGGATGCAGCCGTGTCCCCATTACTGATTTCAGTGCACTGTGTGCTGAAAAAAAAAGGAAAGAGGGAAGTCATCTTTCAGCTAATTTGGTAGCAGAGGGGAGATGTCCTTTTCTTGAAAAGCTCTAGGCCCTATTTTTCCAGTAGTCATGGGATGCTGTCCACTTACTACTTTTCATTTGTTCTCAAGTTCGGCCAGTCCCTTCAAAAATAAATCTAACATGATAAACAGAAGAACTCACAGAATTGGAGTCCAGGAGGGGAGCTCTGAGACCTTAGAACATATGATTTTAGATACAGTTTCTTTCTTTCTAAAGCAAGTTGTCTGTGAATCACGTGTCTCCACAGATCTGTGAAATCACCCAGAGACTGGGTCTAGAGACCCAGAATGATAATCACAAATTCAGTAGACAACAGAACTGATCTCATAAAGGGCATAAATGTGAAATCTGTGCTGCTGCTCACTTAGGAAACATTCTACTTTACATTGAAATGTGTATAATGCACCCATTGCCTAACTGTGAGGTTACAAAGGCAGGAATTGCTTAATGACATCGCCATCCAAAGGATCATTAAAGATGGGTAAGAGAACATTTTAAACAGAAGAAAATCCAGATATTACTATGAATTGTGAGCCTTATGTGAAAAGAATAAATTCATTAAATTAGGGAGCTAGTTAAACTGTGTAGTAAGGGTCTTCCTGGCTTTGATGAAGGCTGATGTATATACAAGAGGCAAATCTGTTAAATAAAGAGGCAAATCTGTTAAATAAAGACTAGTCTATAGTTACACGAGTTCACAGTGGAAACCCATTTAACACTGATGTTTATCTTTTCAGTTTTATATATATTTAGGCCCAGAAACCTTTTAATCTGCTTTCCATTCCTACCTATTTGCAAAATAATTATTGCTGTAAATTAATACCCTCAGTGAATAATGTGAGGTAGTAAGGATGGGTGAAAAACCGTTCAGTACTGCTAACATGTTGAATCAATTTGTTGTTGTCACTCTCCAGAGCAAACCCTGCAGTGAAAGGAACTTGGCACATCCAGCTGTAGGTTACTTGCCAGTGGGGCAGCTGCAGTTTAGTTTATTGACACTTGGTGCATGTCTGAACTGTTGGTTCGCAGCTGGACAGGAGCAGAGGGCATGAACCACTGCCACCTGGTTGTTTAGGCTGTCGTGCTGTCAGTCCTATGGACTGGCACAAGTCTTAACTGCCAAATTCACAGATAGCAGAAACCCAAAAGTAGCGTTGCCTGAAGCTGGTTTATTTCAAGAACTCATTTCCTTTCCAGATGAGTTAGTTTTTGCTTGAACCTACTTTAAAAGATAAAATAAAAATCAGTGGCATGTGTTATTGAGTTACTGTTGTAGAAATTTAAAAAAAAATAGAAAAAGGCACACCTAATGGTAATGATAATTTTTTTGGGTTTGCAGATATGAGCACAACTGGCCTCATACGTACAGATGTCCTTGTGCAGAGTGTATGGGGGCAGGGTTCCCTGTTTTAGCATCCATCATTTCCACAGTGATCAAACGCCTCTCAAAATTTACAGCTTCATTCAGAGTAATAGGCTACAGATTAGTTCCATGTCAGCTATAAGTCTTAATGTTCTTCCCTGCTGCTCTGTTGAGATAATGACAGCACTTTCTGGATCACTGGCAGAGTTCATATCCTGTGTCTTATGGTATGTATTTCTTTGCCTTGCCTACTTTTATTTTGAACTGGTGGTGATAAAAAGAGCACAGGCCCCTGTTTTCTTCTGCTGATCCAGACACCTGACACATCCTCTCAGTTGCGTTTTTTTTTTTTGGTCTTCAGCCATGGTCACCCATATGTTAGCAAAGCAAAGATCCCCCTTATAACTGGGACTTCAAGAATTTGTGCAGGGCCAAAGAAAGTCTGACTTTGTAATAACCAGAGTCACACTGCGTGCCAAGCTTGGACTTGTGCTTAGAGCATAGTGTTAAAAATAATCAAATCAAAATCAAAAATAGTGGAAATAAATGTTGTGTTTTCCCTTCCCACTGAGTTTGAACACTTTTTTTGAAACTTAACAGCAGATTGAAATTAAGAAATCAATGGCTTCTAAATAAGTCATTGGAAGGATGATTTTCCCTTTCCTGTAACAACCTTCTAGCACACACATTTTCCCTTACCACAGTTCTCTAGAGAAGAATTTCTATATAATATTTCGTCAGAATCCATTTTCAATAATGTTTGTTCTCTTAACTATATTAAAAAGGTAATTTTTGTAATGTTAATATGAAGTTGTTTTTTAATGTTGTATTGGAAGGTATAAATCAGTGTGCTCTATGAAAATGAAAGGAAAGAAGGGATCTTATTATCTATCTCAAACACCCTTACTTTCCATAAATCTTTATTCACGGGAATGATTTAGACTGTGCATAAATGTACTGTAAAAACTACAGCCATGGGAATTGTATGCAAACACATGAAAGTGTGCCTTGTTTAACCTGAAGCAACATGAAATTGAATCACATGAATATATAGCAATTCTGTGGTGTATCAATTCAGGCGAAGTACTGTGTAGATATATATTTGAGGATGTTGGTATAATAACCCATGACCACTATCCCAAGGTGCTGCTTAATTCCCTCTTCTTTTCCCCATCAAAGGCAAAACCCCATAAACTTTAACAGATTAAGCTCTATAGCCTGAAGAAATGGATATGTCCTTTACTTAATTTTAAATGGGAGTGAAATATTGTTTGCTGAAACATCATTAGACATACTTGGAGTCCCTTAACCTTGGGGCATATTTATTAAAATATTGGCCAACTTACTTATTTAGGAATAATTAGTAAGTAAATGTGTAAGGTATAAGGTATGGAGTATTTTACAAGGAAACCAGTATTTAACTAAATGTTAATTTCTTTATTAGTGAAGGGATGCATTCAGTTACAGTTCATACTTTTAAAACACCTCAAAACAAAGGGAAACCCGTGTCCCATATCCAGAGGGATATGGAAAATGAAATCAAGATGCTATTAGCTGCTTCATGGTTTGCTCTGAAGCAGATTATGAGTGTAATTTCTGTAAACTGAAATATCCCAAAACATAGCCAAATGAGGACCAGACAGAGCTAATGAAGATTTCTCTTTCAAGCAATGTTTGGATTCAGATACAATTAAAAGAATACATTTGGGAGGTTCCTAGTGAGAGTTGTGGTATTAGTGGGACAAAAAGTAGTTTGGTATTTTAAAGTCATTGTTTTGTTAACCGTGTCGTATGTATGGAATACGTTTATTTGGTTGGTTTGTCTTGAAATCAATTTCAGAACTGCCTTTAGGAGCTAGTTTGGTTTGTTAGAGCATTAATGAGGAAATGGAGAAGCTGGATCAGAATTCTAAAGGTCTTTTTGGTGTTACTGGCTTATAACAGTAATTTAACAAATCATCTTTGGAAGAGAAAGACTTCTCAAAAACAAGTGTTATGGGTTTAGAAAAAACTATATTGCTTATGGCTGTGATTGTTTTTGGTATCAAGGGCCAAAAGAGATTTTAACATTATTCTAACTTATGTCATGAGTAGCTTTCTAGTACTGTCAGATTAGATGTACATTTTCTGAGGCTACTCTGCAGAATCAATTTTTCCAAATGAACATGATGCAGTTTTTGTAGTTTAAATGACTTTCAAATTTCTATTTGTAAGATCTATAAGTCATAAATGAAACAAAATCATTTCTTAAGTGATAGGGACACTGTTAACTGAATTGAAATGTGACTGAAATTAGGTTTATTCTGTATGAAAAGAGAGGCTTTTAACAAGGCTAATTTTGTTATTCAGCTTTACACCAAACCTGCACTGATGTAGTGGAGGGGATGGTGAGTTATGGCATAAAGGCAGAAGTGGGCAAAAGAGAATATCAACTTTTTGGACTTTTTGGTTTTGTAGAAATCATCTTAAGGCTCAGGGAAGTTTGTTGTGGAGCAGTCTGAGAGCATTTTATGTGATGCAGACATAGCTGAGAACGTGGTAATGCATGCTTGAGGTGGTATTTTTTTAGGCTGCTTTAGTGTAAGTTTGAGTGGATCTGTTAATGCAGTTAGATTATTAAAGTGTTGGGGGAGAAAATAGCAATTAAGTTAATGTATATCTACTATAAGAAAGAAAGTTAAGATAATAATGAAGTAACTTTTAAGAACACTGGTATGAATATGTTGTATAAACTTTGTCTTAAATCTGTACCCTCTCAATGTTTTCAATCAGTGAATGACAGATTACATTAGGAACTTGTAGTTTAACCCCAGGAATTTGGAAGAAGTGTTAATGACATGCTGAAGATGTGCAGCGGGGGAGTTTTAGCCTAGTATGGTTTCTCTGGAACAGAGGTGAGAGAGGATTAGAAAAGACAACAAAAGTGTAAAAGAAGCTGCGATGGCCTCAATTAACAGTGTAACCTTCAAGAATGAGTGGTGATGGCACTGCAAGAAAGTGAAGATATTTGTATCATACCGGCTGGGAAATTGTAAAACAATTGTTTTTTCTGCCAGGAGAAAAACTTCCATTTAAAGCTGAATGTGCCCAGTGGACAGCCTCAACTGTACTGCTGGTTCTTCAACAAGTAGTAGTAATAGCAAATGCACGCTTAAGCATTTTCATTCTCGTGTGCTGACACACAAGATGTATCCCTTGGGGATCTTCTCCGAATACAATTGAATTGAAGTATTAAATCAGTTCTAACAAAATTGTTCTGAAAAATCTAATTAGAGAAAACCTTGTACAGGAGAGAAAAAGAATCCAGAATCTTGTTTTGGGTGTGATTTATTCCTGTCTTTGAATGTGCTGAATGGGCTGAATGGGGCATCCCAAATGTTATGCTAGATGCCATTTTGGAAAAGATGCCATTTTGGAAAAGGTTTACCCTTTTTTTCTTTTTTTTTTTTTACTTCATAAATAAAATTTTGCCTTGACCCTTGTACAAGCTTTCTGGTAGTCTCAGACCTTTTCAACACTGAACAGGAATCTGTTAAGGACTCCTAAACCTTCAAGAGTGAGTAGTTGGTAGATATCTACGTGACCCCAGAACAAAGGCCCTTACGTGAAGGAGAGGTGAGGAGAGGGATTTACTGAAGGAAAATATTTTAAGACAGTACAAGTTCACCCTTCCTGATAGACACATTTTATTGCTACTGTAGATTTTAGCCTGTGGTCTTTGTATGTAGCACTTGAGGGCAAACCTAGAACAGAAAGCAGCATTTTTTAAGTGGTGGTTGTCAAACAATTGACACCATCTCTCCGAGTGATTTATGCCACTCCTAGATCGGGAAACACTTCGCCCAGAAAATAAAACTGGCAGGAGAATTATGTCCTTGGCACTATCACTGACTGAAATTAATTGATGATGCACTGTCTTCATTATGATGAAAGGGCTGGGTAAGGATACCAGGAAAAAACAGTGACACATTTGAAGCTTTGCTTTCTTATCATGTGTTTATACCATAGAAACTGATGGCTTCTGAAAAGTATAGAAGCATCATTTATATATGTAGTTCTGGAATACAGCTCTTATGAATTGATTCATGTACAATAAGAAATTTTATATTTGGCGTCCTGTTAATTTATAAAGGTATTTGTTAGGCAATTTGTTTCCTAGGAAATTCTTTTGTGTTTCACTGTTGTTTATTATTATTCCTCATTAATTGTAATTTTAATCCTTGTTTGCTTCTTTTCTGAGTGCAGAACTGCAGCTGGTCTTCAAAGGTACGTGTCAGTTTGTCCAGCAGAAACACGCGTGGCTTTCGCATGTTTAGAAGATTTTTTAGTAGCTCTTGGTCAATGTGCAAAACTGATCCTTCTCAGAAGAGTCACTTAAGTTGAATAACAGCACTCTGTATCTTGTGAATGCTAGTCACTCTTTGGTTTGGAGAAGAATAATGTAATGGTTCAGCAATTGAATTGGGCAGGAGGGAAACTGGTTATCATGATTGGCAGCAGCATTGATTTATGCTTCTCTAAAGCACAGTTCAGAACCCGATGGTTGGCCTGTGTGTAAGCCTGGACTGTATTTGAGGCAAACTTGGAGAAGGACAGAAGGTTGTTGTGTACTAAACTGCTGGAAGTCAGGCAATTCAAATGAAATGGCTACCTTGGCCACCTTGAGCAGGGCACATAAATGGCAGTCAAAACATTTATGTGGAAGGACGTGAAGGCATGTTGGGTGCTTTTGCTGTTGCTAAACGATACTATTTATTTTCTTGAAGCAAAACAGCACTCCAGAATTTCACCATAGGAAATACTAAAAAATTCTGATCATTCATGACATGAAGAGATGGGGTTACCCTCTGTAGTGATTGTTGGTGTAGTTTAAAAAAAATATCAGTTGTTTGCTGTCAGATGGGCAGATTTGTTTGGTTTAGTGATATTCCATCTTTTATAATCCGTGGTCTTTCTAGGTCCCCAAATGTCCCTGTTTTTATTAAGTAGCTATAGAACTTCTTTCATCTTTTATTTCAGCAATTACTTTGAGTAGTGACAGTGAATGCATAACTGGTTTCTGTGGTGAAAATGTGGTTCTTAAATAATAGATGTTACTTTAAAACAGCTGGCGTAATTTCTATGGACAAACATTAATAACTTCATGAACTAACAATCCTTGGGGTTCCAGGGACATTTCAAAATGTGAAGTATTTGTTTGATTCACAAGTTAAGGAGAAGTGTCTTCTTGTTTGTGAATCTATTTATTCTCTTGTATGAATCCTTCCCAGATTTTTGTTTGAGTTTTTTCTTTGCAGTCCCCAAATTAGGTGGTTTATTTTTTTTGAGATGTTATGCATTTAATAATTCTAGCTCAAGAATATCCAGTAATTCTAGTGTCTTCATAAAAATTGCTACTTGTGCATTTCCAAGTGTGATTTTTTGAGCTGAAATATTTCAGTCATTTGCAAAGTAATTACTTTTAAATGTTGCAATATAAAAATAATTAGAATTCTTTTTACTTGAATTTTAAGATTAGATGGTATTTTTTCTGTGTTTAAAATCTTTCAGGTGATTTTCTACAAAGACAGGCTAACACTAGTAGAATCATAGGAAAGAAATTTCCTCTTAGTTCTTGCCTTTTTTCAAAGGCCAAGGACTAGAGTAAGACTATTTTTGTCATAACTGAATGTTTGTATCAATTTTGAACAACGTGCAAAGAAGTGTTTTCAAATGGTGTTTTGTGGAACAGGATGTCCTATGTACTTCCTAAATGAAATCTTTAGTTACAAAGTTTTCAACCTTGGCATACGAAGTATTTATCTTCTGTTAGCCTTTTACTGTTTTTTCTTTTTTTTACCGTTGTCTTCTCCTTGTTTCCAGGGGAAACAAGGGAAGGAAGGGGATTCTTATCCAGTGGACTTTTCTGTGCTACTCCTGTTCAGTCTAATGAAAGATGGCAAGCCTAGAAGGCCCTGCCTAAGCAAAATAACCCATGAAATAAAAATTACCCTGTGGAGGTGCACACGTATTTTGCTCAAACTTTGATATAGAACTTTAATATTTGCATTTCCCAGCTTTTGTGCATGTGTGTGCTTAAACTCATAATGCTAACCTTGTATTTTGGTAAGATTATTTTTCATTTTTTAATCATTTTATTCTTCCTTTTTTCCCTCCAGTATTAAAATCTAATTTTTGTGTATGAAGCTGGTGTGTAAAGTATGATTATGTTAAATGGATTTATCCCTTTTAATAATGTAAAATTTAGTTTCAGGCAAACCAAATCATCAGCATAGATTTTAAAAAATACTGTGAACTGTGGGCTTTGTCTTTTTTCCGAAGTTGCTACGTACTGTAACATTACCTGCCTTAAGTAATTATCATATATTATACTGGTTGCCATTAGTGACTGCTGTAATTAAGGTTGTGAATCAGTTTGCATTATAATCCCTTGTTTTCACGCAATCATAACTTGTCAAAACACTAACCTTTAGGACCAAAGTTTTGCACAGTTGTTTTGCCTTGAGACAAATTTGAGGGCGCAGCTGAGGAAAAGGAGTTTGAACTATCCTTATAGTGAATCCTTGTCCAGTCATTTTGCATTATAGGATCAAACTGCATAGCAAGGAATTCAATAGTTATCATTTCCAGGGACTAGAAGAAGTCAAGGAGTGCAGAACTTCCTTGAGTTTTGTTTGCACTTCTAATTTTGACTAGTCCCATTCCCATTTTGTTTAGCAGAATCTCTACATAATGCTGCAAACAGAATTAGTCTTACTTTATTAGCACCTATGTTCCACAAAAACCCTACACTATGTCAATTTGCTGATAATCAGGTGACAATTATGTCACAGAAGTAGGGAAGAGATACAGTGGTCATTTGTGCATTCATGAATACAGTTGTGAATCCCAGTCCTGAATCTGATATTGATTTTTGAGGGTAAGAAAGCTTCCCTAAATGTGAAGTGGGTATAGGCAATATAAGAAAATATTTACTGTGATTAAATTCCCAGTAGTATCTCCTGAATGTCAGTAACTACTGAACTGCTCTTTCCTGGGTAGAAAATAGCAGGTTCTTGAATCACTACAGATAACCCTCTATGTAAATTTTCTATAGTGACTGCTATACAGAGCTTGTTTAAGTTTACATTTATGGAATTTTTGGTATGACTTGACAATTTATTTTATCATATAAAGAGATTATGTTTTAAGGCAAGTTGTAAGGGAGTGCTTGGGCAGGCAGAGTTGAAGGATAAGCTTTCAACCCTAACATTCATTTCCTGTTCTTGTTTTATCATCCCTAACATTACATTTACCACCATTTCTTTGCAAAGAATTCATTTTAAGAAATAGTGATTGGTTCTTCCCCTCAACCCTCCAGGAGAGTATTTTAATTAGTTTCTTGAGATATGTGATGATAAACTGAAGTTACTGAACAGAACTTCCAAGTCCTGTTACATTCAGAATTTGTTCTCCCACTACTGTCTGCGAACTGTTGCTACTGCAAACAACTTTCTTTATGTTGTGAAATACTACAAAGTTACCATTTATAGACAAAATAAAATATAACATACAAAACATGCATAAGCTTTTGAAAAGATTAGGGTTTGGGAGACCTTATTATTTGCAGAGGTCCCATGAGTCAGTGAGATGTCTTGCAGATGGGAAGGTTTCCACATCTGGATTCTTTTTACAATTGAGGTCTTTGATCTGAAAATGTTACAACTCTCCTATGCCCTGTGATTTGTCTGGCAAGATGAGTTATTTACAAGTGCAATTGCTCTTCTGACAACTCAGTTTTGAGTGTGTAAGTGCTGAGGTCCTGATCTGTAACCCACAAGGACTGCTGGTAGTCCTTTTATTGGTTTCAGAGGGCTTTGATTCAGATATTTGGACTTTGAAGCACCTCATGTGGATTAGGTAAAGAAAGGCTTTTTTTTCAGATTATTATAATTTAAAGATTCAGTATGCTGTCTCTGAAATAATTTGACAATGTTTCAAAGGCTTGTGAATTTAAATAAGTTTCTGATCTTTGTGTCTTTTCTTTTATTTCTCCAGTGGCAGATGAAAGCAAAGTTGGTTTGTTGGCCGGACACAAATCGGGTAAGCTGTCCTCTGATTTTGGAGAAAAAGTCAGCAACTTGAAAGTAGTATGGGCAGTAAATGAAATCAGCTTCCAGAAACCGTGGTGATGAAGAGGCAAATTGAGGCATTGCTTTGTATGCACTGACTCCAAGTTGAACAATGATGAATTAGGGGTTGCTTTTAGCCAGGTACTGTATGTAGCCAAGTCATTCTCAGGAAGAGTTCTAACTTTATTTTTCAGTACAGGTGTTGTAAATTGAAGAAAATGCACTCTTAAATAAGTGGAAGTGCAGTATCTCTTATGGAGTATAGAGACTTAAACAATACACACTTTGAGAAATACAAATATTTCTTTGCTTTTTCTTCTTGCTCTGAGTTACACTTCCATTACCAGGAAGATGGAAGACAACACTAAAAAATTTTACAGAGTAAAAAAAAAAAGGGTTACAGCTTTTCCTTTCTTGTGCTTGTGCAGGAGAAATAATTCTGGTTTTCTTAAACTTTTCAGGTGATAATAATAAAAAACTTTAGTGCATAATGCTGTAATTACTGTACCTGCTTACTAAATAGGTTCTGCCAACCATGCCGTGGTATTGTACAACTTGCAGCTGTTGTATTAAAAAACTTCCAAGGCAATGTCATGTAAGATTGTAATTTTTCATGAGATGTGGCTAAAGCTGACATGAGAAACCTTAAACTTCCTAGAAAACTTCAGTTATTCAACAATCTCCTCTGATGTCAGAAAATCCTGACGTTTGTAGCTCACTGTACATTGCCTTTTTCCTCTCCATTGATAGATCCAAGAAGCTGAATTCATGTAAAGCACAGTCAGCTATGAGATTCCTGGTTGTTGGTATTCCTTTTCTGTACAACTGGGTGTCCTTCTTTAGTCCTCTGGTGTGGATTTTCCTTGTCTGAAGACCTTTTCCTGAACTTAGTAGACAAATTCTTTTTAAATTTTTTTGGCATCTTTCCTAAGCCTGTGAAGTTCTTGGATTCTCTTTCTGAATCAGGGAATAGTTCATATGTCTTGTAATATTATCACTCCTGGGAAGAAAAAAAATTCTTTCAACTTTCTCTTTTGGGAATGTGAAAGCTTCAAAGAAATGATCTTGTCAACTTGAAGAAGCTGGGGGTGTTGCCCTTGAGTTTTTCCCTGTTCAGAAAAATTGCTACAAACATTGCAACATCATGCAGTTTACCAAAGATCAATGGAATTCACTGCTATCAAAGGATATTGGGTGGGTGAGATTATAACTCCTTGGCAATCAATTGTTGTAGGTACATTAAGCTTTATAACATAATTTTTAGTAGCATTTTATCTTTCTTCTGCAGACTTCTGCAGATTCTTGAAAACTGACTTAGAAAAGTTTTCTTTTTGAAGACACTTACAAATTTTATTTGAACATGTGGACCCATGTTTGTTGAACTTTGGCATGTTTGCTTTACTTATTTCTCACATATACCTAAGATCTTTTTTCATAAACTAAAATCAGTGGCCAACAGATCACCCAAGGAATAGATACAAAGATTCCTCGACTAGTTTCATCTTTTCCCCTTTAAGAATAAAAGAATCTAGCTAACTTCTGAGGGTTGGTGTGTAAATTATTTTTGTTTGTCCTATCCACTTTAGATGCTGTTCAAATAACATTGAAAATCATTTCTGCTACTCTCTATGTTTCATTTCCTAACCCTTCATAAAGAGAAATCAAGCTGCAGTTTTGGTTTCCACATTTTTCCATTCAAATACTTAATTGAAAGGTCTGCTCAAGAACATGGTTTTCTTTTTCTCTGGCCCCTTTTTGTGCTGTGCTTTCTGGAATTATATGTCATATGTGCAATTTTCATGTGTTCAGTCACACCACAGAACTCCTGTTTTAACATAATTCATTGTGCTGCCTTCCTGTAGGTACCTTAAGAATGTTAAAAGGGAGACTTTGCAGCTCCTTCTGCTGTGAGCAAAGCACAGTTATTTTCTCATTACAAAATGAAGAGTTTCCATCCTGTTCTAGACTTCAGGAGACTAAACCTATCTCTCCACAGAATTAATTATCACCTACTAACAATCAATGCAATTATCCTATCTCTCCTTCAACATGACTTGTTCTATAAAATACGCAGCTGAGTAATTCTCTCTAGGGAAATATCCTTTCTGTTTCTTCTGGGCCAGTGGCTCTTGAAGCCTTTAGTCTCAGCTTTTGGTACAGCTACTTTATCCCTCACATATTACATATTACTGAGCAGCAGCAGCAGGAGCTGGAGGCGTGCATTCATTTCAAAAAACGTTTTCACAATTCTCCCTAAGACTCAGGCATTAGAAGGCTCTGTAGCTCTAGCCCCATCTGTCTCTGTATATTGCACCCATAAGCAGTATTTCCTTTCCCCCCGTCCTCCTTAAAAAGTAGATTTGATTTTTAGAAGTGTGTCTGGACACATCCTGAGTTTGTAAGCATTTTCTGTAGGAAGATGGCTGGAGCTTTGTTCCAAATATGTTTATGACCCTCATAGAAATCCACCTGTGAATTTTGGTTCTCATACCTGGCCTGTGTTTCATCCTGCTAGATGGAAGACCCTTGCTGTGCTTACAGGTGCTCTTAGTGTTGAAAATGTTTTTCACAGTGCCATCAGGAAAAGCACTGGAGCACTGTATACATGCAGCCTCCTCATCCTTTGCTAGAAAAAGCAGATTTCAGAGCGTGTGTGTATGTGTGTAAGACAACTTCTCTGAATCCTCTAAGGAAGAATTTGTCCTCTGTAACCTTCCTGTGTGCTCAGCAATGGTATGCCAATACCAATGAGGAGAATTAGAAGCATACAAGTGGTGCCTCTGTTGTAAAGTAGAGAAGATCTTTGAAAATTGACAAAGATGAAAAATCAGCAAGCTTTAGCTTAGTTCTTCATAAACTCCTAGCATTTTTGTAAAAGCTGTTCTAAGACAGTTAAGAGAATGTAAAGAAGGGAAAGACTTGCATATCAAATATAACCTGATTTATATCAAATACTGAAATTGAGCACTGAATTTTTGCAGCTATTTTAATTTTTTTTTCTAAAATTCTTTTTTCTGTTCTGACTTACTGCTTAGAGCACTTTTTAAGTATGTATTGACTGTCTGCTGAGGTCCCTGCTGACACAGCTCTTTCAGATGATGCAGTGCTGGAGAAAAGCTGATGAGTCTTTCTTTATGAGCTCTGACATATTAATTAGCAAAATGGTCAAAAAAGCTTTCCTATTTTTATTTTAATGTCACTAGACCGTGCTTTTGGCTGGGGTTGTGTTTCAAGACAGTTTTGAGACAAGATGAGTAAGATCTTATTTTCTTGCTGGCTGCTATGTGAGGAACATGTGACTGGGCTATGGCTTAGTACCAGCAAGGCTGAGTGATAGGGGGTAGCTCTGTTACCAAGCTGAATTTGAATTAATGCTATGTGGTTAAAACCACGACATATGGCAAGAGATAGGGTTAGGGCTTGAGCAGGAAAAGGCTCATTGGGATAGTTGGAAGGATGCTTCTGGTCAAGCTCTGCCCCTCACTATTAATTATGCTGCCAGTGCAGTTCCCACGTGGCTGTTGAGCCTGTAGGTAAGGTCAGTGTTGTGGGACAGAAGGCCTGGAGAGGCAGCTGTACAGCTAAGCCCTGCAAGGGCAGGCTGTCCTGGGGCCTCAGTGCCATTCAGTTGTACTGCTTCATGTGTGGGTGACTGAGCTGTGGTTAAACTGCAATTCGGATGAAAAGTGGAGATAGTTTGGAATAATTTAGGTTAAAGATCTTGGTGTATTCCTGCATCCTTTAATTCCAGGATGTATTCTGCATTAAGGACATTTTACTGAGGTTTTGTTAAGGCTAAGTGTGAGCTATTGGAACACCAGAAAAATCCAGTGGTTTATGCATAGTTTTGTGGCACAAGAGGCTTCCTTTTAATCAAGGATTCTGATGGGAGTTAATAGTGGATTTAGGAAAGACTACAGAGAGCTTAGTGTGTGCAGCTGGGCCTGTTTGAGACTGGTGCCATTGCAATAAGTTTGATTTGCAGGTAACACAAGTACGTTGAAGAGGTAGATAGGGAAGTGCTGTTCTCCTCTCCTTATGCCAGATCTTATTATTTTATTAAATAAGCCTTCTTGCTGCTGTAGACATTATTAAAGCTCAGCTTTTCAAAGGGAGCATTGGGTACAGAGTTCAGAAGGATTTATATAGTAGCTAGGTCCACAGTAGAAAAGACTCATGTAAATGGCTGAGCTGCCTGGCATATGCAATTAAGTGTCTGTCCAAACAAGGGCCTTGCCACTAATTGAGAGCCTACAGCATGTGGAATCTGGCCCTTCCCTTTGCATTTCTGAGAGGAGACAAAAGGTTGATTTTATTTCTCTTTGAGAATAAGTGTAATACTTGGCTACTTCAGTCATTCTTGCAAGGGTGAAGAGGACTTGTGTACTTCACAGTCTGCAGTGTACCTCAGCAGTACCAGTGTAGCCTGACCTAAGTGTCTTGGCTTGGATACTGGGTATAAACAAACTGTGGTGGTGCAGTGTGATTTTTCCCTTCGTTCAGCCTGTGTGATGCTCGGCACCGTTTCAGTGTGACTGGCACAAAAACAAATGCAAGTACCTTTCTATGATGCTTCAGTTCACACTATTACCCACAACTCGTGCCTGTGTGAGCTTTGAATCATTAAGCTGTGGGTTATGTTTGATGTTTTATTGTGGGGCATATTTTTGCAAGATTTTTCACTCTTTCTCCATTACATTCACTTGGGCATCTCTCCCTAAATTATTATAATCTCCCTGATTATATTCTTGTGGTAGTGTTGTTGTTGTTATTATCAACATTATCATCGTCATCTTTGATTATGATTCTCCAAGCAAAGTGTTCCTTCGAACTTATAGTTCCAAATAAATTGAGAGAATATGTAAAGAGAGAGAGAATATGTATCAATTCGCACAGCTGAGAAGCAAAAAATAAGGTTTTTTTCCTGCAGATCACTTGTGGACTGAATGTTTTCTCCTTTATTTATGTCTGGCAAGGTATAAAGACAGGGATGTTACATTGAATCTATATATTGTTGAGGTTTAAAATTATTTCTAGTCCAAAAAATTAAAACTCTCAGCTTCCGTGGAATTGCTGACTGCTGTGGTTTTTTTCTGTACTTCAAACACAACTTGTCTAGTGAACCTAGGAAGATACATTAGCTTACTCAATACTCGATGCCAATATGGCTTTGCTACCCTTTTTTAAATGGACTTTATTTTTTAACATGTGTGATAGTGTTATATATTGTGCTATATTTTCTTGTAACTATCTTCATTGGTTAGAGCTGTGAGGGAATGGGCAGGCTTGATTAACACTGCTAGTTGCACAAAAATTGTACATATTTGTGCATGAGAAGTTTGCTTTTTCACTGACTCAAGAAAAGGAAGATTGGACTCTTACCAGTTCTGTGCTTCAAACCATTATTCTAAATTAACAGGAATTTCTGTATTGTTGAGTTTTAGTGAAAAGCAGTTTGTAAGTCAAAATCTCTTCTGAGTGTCAGACTGGGAGACTTTTGCCTGCCAGGTCTATGTGGCTGATAAACAGCTCTCAGATAATGTAGTTAGATGATTCTTCTCTGTGGAAGAAAACAAGAGCTCATTTCTACTCTCGAGAAGAATCATTTTATACTCCCAGTAACTCACCAGCTGCAACTCTTCCTTTGACAGCTTTTTTTCCCTTTTTTTGGTCTTTTTTAAGACTTTATTAGCTGTGTGATGATGATTTGTTGTGGCCCCCTTTTTGTTAGGTCCTGAGAAAGTCATCTGTAGATAAAAATCCCTCACTTAGGGGTGATGTTTGATGCTGTCGTGTTGATCTAAAATCTTGCTGCTGCTGAATAAAGCAGTCTTGGGCACCATGCCTCCTGTCTCCAGCTGCCTAGTTTCCATTCCTTCTTTATTCCAGTCCCAGAATTTAGCTGGTGAGATGGTTAAGAGAGCTAAACCAGCCAAAAATTAAAACAAGAAAGACAAAAATGAAGAGTGCTGAGTTTATCTCCTTGAACCACTCATTTGAGAGACAAGCTTGCACACCAGTAGAAGGGAAGCAGTGGATGGATGTGAGAACCGTGAGATAACTGTCTACTAAATCTCTCTATCTACCATGTCAAACTATATCCCTATTAAATTCAAATGCCAAGCTTGCACTGATTTTTTTTAATTTTTATTTTCTTAACGTTGTTTTACTTGCCATAAATAAAACCACTTCAGTGGCAGGACCAGGGAATAAAAAGTGGCAGTAAACCTCAGCAAACTGAATAAGAACATCCCCACTGTCTCATCTTTAGATTGTAAGAATCTTTTCTAAAATCACTTATTCACTTTGATTTTGTAAATGCTTTGACTTTCAGTGTGCTTTGTGTTAAGATATGGCAGAGCAGTGCCCGTTGATCTTTCTTTGAATTACAGTTATTAAAGTGAATAGATCTGATCTGCTGAGAACAATAACAAGCTTGCAGGAGAAACCTGTTTCTCTCCATGTTCTTGTGTGGGATTTAGGATCAGGAGCAAAACTGAATTCAGACCAACAGCAGTGCAGATGCAAATTCAAGGGTCTGCAATTGAGTTTTTATAAAACAGTGTGTTGACTGAATATTTTCCTGTTATCCCAGGATAGCTTTGTGTTCATAAAGGCGTTTCTGCCCCTCTTCACTCTATGCCAGCATTATTATTCCTATAATTCCATGATAACCTGTTGTGGGAAGCTAACCTAGCAGAAAAATAATTCTACAAAAAAGAAGAGTATTCTTCTGGTTTAGTCAAGGGAGCAACAGAAAGGAGATTCAGGAGAAGAGAAGAATGGCTTTGTAACTGACATTTTTTGATCCTGGGATCAGCCTAAGCTGAAGGAAGTTGACTGGGGTGGAGAGGGTAGGCAAACACATCTGAGGGAGAAAGTGTGGATGAAAGAAGATTTGCGGATCTTCAGAGATGTCTTTGTGCTGAAAGAAAGGAAGTGGGGGAGCAAATTTTCAGTCTCTTTTATTGTCCTGAAGACTAAACTGAAAGTGAGTTTCTGAGAGGTTTGCTTAATGGCCAGTGAAAGTTGGTTTTGTGTATTTTTGACTGTGTGATGTTACTTGCTCTTAAAGGACTATGACTATCTCTTAGTTCTGTTGGGGCTGGCTGTGCTCTGGGTCTGGTCCTGTCCATGATGAGTGAGAGAAGGTTGAGCAGTGCTTGAAAGCAGCTGTGTCTGACAAGCAGGAAGAAGCTTTCGTAAAGGCCAGATGGAGTGAACAGGCAGCTTGGACAGAAAGAACAGTTTTCCTTAAGAACCATAGGGACTGGGTAGGGTTTTTTTCAGTCCAGCTGATCACAGAAAGCTACTGAACCAGAGAACAAATGACCCTGTAAAAGCCTAAGCTAAGCAGAAACATTTATTTCACTCTGTCTCATGCAGAAAATGATAATTTTCTGTACTATGAAAGTGTAGTAAACCAAGCCTAGCTTCAACAGCAAAACCCTTTTCATGTTCTCACTTTAAGAACAAAAGTACGTGTACATCTACTGAGAAAGTCTTAAACAACTTGGACTTCTCTGTGAAGGAAGCTTGTGCCCTGAAAGTGGACCAAAGTAAGATATTTCAATTTGACAAACATTAAATAAAAGTTCCTGCTGGTAGGAACTTTAGAGAATACTCCTATGAATACATAGCTAGGGAAATGCCTGCTAAAGCTGCAACGTTAGTTTATTATAGCAAGATGCTGAAGAGCGATTCTGTATGTGAGGAATGCCTTATTTTTAAATGTGGGTAAACTTCAAGTGCATGACAGAAAGGACAGCCTTTTCCTGGAGGAGAAGACCTGATCTGGCAGATATCCAAACTGCAGTCTTCTAAAATAAACAATAGTAGTGAAAGATTTGCTTCTTTCTGATCAATCTCAGTAATATGGGAATTATGCGTTACCCAGTATGAATCGTTGGCATCCAGGGATTGCAAACCAACAGCCTTTTTTCCTTGGGGAATATTCTTTGCTCTAGGAGCAGAGAAAGGGATAGGAACTTTGTTCAGTGTGACTTGGGAAATTTCAAGCTCAGCAGGTCCCCAGTGTTACAGCTCCTTTACAATACAGAAGTGGTAAAAGTGATTAGGAAGAAAAATCCAACACGCAGGTATTTTTTCCAGCCATACATTAATACTAATTCTACTTTTTTTCTTTTTTTTTTTTTTTGTCTTTCATTTCCTGTAATGATTCTGGGCATATTTTTGTATTAACTGATGCTTGGAGGTGGGTTTTGATGCTCACATTCCATACTTGCCACTTCTCTCCTAGGTCAGTATTGCTTAATATTGCTCTGTGCAGAGTTCACTGAAGCAGGTTAAGAGAGCATTAAAATCCCCAGAATGTTTAAGCAGTTTAAAATGAAATAAAGTGTAGGCTTTTAATAGTTGTGATGAATGCATCCACTTACACAAGGCCTGCTGGTATTTGAAGTTAAGGGGTCATCAGTGTGTGGTAAGTGCGTTGTGTGTGGAGCTTGCAGCAGGCTGGAGGAGCGATGTGCCCGCAGAGCTCTGTGTCTGCTGCTCACTGAAATTCTCTCTCTAGGAAACGCTGTGGTGCTGGCAGGAGTTAGCAGCTGTGGGCTGGTCGGGGCATGCGTTCCCTTCCTGACACCTGGCAACGCTTTCTGCCATGACTGTCTGCACTGAGCCTGCCACCTTTCTTGTCTTTGCTCAAAGTTTCTGCTATGAGCTGGAGCTTCCTACTGTCTTGTGTTCCAGGTTGTTTCTGACTCATACGAGCGTAGGAGAGCTTGTAGATGTGGCGGCTGTGTCTAGAGGAGTGCAGAAATAAAGCTTTCTCTGAAATAAAAAGCAGTGTAACTGTGTTAGTGCAGAATTTCACACAGGGTAATAGATACTGCAGTTCTGCAGAAGTGGTCATTAGGACCTGACATCTTGGTATCTCGGGATTCTGGAATATCACATGCAGAAAGAATTGTTACTAAGTTTTAAGTGATTGGAGATGGCAAAAACCCAAGAATACTGGCATTAGGCCTAAGAAAAGGTTAAGAAACACTATATTTGAAGTTTGAAGAATGTAAATAAATCAGTGCTTTTTATTGAAACTGAAGATTCAAAGTAAGGCATAGCAGCCAGCAAAGGAAGTTTAATGTTTAAAATCCTAGGGACCTCTTGCTGTATGTTGATCTTTAAAGTAGAGAGCTTCTCTGGTGATGGTGCCTGAACAGATGGCTCATGAAAGTGCCTACATGACTGAAAGTAAGCTGGTTTCCATCATGGAACTCTTTCCTTGGCCCTAAGAAGAAAGCTGAGAACAACAAGTGAATCCATCGTGTCTCCTGCCTTTTTAGGGCTCTCTAAGGCTCTTCAGTCATCAATCCTTTAGCTGATGACAGCCAGACTGCATCCATTTCAGAAAGCAAAACAAATTCCCTCAGTGTGTGCCTTCTGTAATGGAGGAGAAAGTGATGATGTGATTCTAACACCCCTGCGTAACATTTACCACCCTCTGCAGTTAGAAGTGGAGTCACAGCCTTCCTGGCAGTCCTTTCTCTGACTATTGGTTTCATGTTCCTTCAAGCAATACCTGTGCTTTTTTCAATACTTGTGGTGAATGATCTGCAGATATCCAGAAAAGACCTGCAGAGTGCTAGGTGCTGAAGGCTGGCTGTGATCAGTGTTGGCAGCTACTGTGATTCTTTTAGTTGCTTCTTGCGACCAAAGAGACCAGCAGCCGCTGCCGAATGCCTCATTTTATTAATCCTTTCCCTCCAGGAGCTGGTTTTTTGCTGGGCATAATATTCAGTGCTGGCAGTGGGTATCCTGAAGTCATTGGTGCCAAGGAGTTAATGAATTTGGAAAACTTCCCAGATAATACATCTGGCCCTCTAACTTACATTTTGGAGCATGAAGTATGAGATGTAGAAAGAAGAGCACTGAACTAAATGAGCTCCTGGCTGAAGAGAGGAAGGGTACACTTTAATTTTTTTAAACTAGTTGACTGAATGTTAAAAAGTATTGTCCCACAGAAGATTTAATTATTGTGTGTTAGTTTGGGGTTTTCATTTTGTGGTTGGTCTGCTTGTTTAGGTTTTTCTAAAAGTTTGTGATACTGTGTATTTGCCAGTTGTATTATCTTCTGAGGCTTGAGTATAGACAGGGAAACATTTTTAATTCTCCTCTTTGAATGATTCTTCCCCTTCGTTTTTTATTTTGAAATCCCATCATGTTGCCATGTCAATAAAAAGGATTTTGAAGGTAATTGATATTTCTAGTCCAGCTCACTTCTGGAATAGTGTCTTGTACAATGTTTGCTTCCTATAACATTTGAAATAAGCCTTTATTATATAAAATGGGTTGCTGGTGCTATTTATTAATACACATTTCTGTGTAATAAAAGCTGTGCAGTGCAATATGGTTGAGAAATTAACTTTGAAGAAAAGAATTACATTGCTATTTGTATATCTCATAAAACAGCATTATTTTTACTGGGTCTTTCAATACAGCAGTGCTACTTAGCACTTACCTATACAGCACTCCAAAAGTACCCAGGATATCATCCCTAATTAAGTGTCCTCCTAAGCCTAAGAGCAGAGCAGGAGAGCTTTTACTGTACATGGCAGTGACAGCCCAAATGGAAAGCATTTTTAGAAGAGTAGAAGGCACTTCCTTGAGTTACCATCGACTGTCAGCAGGTACTTTCCCTTTACCTCAGGCAATGGCACCATGCTGCCCTTTCAGAATAATCTCCTCTTGTGTTTACCCATTCTTGTGCCTGATGTCTTAACAGATAAAATTTTTCATTTGCTTTAATTTAGTCTTGTATAGGATGATGCAGTTTTTGATGGTTCTGGTTTGGCCTACAGGAAATAAGCATAATAATCAGTACCTTAACTCTATGAACTCACAGAAGAGCCCTACTGACATGAGATCAAACTTACTTACGCTTGCTTGGGTTTTTTTAAAAAAATTAAAATGCCAATTCCTTCCCTCCACACCCCCCAGTGTGACATCTATACTGAGACTGATCTCTATCTGATTCATGCCCTTTTTGATTATTCACCTCTGGTTGTGAAAATTCTTTCCTTAATCCCTCCCCTTCAAGTTGGGTTATCTTATCTAAAAGCAACTTTTGTGGCCTGAATATCTGCCTGTGAGGAGAGCACATCTGTGACCTGAAAGGTTCACCTGCAGATTCTTAAGGACCAGAGGAGCATGCAGGTCATAATCAAGTCCCAGGAACTGTCGCTGCACAGCATTTTTCAAGGAGAGACCTTCTCCTGTTCTAGAGTTGCTCAGTTCACAGACTGAAGGGAGTAGGAAAGGACCATTCTGTCCAGTGTGACCAGTGGGCTCAGGGCAAAGCAGGGAATTCCATGGAGAGAGGCAGACTCTAGTCCTACAGTTTGCCCAGTTTAAGAATGCTAGTTTCATTAGAGCCATAATAACGGCAAGACCCTGACTGTGCTGCACTGACAGCTTAAACAGGGATTTTGTCTCTTCCAGTGCTGGGGTCAGGACCTGGCAAACAGAGGGATGAACAGAACTAGAACTTGGCACTAGAAGTTTGCATGCATTACTGAAGGGTGACTACACTTACAAAGATTGCAAATAAATACCTCTGTTACCTTGCTATGGCAGTGCTCAAGTGTTTCTGTGCAGAAGGACCAGACTAGAGGATATGGCATTGATTTGTTTCGGTCTTTCATGTAATTACAATTTTTGTTGCTATCTGGAGTTGGCATAAATTCCTGTGTTCGAAAAAGGAGTTGTATTTTTGGTTGCCAGTTGTAGTGCTGCTGTTGACAAACATAGATGTTATAAAAGAGAAATTCAATATAGTGTAGTTAATCAGATGCCTCTTTTTTTATTGCTTTATAATCTTCTCAGATGCCTAATTCTGAAAGCAAAATGACAAAATTGTTTGATCGAGGCTTCTGGAGTTTAATTCCTTTTTAAAAAATAGCACAGTAGTTGAATTTTAAAAGCACCAAAAAAATGAGCATTACATGCAGGACTAAATTTTGTCAGCAGTTGCATGGAATAACTCACTGCTTATGACTGAAATGTACATCACAAAAAAGCTACAAAGAATGATTCTCTGTCTGAGTTTATACTAAAAGACCAAACACATTAAAGAAAAAACTTACAGGAGAAAACGATTTCTTGCAGTCATTCTTTTTCTGCCATTCTGTAGGAAATATGGATAATTCATTAAGTCTCAGAAAAACTCCCTTGCTTTCCTTTACTCGGGTTTGGTTTTCTTTTCTCTTTTTATGTACAGAGTATGGGTGTAGTGTGCATTAGTCACTATGTTATCACCTGTTAAGTGTCATGCGTGACACATCCCATTATGGATTCTATGAAACCAGAGCTGTTTGAAGTAAAACTTTCTATTCAAGTGTCAATTGAAGCGTGGGTTTTATTTGCTTTTTTTGACAAAAATTGTTCTTTTACTGTCTCCTAAAATAACTCTGATATTTGTTTTTGTTTAGGAGAGGCAAAGGTAAGAATATATAGCTAGAGGTTGGGAAGATAGCAAGCTACTAGGGGAGGTAGCAGGGAGCTAGAAAAGGATGCTGGGAACGGGGGGAAAAGGGAGGTTGGGCATGTCAGTAGGTGAGAAGATCCAGTGTGGGAAAGGGTGGCTTAGCTGAGAGAGAGGGCGAGACCAGCTTGTGTTGATCTAGGACAGTGGAATTGGAAACAGAGTGGGGAAGAAAAGGGTGGCAACCAGCTGTGCAGTAAAGACAACTGGTTTTTTTTAGTACAAACAAAACCAGGCAAACAGCAAACCCCCACGAAAATAAAACAACAAAGAAAAAGGTGGCAACCTTTTTCTTGGTGGCAACCCACCAACCCCCCACATGAAGGAAACTTTATATAAAAACTCTATTAATTGGAAGAATATAAATTTGAAGGCTTAAGTGACTGAAGTAGACAGCTCTAGCTGTAAGGATGTCTGCAAAGGCAACTCAGACCCTTTCTGTGGGTGCTGGTGTTGTGAGTGTTTAATCAGACCCTATCACTTCCCAAAGACTTTACTGTCAGCACAAGAGGGATCTGGTTCAGGGCAAAGAGGGCTGTTGTGTAGGGCCCAGCCCTCACCTCATTTTTTGTTGAAGGGGAAGGGTGTGTAGCTTTTGTTTTGTTCTGCCTGGGGCAGGGGTGATGATACTGGTGTAGATGCTCTTAAGGAAAAAGAATCATAATTTCTGTTTTCTAGTCTTTCAGTGTTGCTCAAACCATTTTCTAGCTCTGCCTGTACCCCAGAATTGCTGGGAGCCAGGAGGGATCTTTAACCACACTCAGGGAGGTGTTTTGCACTGTGGTGCCTGGCCTGGGTGTGTGCTGCCTTGCAGAAGTGCTGAGTGTATTCGGGCTGTGGCCAGAGTCAGTTGTGATAGTGCTGTGAGCCCAGGACATGCTGCTTTTCATGTGTTCAGAAGAGGATGTGGAGGGCAGGGGAATCAAGCCTTGAGAATTTTAAGATGGGAATTGATGGAACTTGAATCTTCATCCTCCTGTTTCAGTTCCTTGTCTCTGAGACGCAGGTTGTGCGTGTTTGTCTTAAAATGATGTCATTAGTGTTTCTTGAAAAACCCTTGCTACTAAGGCTTTGAGAAAGGCATGAAGGCTTTTTACTGCTGATGTCAGATATCAAAGTGTGCTCAGTACAAAGGGGGGAGGGGAATTGCTCTATGTGTGGAAGAAAATATTAGATCACTCCTGAAAGAAAGAAAACTGGAGTTTTGTAAATAAAACTGTCATGATATATTTGGGACATAAAATGAAAGTCTATTAGAATGTGCACACAGAGAGAGAGAGAAATTGGACATCTCTGCTATGGCACTTTTCAAGCCTAAGCACCTTACTTTGCAATTTTAATAGTACTCTTTTAAGGTCATTTTTAATACAATTTTAATACATAGTCTGTTGCTTTAACTACTTCCATTAAAATTTTATGAGCCTTTTCAGAAAATCAGATGGGAAAATGCAAATAAATTATGCATTTTATTTAGTATGTAGTAGATACAGTATTACTGTATGTGTAAACAAATAAAAATGTTTATTAATATAACAAACACTATGTTGAAGGATCCTGCTGTAGTCTATAAGCCACATAGGCTATAAAGAATCACTTTGAGTTTAAGTAGCTAGTGCTGGACCAACAAGCCTCTGGATTTGGAAAAATACAGAGTGGTAGTATAAAAAGATTCATTGTCTTAGCTATTATATAAAAACAAGGGAGAGTATCATGAACTATGGCACAAGATTGAAGCTGAAAACCTTAAAACATTCATTTTCTGAGAGCAAGTACTTAATATTTTATAAAATCCCACAGACTCTCTGATTGCTTAGTTTTGCCTTTTCTACCCTTTTTCCCCTCCTGGCCAAGCTCACCAGTAGTCTTTTAAAATTCTGAGCAGAGCACTCACCAGTCAGCACAGTGCTGTGTGTCAGTGATTAGCTTACCTGTCTTTTTACTGCTCCTTCCCCTTGTGAGATGCTAAATCAACAGAGAAAGTATGTGTAGGTAGTGAATGATATCAGTGTTAAGAGATGTGGGTATATACTTGATTTCTTCAAGCCAAAATAAAGTGTTCATTTAACTTCTGTTTGGTGAGAAAATCCCAGCACCATAGCAGAAAGCTTCCTAGCACCACTTGTGCAGATCAACACAACTTTGTTTTCATGGTGGTTTGGGAGTCTTTTTAGGGGAGTTTTGGGGAAGTTCTGACATTCTTCTGTATGTGTTGTACTTCATGTCAACTCTAGATAGAGGAATCTTCTCACCTAAGGTAAAAAAATGGTAAAATTATCAAAAAGTAGAGCAAACTCTTCCCTTGTTTGTTTGAGCAGTTTCTCACTTCACAGGTAGTCCTGCTCATTTCAGTGTTCCTCAGACCTCAGTGACAACATGTGTGTCTGCAGCAAGAACTCCTTTCAGACTGCATGACTCTTCTTTCTTCGATCTTGTTACAGCAAATACTTTATGATTCAAATTGGAATAAGGAAACTTACACATTTTTAGGGAAGTTTTTATAGCTAAAGAAACAGAAATAATAATTCTTCAAGTTTAATGATGGGTGACGTTTACAGCTCACGAAGAGTCTTCACTTGCACTGTAATTTGCATTAGCAGAACAGAGTGCCTATTTTAGTAGTGATTTTTAGGAAAGGGAAGCCAGGAATAACTGCTGTAGTAGATAGCAACAATTAACAATGAGAAGGCCAACAATACTAGAATGACTAATAATGAAATACACTTTTGCAAGTTGAGCTTTCATTAGTAAGTGTTAAGTGTTTGTAACCTTTGGTAAGGAATTGTTCTTAAACTTCAAATAGAATTTCTTAGTGCCTTCATATAAATCAATTCCCTTGTAGTTTTCAGTTAAGCAATTTAATTGCTTAATCAGACTAAGAACCTAGTGATTAAAATTTAACAGTCATGTGGTATCAGGCAATATCAATATTAGTTCTTACTCGGGGTAACTGGTGTAGATCAAACTGAATGAAATAGAAGGCATGTTTGCAATATGCTTTAGCATGCAGGAATGTCATCTAAGTCTTCTCTAGAGTAACGACTACAGGCATTGAAGAGTGACGTAGCAATAAGACTGTATTAAAGCTGCCACAAAACACCAACTCCAAATCAGATAGCTTCTGCACTACAACAGCTTTGAGGGTTGTTGGATTTTTTAATTATATATGTTGAAAAAAATTAACCCATTCTGTGAAGAGCATCTATGCAAAAAGGGACCATTGTCTCAGAACTGACTGAAATAAAGAAATAGCAAAAAGAGTTTAAGAGAACATAATGAAATTCTGTGCAGAGATCTATAGTCTTGCCACTCAAAAGTGAGCCAGTGTTGCAGGAATATGAGTAGTCTTGATCAGAAATTATCAGAGGTACTGAATACTAATTCTCTTTTGAGTTGAGTTTAGTATAATACCAAGAGCAGTGAGATTTTGGCCCATGGTTCTGTGTGTTTTCATAATGCACTCAATGAGGAATTGATAGGAACAGGAAGCAGCAGCAGGTTTTTTGGAGGGAAGGGAGTGGTTGGTGTTCTTCTGGACGCCTTTCATCTGTAACTCATCTCAGGAAGTTAACAGTGGTCATGCTGGATCAGACAAAAAGTCTGCATGGCCTGTGTCCTCTTCCTGTTAGTATCAAATGCTAATGCCTGATGAGAAATACATATGACAAGTTTGTCTTTCCTCCAAGAGCTCCTTGCCTTCAGATATCCAGGGGCTTAAAGACTGAAGGCAAGAATAGCTGCTATTTATCTGATAGATAAATAGATCAGATCAACAGATCTTGTTTCTCTTGAGTTTTCTTACTTCCCTTTTAGCATATGTAAACTCTTGGTATCCACAACAACAACCACATTCACATAAACGTTTATCAGGGTTGTTGCTGTGAAGAGAAGTTATGACTGATTACCCATTTCTTTCTTTTGCTCTTTCAGCAAGATGTGAACCCAAGTAGTAGCTTTCAGCTCCTTCCTGGGGGACTGCTTTTCCATAGGGGGGCCAATTAAGCATATGGTAGAACAGCCATTACATTTTTTTATTCTAATAACATTAGCCTCAGTGTTTCAAAGTCTGATTTTGTCTTTTTGCGCTGAAGTAAATTCCATAGTATGTTTCAATATCCAATATGAAGGCTGACATACTGTGAAGCTGTAAAAGTAGCTCTGAAGAAGAAGCTGTCAAGCAGCTCTGATTAACCACGTGCTAATATGTGCAAAGTTTTTTGAATTGTGTTAATACTTTAGTGATTGATTGCCATAAGTCTGTACTCAGCCACAGTATGGCTTGTTTTGCATTATCTTTTTTGAGGATATGGAATGGCATGCATTTTACAGATAAACCAATTTTCCCTCAGAATGTGGAGAAAATACTGGTCTACTGTCAAAGACTAAAGAAGGTGAAAATATTTGATGAAATACAGGATACAGGGCAGAATACAAATGCAAGTGTTCACTCTTCATGCACAAGAAAAAATTAGCACAATCATATTGATGATAATGCCTTTTTATGTAAAGGAATCAATGAACATGAGAACTCTTTTCTTACTCACTTGGTCAACTTGAAAAAGTTAACTGCAGCATTAGCCATTGTAAAAAAAGGCAAAATAGGATGTTCTGATATTCCTGGAGAAATCTGGCAGAGCTGCTTAATATTGGTGACATTGTTCAAAATGTTTGTTCTTAATGTTGATGAGACTGACTTTTCTTGTACTTGTAGCAAAAGCTTATGATCTCAAGAATATAAGTTATTTGTTATTTAGTTTTAAAAAGCTACTGCGCTTATAACACAAGCAGTAGTTTCTAATTTTTATATGGTCATAGCATGAACAGAGAAGTGATATGTTTGCAAAGAATGAAGTTTAATAGCTTTATGCTGTATGACTCTATACAGCCAAATATATTTGCCTTCATTTCTAAGTAAATTGTTCCTGTAGACAATATCTGTATTTTAGGGGCAAAGAGGTATCAACATGCTATCCTTTTAGTATTAAAAAAGGAAAATATAATATTCAAAATGAGATTACTATAGAAAAGAAGATATTGTTGCAAATGATTCAGGGTATTAAATGGCAATATGTCATCTGCAGTATCATATTAGAATTTGAAAACATTTTACCTGCTAAATCTCAAATTAGCCTAACAGGAAAAGGTTAATAAAAGTATCAGTTCTTTCTATTTATTCGTGCAGTGTATCTGACAGCATTTTCTTGAACACACATTTCTATCCTGGTGGGGTGATGATCAGTAACTCCTGCTTGGCACATCATTGTCATTACTTTGACTCCATGATGGTTCTCTGCCTAGAGGTCAGGCCCTGCTAAAGTAAACTGTCAGGCTCTAGGAAAACCAAAGCTGTGATTAAGGATTTGCAGATTCCTATTTCAGAAGTTAGCATTATCCAGCATATTTTGGATGGATTCCATCAATGTTCACCAAAGACCCAGTGAAACATCAGCAAAGGAAGAAACTATTACTTGATATAAGAAAAAGAACAAATCAAAGCACATTGCTTGGAAAGCGTGGGGATTTTTTTAATATATTAATACTTCTTAATTTTTTAAATGCTGTAGAGCTAGAGAAAGAAACCAGTAAAAATTTACTGTAATGTGCATAAGTGTCTTCTAAATTTTTTTTTAAACTTTTTTTTTTTTTAACTGGACTATACTCACCAGATGGACACACAAGAGAAAAAATAACCTAGGGGAAAATACTGCAACAAACTATTCTTGTGAATTACAGTTGGCAGAGATGCTCTTGCCTCAGATGATGTAAGGCATGAAGTAATATTTCAAAAGTACTGATAATCTATGATGCATCTTTGTGCTCTTTATACTTCTATTATAATTTAAAGCTATTACTTCTTTCCAGACATTTGATTCCTTGAACTAAGTGAAAACAGCGCTTTCAAAGAGTGAACAGGTTGCTCTTGAAAGGCACATGAACCCATTTGCTTCTTCTTACTCTTTTAGCAAGACACAGGTGTAGCTGAGGATGGCTTTCTGGATTGCTAAAATAACAAAAGGCTTTTTTTAAATCTACAGTTCACTACTTTGAATCCACTAGAGGCTGAAGTCACTAATGTCTGACACTCATGCTGTCACTTGTGTCAAATGAGTTATTGTTGCCTGCCTCTCTGTGGGCAGGGATGTAATGCCAAGTGTGGCACTTGTGGAGTAGGTGATCTAAAGGCAGATACAGCTGGTAGAAACTGGCAGGCAGTGGAAAAGCATTCATTTACTCCAGCTGAGGATGTGGTCACCAGACTTGAACCTGACTGAAAATTAACCTACCTCTCCTACTTCTGGAGTCCCCTGAGCACACTCAGGCCTTGATCTTGGATTAAGGCTCTTGAAAATTGCAGTTGCTGTCAACTGTTCTGCACAAAGATTAGAGATCAGTGTTAATTCAGGATATTTCACTGAACTGATGTATTTTGATTAGATTGCTGTCTGTTTGAAAAACCCGTCTGTTTCTGTAGAAAAGTTGCCTTTGTAGTATCAGATCTTGAAATTTCATCCAAGGATCCAACCACCAAGTAGCTGAAGTAGATGAAACTGGGCACAGAGTTTTGCACCTGATCCATGGTATTGTATCATTTTTCTGACACTGTTTGATCAAGCATTTGGTTATCCAAGGACTGGATTTTCCTGATCTACCCATAACTAGACCCTGGTTCATGCTTCAAGAGTGTGTGGGATCACTAAGCAGAATGATGTTTTTTCTGGTAATATTAAGTCCCAGCTTAGAGGAAACCTTTCTTTTTCTAAGATATGCCATCTTGGGTTTGTCTGTTTTAAAATATCATTTGACCGTGCTTAACCAAGCTGTCCTGGTTGCACTATCAACCAGGATATTGCAGCTTATCATCCTGAAGACATTTGGAATTTCTGATCATAATTTAGGATAGGAAGTTGAGTAATTTCTTCAGAAATGTCCCAGTTCGGTGATAAGGGGCATCACTAAGAAGATTTGGAATGACCCTTTCTTCTGTTTTGACATCACATTTCTGCAGTCTGGTTCCATGTTATGTGTGTGCATGTACTACTCTCTGTTTATTGGGCTAGTGAAAGGGAACAGAGGAATGTCATTTGTACACAGGTGAGAAAAATGGGTAAGAAAAGTTTGTATTCATTTGCTGTTTAAATCCTGTTCTAAGTTGTTCCATGCAGCAATTTTATTAGCTTTTCTAATTTGCTATTTAAACACATTGTACCGCTGCAGAACTGAATATTGAAAAGATACTAAATACATAACTTGGTAGTTAATAGCATACCATCTTGAGAAAATTGCTGCAGGGAAAACTAAACTCAGAGATCAGGGGTGGTTCCTTTTTCCATGGGGGGTATTCAAGGCTAGACATTTGTTAAACAGCTAAGATTGTAATGAGTTTTCAAAAATCACAGATTTGTGAAATGGTCTTTATTTAGGATATCTTTCATCCTTGCCAGTGTTTTTTTTAAACACAGCCTTTTCATTAAAATGATACATCATGACATACCTAGCAAGGGAGCTGCAAACTGCTTACAGATGCTAAAACATGCATGAAGTGTAATGCAGTGAATTGTATAGACCAGGCCTCAGAGTTAACCAGTACAGCTGAAGTAGTATTTTGTTGGTTTGGGGTGTTTTTTTAAGCAAGGCTGGGAGTGTAATATTGTAATCCAGTTGTGACTCATGTCTGCTGAAAACTCAGAAGACAGCCAGATGTTATTGGGTGTGAGTCTGTATCTTTGCACACTACAGAACAGCTTAGCAAAATCCTTTGCTGGAGCTCTTTAGAGGAAAACTTCCTTGCCATTAGGTCCGTGAATTGGACTTGATTTTCCTAAGGATTCCATTTTGTGGAAAAAAGCCTTGAAAATACAAGTTTACCCAGATCCAACTAATGTTAGAAGAACATGGAATGTAGATATGAAAATTGAGTTTTCCTTCCCTAAAAGTTGCAGTGAAGGATCTGGTTCACAGCCTACTTGTGCACAAAGCTTGAAAGGTTTCCTTTCAGTCTCTTTTAAATTATTGGTGAATAGAAGGGAAAAAATTATTACCCAGATGGAAGAATTTTTCCCACTTCTCAGTTACTGTGATATGGCAAGAGGGAGTTGTATTCTTTGAGGTTTTTTTGTTTTTCTAGAAACAATCCTCATCTCTGGACTGAGAGCAAATGAAGAAGTTTCAGTACAGAGGAAAGCTTAAAGGGAAAAAAAGAGAGAAAAGTAGAAGCATGTAAAATAAAGCTTGGTTAAAGTCCCAATACCTCTACAACGATAGATTCAGCTTTGAGGAATCTGTAATAAAATACTCCTATCAACTTTATAAGCATTCAAATTATCTTAAAAATCTCTGTAGGAAATAAAAAGGAACCTTTGCTGAGGACTTTTCCTGAAAACCTTCATAATCCTTTCAAATTCTGCAGGGATTTTGAGTCTCAGTTGTGCCAGATAACTCTTTCTCTTAGTTAATAGTAGGCTGACAAAATTCTGCATATTCCCATTTAAGAGTTGGATTTTTAAAGGAACTTTTCAAAACTGTTCCAGAACAAATATTATTAAACTCATAAACAAAGCAATTTCAAAAATATACATGACTTTGTGAATGGCCTTTGTGTTTGTGTGTAAATGGAGATAGATTGATTACAGGTATATGTCTACCTTCTTTATAGGTTATCTGCTGGCAACTTCAAGCAGAACATACATTAATTTCTTAAACTGAAAATGAGCCTATGCAGTTTCCTTTGAAATACAAATGGATAAGCAGAAGAAAATAGATTTTCATAAATTCTCCTCGAAGTCAATCTTCAAACCAAACCAAATGTAGATTAGGAGTGAAAGATGCAAGTTCACTACTTATTTTGGTTTGCTTTATTTTAAAGTGCTGTAAAGAACAAATTGTTTTGCTTTCCTATGCTAATAGGACACACTAATCACTGGAAAAGGTGATTCTGATTTTTTTAAGGATTTATGAATTAAGGGTTATTACTGGAAATGGCTCATTTACTCTGTATGGGCCTGAGACAGAAAGTCTGAGTCCTCTGAAGCTTTTGTAAATACACGTTGCAGAATCTTCCCAGAATGAGATGTTTGCCTGTTTGTAGCTGCCTAATCCAGAAGTGGTTCCCTGATAAGGTTAATGCCCAGTTAATTGCTCCTGGCCTTGACACACAGTTTAATTGCTATTTGGCCCACACATGCTTGTTGCTTGCTCTGTGTAGAATTCTAGTGGATGTAGCGATGCAAACTACAGGCTGGTGGAGGGCAAACAAAATAAATACAGTATTTTATGTTCTTTTAATTCAGGGCCAAGTGGATTTGGATGAAGTGTTTATTTAGTTTGCTGGCTGCTTCACATGCTGTGGCATATTGATTCCTTCTATTACTAGCAGCCATTTAACCTGACCTCTCTCAGATCCAGTATTTTAAAAGCCATAAATTTTAACTTTACTTATGAGCAAGGACTGAAATGCTGTGAAAGCCTTTTTATTAGCAGAGTTTTGCCTTACTCCGTGTTCATGTGTCACCCATGGCAACAATATTTAGAGCATCTTAAATTAGAGCTGCTGTTGGGCAGCTCGGTAGTAGTGGGGTTAGCAATAAAAAGAGCTCATAAATATCTCAGGCATGTAGGATTCACTGATCAAAGTGTGGGCAGGTATACAAAAGCAATGCCATTACTAGCAAAAGGTATCCTTTTCCTGGTTATTTTATTAAAAATCTCTCTTTTCTTTATGTTCAGAGATAAGGAAGATTTTTTTTTTAATTGCAAGTTAAATTGCTGATATTGAAATGTATTTTCCTTTGCTGCCTTGCCTTTTTTTTAACAATGATAACCTTCCTTGTTTCAATAGCCTAAACTAATCACCAAATGACACTTAGAGCAATCTTTAACATACAGCTTAGGTAAGTATTTATAAAAATATGCCCCGGCCAAAAGTTGATCAATATGACATACCACTCTTTGAATTATGGTATGATTGTATAATGGTTATGAATTTCTTTCTGCATTCACATGTAAAAAAAGCTTTGAATTAAGCTTTAAACAAAGCTTAATATGGACTTCTTGCATCCTTCTAATTTGTTACTTCTGATTTAAATCAGTAATTTTTAAAAATATAATTTCAGGCTTGATGACTAAGATTGAGTAATAATTTAGCAGCTTATTTCAAAGCAGGCTTAAGGCTTAACAAAATAGATCATAACCATGAATTTAATGTAAGTTTTGGCTTGCTTTTATCTGTTTTGGTACTGAAGAAGTTTCCCCATCTGTCCCACAGATCAAAGGTAACACTCTAGATGTTAGTCTCATACCATCAGAAGTGACTTTGTTTAAATATTAGTGCAGGGACTCTTTGCTTCATGTTAAACTTTGGCCTGGGAACAAAAATGTTGGTTTAGTTTGAGAAGCATAATTTATATCAATTAGTCCCAGAAAGTGTCACATTTCCCTATCTTTTAAAGCTGGATTTAAATGCTTGACCTTTTCAGAGGGCGGGTGTGGAAGTAGAAATAAAGCAATCACAGGGCACTGGAATTTTTTTGCTACTACCCAGTTCCAGACGGATCAATTTACAAGGTGCCTGAAACCACTGGGGAATCCTGTTTTCTAAAAACAGGACTTTTTCCTGTCTGTATTGCTTCTCCTATTGCAGTTTTCCTGTAGTAGGTTTTAACAGCTATATCTAAAGTCAGTTTATACATAAACATCCTTGAGGAGAAAGCTCCTGCTTTGTACAAGATAAATGCCTTGATTAATACTGGGACCTGTTTGGAGGGCAAGTGCTTCAGCTTGTACCAACTAGAGGGAGAACACTAATCTGTTGGAAAAGGAGGGATTTGGATGCCTAGGAAAACTTCACTGGATGCAGAGCTCTACTGTGAAGTGGAAGGTTATGTGAGAGGATAGACTTTTGTAACCAAATGAAGAAAACTAATTATTTCAGCAGATAAGATCAGAGGGGTTTTATGCAAAGACAGGCTTGGCTGCATTTTGTCTGACATTCAGCACTAACCTGGGAAGTGCACGTGCTCCTTCACTGAGGCTTCTGCTTGAACCTCTGCCTTTGCTTCTAGTTCTTAGCTTTAATATTGTTGCACTGGGAAACTTGTTAGCATTTTTGAGATGTTTAATGCCATACATATTCTTTTTGAAATATTAGCACGTTTCACTGCAGTGTTGTTTTTTGTTAGTGATAAGACTGTAGAAAACAGCGACACCAGCATATGTCTCTAAGATGACAGTAGTGCATTTTCACTTCTTGCCTAATGGCTACCTATTCCAAGCATTTCCTTTTCAGCTGGCTCAGTGTACCTTCTAAGCCCCAAATTGTGAACTGCCATTATTCATAGCTGAAATTGCAGTTTGTGCAAATGTGGGCTAAATTGCAATCATCATCTCTAGTAAAATAGATTGGAATATCTGTAAATCTGAAGACTGTGACTGTCTCTTAGAATCAGAGAACATGTTAAATTCTTCTATTCTTTGATTTCTCTTTATTAGATTTTCTTTTCTGTCAGTTGGGGGGTTGTTCTGTGTTAAGTATTTCTGCTTATAATTTGGAATGCTTGGATTGAGTATTAAATGAGCAAAACTATATATCTTGTCTTTAATATGTAAGTGCAAGATAGTGATTCTTCTCTTGCTTTTTATCAAGCTCTTAATCTTTTCTATCCCACCTGTATAAATTAGTGTTGAAGAAAAAGCTACAGTGTGATCTAAGACTTTCCTACAGAAATGTTATATTAAAGCTCTTCATTTGAAAATCACAAGCTCAAAGATGTAATGACTTTCAGATTCCTCCTTTCTAAATCATTCTCTGCATTGAATTGGTGGATGATTGAAGAAGTATCTGAATATAAAAATATAAGTGAGAGGAAAAAATCCTTTGTAGTTGTGCATACTGTGAATCCTACCAGAAATAAATGAAACTACATTAAACAAATGGTTAAGAAGGAATGGAACATGAAGTAATTTAAGTCACCACATGATGTTGCAGTCTTGTAGAGTGAGCAGTTGGATTAGTTAGGTTGGGGTAGGCCTGAGTTCAGTGAGCCTAAGCTGAACATCATTAATGTTACTTGAGGTGTGTGTCCAAAGCAGAGCAGGCACTGAGCTGTACCTGCTTCCCTCAAAGCTGTGGGCATATCTCACTCTGAGTCCTACCACTAAAGAAACTTCATGCTCAAACAGTTGTTTGCCTGCTAAAACTAGGCCCATGCTCTCTCCAGCATCCCAGCATCCACAGGGTAGAACACTCATTGTTTTCATAACCATTTTCTCTTCCCTAGTACCACATGAACCTCCACCATGTGCAATGCAATAGGAACCAGGACTAGGGTGTTTAGGGCACTGGTAAAAACAGAATCAAATTATTTATAATTTGTTACAACTTTGTATTTATTTATACTTCGTATTTTCTCAGTCTCAGTGATGCTATCCCTTCTTTTTTCCTTTATAGCTTTTTTTTTACCTCACTGTGTCTTTCAAAATGTACATGAGTCTAGCTCACATAAATATGTTCCTCTAAATATTCTCCTTTAGGCATATTCCTGTAGTTTTGGTTTTCAAGAAGAAACATTATCTAAAAAATAAAGCTAATGATAAATATATAAAATGTTTATTCTTTAGGGTATCTTGGGGGTTGTATTTCATACAGAGTGGCAGTGATTCCTGGCTTTTCTTCATGATTGCCTCTGCATGTGCCTTTGGGGTGGCTTGCATTGCCCACAATGCTGTGTCATTTGTTTCCCTTTGATTTTCATGACTGACATCTTGCTTTTGGCATATTTCCTTCATCTGGGCTATAAAAATAGAAGGAATGTGCAGATCTGGGAAAAAGATAATCTTGGAAAAACTTGACTAATAATAATAGTAATAAAAGAACAGAAAGCAGGTTTACTATTACTGGTACATTAAGAATTAAAAAATCATTGTTAGCCTTGTTGGCATTGAGCAGAAAATTAAAGTATGTGTAACACCATCTTTCAGTTCAAGGATAATCAGTTACAGATAGCATCTAAGAACCAGCACTTTGGTTTCAGCCAATCTAGGCAGTTAGTGATGTCAGTTGTTATTTTCTCTTATAAATTCAGAAGAGATGTATAAAGTAATTCACCGTTTCTAAAAACAGTAAAGTAGATGCTTCGGTTGGCTTTTTATCATTGTACTACAAGAAGTAGTAAAAGAAGAGCTCAAGAATTTAAAATCCATAAAAAAACATTTTAACACAGTGAGCAATTGAATTTCTTATTGTCAAACTATGTTTTTGTATTAAAAATCCAGGTGAGACTAGATATAAACACACACCATGTATCCCCAGAAATGCTTGTTAATAACTTGTAGAGAAGATAAGAGACAGTTTTTGTTGTTTATTTGTTGGTTTGGGTTTTTTTTTTTACCCATGAGATAAATAATCATGTTTTCAAGCTTACAGCAGTTCTAAAGGTCTGCAGAAACGAAAAAGGTACTGGGGTGCGAGAAGGAAGGAAATTTCCCAGTTTGGGATGCGGTCCTTGTCCATTATGGAGTCCTGTGCATTTCTCTGGAAAACATCCAATAATAGATGCTGGCTCAGAAAGCAAGGGGATAGGTCTCCCTGCTTGGGGAAGCCTTTTAGCTCCTGTATCTTTAGCTGTGCTCCAATATGTGATTACTGCAGCTCTACAATGAAAGGGGGGAAAAAAGGAATAAAAGCTGAATTTTTAAAAAATACAAAGTTCTCATAGATGTTAGTGAAATTTCATACTAAGTTATTACAGTCTTAGAACGGGTCAGCTGAATGCTCAATACCAATCTGTGAATAAGGGTTCTCAGTAAGGTTTTGAATAAATGAGGACACCTCAGTGTGCCTGGGTGTCTAAGGACTGAGTCACAGTGTGTGTGGGGAGGCTGAGCACACAGCTTGCTGTTACATGTGACACATGAGTGCGTCACTCCAAACTTCAGGTGTTGACTTGGATTTTCTTAGGAATGCCCTTCATACATTGCAGTCTTCCAGTCTCAGTAACTGGCTCAGCTTTATATAAAACAGGCTGTAATCAGCATTTAACTTGAGACCTTTTTTTTCAGGTAATGAAGCTTAGGGCATTAATTGAGTGTAGTATAGCTTGCACTGGGATGTGTGTGGACACTTCTGTGCATTTTTGGCCGGCCAGGCAGCGGTAGCAGCAGTCTGGAGTCAGCCCTGGCTGCTGGTCCTCCCCAAGCCATGGGCCCACGTGGCCCCGCTGGAGGCAGGGACGCGCCCAGCGCTTCCTTGCAGACTCTACAGTCGCCTTGAAGCCATTCCCGGTGGATGCTCCTCCCTGGAGTCTCTGCCCGCAGTGTGCTGGGGGCCTGCTGCCTGCAGGGCACCCAGATCGCAGCCCTTGGCAGCCTTTGGCAGCCTTTGCCCTCCTCCCGGGCGGCCCTTGGTCTGCAGCCCCGCCTGGCTGGGTGCTGGGTTACCCGGGGCCAGCCACCCTGCCAGTGGGCTGCTGTGTCCTGCCAAACAGCCCACCAAGGCTGGCTGCTGACTGAAACTGGAGAGAGCTTCCTCTCTGCTCGCCCAGTGCCTTTCACTTGGCCTTTTTTAATACCGTTATGTTTGCGTTCATTTTTCTCATTCTCAGCCTGTGATAGGCACCACACTGCCTCGTACTGATGCACAAGTTTTTAGTGATTTTAAGCACCTTCATGTTCTGTGCGCATCATTCCTCTAACTCTGCTTTAGCACTTGCTAATTTGTCAATAATGGTAGTGTCCAGAATGGCAATTAGTGAACAGAAGAAGGTTGCACTGTGTGATGGAGTAGCTAGTCTTCCCTTAAACCTGTTTGTCTCCACACACACCCCCAGTCCCCTACTTGTTTTCAGCTACATATCAGCCTGCAGGTAATGGAAGTGTAAATTGCTTTATGTAGGCACTACTGACAAGTCTCTATTTGGTGCCAATTCTCAGCTTTTTTGCTTTTAAGAATTCGCTGAACATGCTGTTCAGAATTACTTGCACTCTATGATTGCTAAAATCAAGCATATCATACTAACATATCGGTCTTTTCTGTGACCCTTGAATCCCCCTTCAGGCATGACAGTATGGACATGTAGGTGAAGGGCTTCTGTTATGTTCTCCTTTTGTTTGTGTTAGTACTACTTAAAAGTTGAAAGCAAAAGCACTTGAGTTCTCCAAGACAGAAGGCATATTGCAAGGCAAAGTCTCTTCCTTGTGTTTCTGTGACGCGTTTACAGTTCTGCCATATAAAAACTAAGTAGACACTACAAAGGTTTTTAAATTAAGCTGTGAATTTCTTCATTGATTGGAGTGCATCTATTCATTGAATTTAGTTCTTTACCTATTCCGCTATCATTTTATTAATGCTAATTAACACAAATGCTGCCACAAAATAAAGCCTTTCTAAGGTCAGAGTCAAGCGTTCAAAGAGAAGGAAGGTTCAGCAGACTCAGTATTTCCTCTGTTTTTCTATGAAGTGCTTTCTTATGCCTGTAATCAGGGAACAAGGCAGCAACAGCAACATCATTTATGTTAACCTGTGCTTTGCTTGTTTCTTGAAAAAGCTGCTGTGCATGCTGGTATCGTAGCACCAGTTTCAGCTAGAAGAAAAAGGCTGGATAAAACTTAGAACTAATAATGTATCTTCTCTCAGGAGAAATGTGTTTGAAAATATCAACCATTTATATAACCTATCTCCTAAGAAGCAAAACACTTGTTGTGTGGCAGTGTTTGTTTTTGTGAATCTGAAGATAACGCTCTCCTTGAGACTGTTAGCAATGTCCAGTTGGACATCGCTGGCAAAGGTGGAAGAAGCAGTCTCATTCTCATCACTGGTGGGGGCTTTCCAGTGGCACAGAGCGAGCCAGCTATTGCCCATCACTTTGTCAGATCTGTAAATTATGTGCCATTCCCTCCAAGTCTGAATGGGGATATCTGCTGAACAAGGTTTAACTTGATGTTATTTTTAGAACAAATTACATTGATTGCATACTATTTCAAAGGCCCCAAGTAATAAAGTACACAATTAAATGTATCTGACTAGTTTAATTTCTCTGTGTGGTTTTTGGTATAAAAACTTAACCGTTTGTTTTCCAGACTCTTCTGGCAAAGACTTTGGTCCTACTCTGGGATTAAAGAAGTCCAGTTCTCTTGAGAGTCTTCAGACTGCTGTGGCTGAAGTAAGGAAGAATGAACTCCCTTTTCACAGACCCAGGCCTCACGTGGTGCGGGGTCGGGGATGTAACGAGAGTTTCCGAGCTGCCATTGACAAGTCTTACGATGGACCTGAGGATGGAGAAGAGGGTATGTTGCTGATGGCACTGACTGAGGGAGCCACCTTCATTTAGCACTGCTGAGGGCCGGCTCCATAGAGCACCATGAGCAAGTGATTTAGTCCAGTTGAAGCTGATCACATTTTAAAAGCTGTTCACATCTTCCACTGAATAGAGCTGTCTTTGTAGTACCCCATCCAACCTTGACTGGGTTTAGTGTAAAGTCTTTCACTGATCTCCTTTGGGGCAGGGGTGGGTTGGAGGATTTAGAACTCAATCCTTAAATAATTACATTTTTCAACTTCAAGAAGCAGCTGCTTTCTTCAGATTACATTAAAAATTATCTCTCTTGTTTTACAATTCCCCCTTTTCCAGCCAGGAAATTTGTTTCATGTTGTAGATAAGGCAGAGTGTATTGATAGCACCCTGCTGCTCATTCTGTCACTGTGGGCTTTATAGACCCCAGTCTGGAAATACATCTCCTTTAGTGTGGAGCGTAAAACTGTGCTTGGATCCTGAGCCCCCCGAATTGAAAGAACACAGCTCTTTTCCCACCAGACAGAACATTTTATCTATTTCTTGTTCAGCCACTAAAGTAGAAAGATTCCGGGGAGTGAATGAAGTCATTTTGTTACATAGGTTGGTTATGTCAGTCACTACAATCTCCTGTTGAAGTAAACTCTCAGTGTTTGAAGCCCAGCACATGGTTTTCTTGAGCTGATGGAGGTTAACAAGCTAGATTTCAAGTAGAATAGTGCTTTATTGTATCAGGATTTTTATATCAAGAACAATAACTAAAAAACTACTCATAAAAATAATTCTGTGTTTAATTTACAATACAAATCTGTTTGAATCCACTAGATCTGTTTAGTCTGCTTTTTAAATTATTCAATTAAATGAGGAAGTGTTGTGAGTCATTTGAGCTCTTTGTAGACAGTCTTGCTGTGTTTCACATGTTTGCATTTCAGTGGCCCGTAGCCATCCTCACTGCATCTTTTTCATTCTGTGCAGATGGCGGCTCCGATAAGAGCTCTCACTGTGGTCAAGAAGCTCAAAATGTGGAATCTACCCCTCCAGGAAACCCTGAAATAGAAGATACAGAAATCAAAGCAAAAAAAGACAAAAAAAATAGGGAGAAAGAGAAGAAAAAGGGCAAATCTAAAATCAAAGAGAAGAAAAGGAAGGAAGAAAATGAAGATCCAGAAAAGAAAAAGAAGAAAGGCTTTGGTGTCATGTTGAGGTATGCCATTTTACAAAGCAAAACAGCCACCCATATTCGTTATAAGATAGGAGACAACTGATGCTCTCATAAAGTAGTGGAAAAATTATTTCACTTGGACTCAAATAATGTTTATGTTATTGAAAAAGAAAGCAGTTTATACTTTTACACCAAACTTGTAACTGCGGCAGAAGACATTTGGCAGACAAAATGTCTTTTTGTGCCTTTGAAATGCATTCCCATATGTCAGAAAAGATTCAAGGTTTCAGACTTAAAACAAGCATGTATCGGTGGGGAAGGATTTGTGGGGAGTGTTTCTGAGTAATACATGTCCTGCTCCCACACTCACACCTTTGCCTTCTCTTCCCTTGCTTATCTGCTTCCTTCGCAAGCTGCACAGAGAGCAGAGTTCCTTGTGTTACTGTAAAAGGCCTACTAACATTTGCAGTTGCTAAAAAACACTACCTATGATAAAATCTTTGCTTCATGGCTTCAGCCATTGCCTGCAGTGAACAAAAGCTCACTATCCTCCCTTCCCTCCCTTCCAGTAAGTGCTTGAATTTTTCTGTGGCTGTTTGTTCTATGTATACTCTGGAGGCATCAGAGTTCTTCAGGCTGTTTCCTTGCTCTTGCTGGAACCTTTGGTGCTGTAGGCACTCTGGTTGCTGTCACCCTTCCTTCTGGTACCTGTTGTGTCTATTGAGGATTTAAGTGTTTCTGTTTAAGTAGCTCTTTGCATTTGATACAGGGTATATGATGAAGTTTTTTGGTCACCTGGAGGAGATTAAACTGAAGGACCACTTATGCCATTGAACACAACGTTAGCGTTAGGAGGCTGCTGGTGTTTCTTGTCATACTGTATTGTAGACAAGACATATATGAAAGCCACAATCATTGCTTAGACAAGGACACATTTAACTAGTAATCTAAGAAATTCAGCTGCAAGATCATTCACTGATTATGGTCTTCATTATATATATAATGTATGAATTGGCCTTACAGCTTCCTGTTGCTATGTCCTTTAGAGTAAAATTACTTGTGTTGTATTAGCATGGAAGGTTCTAGCTGACTTTCTTCCATGTATCAGCAATGGTCCTGTCAACTTTTGAACTCTGTGGCGACATTGTCAAAAATATACCTGTGTGCCAGATTTGCATGATTTCAACAGTTGTTGGTGTTCATAAGATGAAGGTACCTGGCTATACCTGTCTGCTTTCAAATGGAGCTCCTCAGGAACAGAGGAGGTGTGTACACGCACCTCTGCATTGCACGTGCCTTCGTGTTCCTACTGTTTAAAGAAATATGACTTAACATGGAACAGTAGTCAAAAACTGACTAATTAGGAAGGTGACTTCAAAAATTCTGTCTTAAGCTGTATATCTATTTTCATTCTTTTTAGCTCTTTGGCATGAGTAGGAAAGAGAAGGGGAGTGGCACAGAGGTGTGACAAAAGGATAAGTACTGTTTCACATATCAAAGATACATAGCAGATTCAAAGTTTGAATTGTAAAGTCTCACAGGGGTATGATAGCTGAGCCAGAAAGAACATGGGATGACATCAGAATCCAAAACAAGCTATTGTAGTTGACAGAAACTCTGATAATGGTCAATATGCAAAGCTGGGAACAATAGGTTACCGTTTGCAGTGATTCCCTTTTTCAGAATATATTCCTTATTTTGATAATACACAGGTTTATACATCTGCTCTTTCCATAAGCTTGGCTTTGGTTTAGATTGATAGTCTTCCCAGCTAACAGTAGTTGTTAATAATATTTATCTGTATGGCAACACAGAATGGGAATTTCTATCCCACACCATTGAAAATCTCTACGAAACAACAAAGATGGAAGCAACGTGTTATAATAAATAGAGAAGGAGGAGTAGATAACAACTAACAGTTCAGCTGGGAGGTTTTTAGCAGTTCTGAATCCTTGTTGATATTTCTTTCCAGAATTTATAAAACTTGAAAAGAAATTCCTTCCTGAAAAGATGAGAGTCCTAGGGAATTGTAGCCATCATAGAAATGAAAGAAAGATGCAGACCTGTAAAGCAGAAATTGAATAAGAGCAACCAGTGTGAGTTTACAAAAGGATTGGGGACCATGTGTCCTGGCCAAGATGAACAAATCCAGGCTGGTATTTTTTCAAACAGAAACTGCTGCGTATGACATGAAAAACAAAACCAATCGATCTGAATGTTTTTAAAAGAAATAATAGAGAAGTAATAGTGGAATTTAGAACAGGTAAAATACCAACTAAATATTAGATTCAAAAGGTATTTTTTCAAACTGGAATCTTGTACTAATGTGAAGGGTGAGGAGTGTCAGGAGGGATGGGAAAGAGGTTTGAATTTTAAGTATTTTAGCAACATGGATGGAAAGAAACATCCAGATTTTTTTATGACGTTGTGGGAATGAAGCTGGCATGTTTTATTGGTAGAACATCTGTGGAAGGAAAGAGAGAAGTTTAAGATGACAAAAGTTGTGAGCTTCTGCAGCAGGCAAGGTAGCTACTAATTCTTGGTATCTTAAGGGAAAGAAGTAGAGAGAAGTGTTTAGAATCTGAGATGAACCCAGTTTTTGACATGATGAAAATAAATTGGAAAGGGAACCTGCCACATAGGGCACATTAGAAATGTAAACATGGTAGTGGAGCAGAAAGCTTGGTGGAGAAGGAAATCTGTGCCTTTTGTAGGTACAGTGGTGATTGTGCAGTGAATCCCCCATCAGTTAGCCCACCAAAAGGAAGAGCAAGGAACAGAGCCCTTGTTAGACTGACAGGACAGATAAAGGCAAGGGAAAAGAAGTTATGAAAGCAAGTGGCAGGAGTGAGAAGAGGGATGGTATTCCTGGGACTAGGAGATGTCATGGATTTTTTCATCTTGTCTGGTGCAGCCATGTGACTGATCCTACCGGGAGCTGGAACCCCCACTCTGGTGTGTTCATACTGTTCGTAGTTCGTGGGCAGCTTTGTTCAGAGCTATTTCAGCTGTGCCTGCATGGTTCTGCTGTGCTGTGGGATGCATCCAAACAGAAGAACAGACTTGCTGAACCCATGTCAAAATTGGCTTGAGATGAGTAGGAATTGAGCATCTGTGGTGAAAGCTCCAGGACCAGAAGGACAATGAAAAAGGAGAGGTCTTGCCAGAAAGCTCAGTGCTAGTTAAGACACATGCATTTTCTCGTGAATGACATGGGGTCAGGTGTAAAGGACAAAAGAAAGTAGAATTTGAGGCTAAAACAGCTGCTGGAAAAGTCCCACTTGTCTATGGTGGGATTTTTGTGCTATGCTTGCTGGGTCACTCATACGGTTGTAACAAGATTTACCTTGATAATGGCCATGTGAATTGGCTGGTTTCTGCTTTATAATCAATAACAAAGCATTTCAAGATATTAAAACCAAATCCAAGTATTCAGCTGTAGTACAAGAATTGTTGAGCTTCAATCTTTTGCATCTGAGATTTTTGAACATATTGGAATTGCTACTGCATTGGTTTTTTGCCTTTTTTTTTTTTTAATTTAACAACAGAAAATAGCAAAGCTGTTAGCAGTTGCTAACAGATTTCACTTAGTGCCTCATCTGTTGCTCAGCTGCTATTTACTTGTAGTTCCTGGTCTTTTTTTACACATACAAAAAGAAGAATGATTGCTTTCCTGCTAAGCTTTTCCTTGATTGAAGCTTTATTTAGGTGACTGTGATTCAGGGAGACCATCAAGAAATCATGCTTTTATTTTTGTAATCACTGTTTTTTAAAAAGTCTTGTTTTTTCACTCAGTATTAACTGAAACTCTTGGCTGTGGCATATTAACGACTGTGGCATTTGGGCAAAGTAGGTTAATGTACTGGAGATTGAAATGTAGCTGACATTGGTTAAAGTCTCTGTAATCCAAAGTACTATTTCACTATGCTGACTGCACAGTGCTTTGTTACTTTGCTTGGTTCTGATGCATATATTTCTTTCCTTAGTTCTGAAGGTGTGTATGTGCTGTCCAAAGAACAGCAAAAGTTGACTTAACTGCTTCTGTGTAACATTGGCCAAGGAGCATTATATTTTACTTTTTGATGTTTTCTGGCACATCGTGTTCCAAAGAACAGCAAAAGTTGACTTAACTGCTTCTGTGTAACATTGGCCAAGGAGCATTATATTTTACTTTTTGATGTTTTCTGGCACATCGTGCTGTAATAATTCACTATTAATCCACCACTAGACAACAGACAGAACAGTAAATTGATACTGTGTATCAAGAAAGCAACTACATTAAATCCTTTCGTTACTTGAGCTGTGACTAAAAGTATACTTCAGTCTCAGGAAAAGGCTAGTGTCTAGCATCTACACTGAATCTTTTTCAGAACAGAAATAATACTGAGTTCTGTGCAGATACATAAGAGCAGCAAGATTTCACAATGCCGCATTTGATTCTTGGCTCATCCCTTTTCTCACATTGAGCTGACTGATTCTTTCAGGGCACTGTGAGTCTTAGAAGACTGCTGGACCTCAAATGAGCTTCCCTGTACTTTTTTTTGAAGGTGTTCAGTATTTGCAGGAGAAACACTATAGTGAAACAGCATATTTGTGGCTTTGAAAAAAGGTCGTGTGTAGTGCCATTGTTTAGAACTATCAAAAGCTTTGTGAGGAGGGCTCTGTAGGCTATTTGGAAGGGTTAATTAAACCATTGGTGCAGGATGTTACAAATCCCTGATGCTGAACATCATTAATGCAAAATGTATGATCACTTAGGACCGAGAATGCAAAACTAGCAAGAGGCTAGTAAAATAAATTTTAAAATCATTCTTCAGTTTGCTAGGTGATGAACTCCAGATTTTAAATTTGTGGTCTGTAGTTATTGAATTGCCGTGCTTTGAAAAACTATCAAAAATATTCTAGCAAAGGTAGGCTTTGTGTTTCTAAATTAAGTTGGCAAAAGGCTGAACCTTTAAATCACCAGGGAAATGTGACCTCTGCCATACAGTGCAGTTCTGTATCCTAATCCCATAGCAGTTGTTACGGTGCTGGAGTATAATAAACATAAGTCTATGGCTCTCTCTACCTTTTCCAGATAGTGATTGTAAAAATTCTGGGCAGCCCTTTCAGCTTTATGGATATGAAGGTAAGATAGCTAATGGACTGCAGCCACACCAATGGCATTTTAATAGGTAGCTCCCCCAGGCACAGACCAGGAGGCTGAAGTCATAATTTTTTTTTGTGGTATAAAAATCTAAGAGCAAGTATAGAATTGGTGACTCAGAGTAAAGAGTTGTGCTGAACTGGAGTGCAGTGGGAGAGCACTCTCTCATTCAGTCTTCCTTTCTAGACTGGACTCAGGAAGAAAAAAACAACCAACCTTCTTCATATAAAGCAGTGCTTGTCAACTTGACTGTTTCACTAGAAAATACTTTAAAAATTAGTATAGGTGAGAAAATGTCTATCCCCCAGCAGTATTGCACATCAACCATGACTTGCATATTTGTGCATGTATACATATAACTTCAAGCCCAGGAAGCAAGAATATGTATGTGTGTATTAGTTAGATTTGCTTTTTGCTCTTCAGAAAGAGTGCAATTTCCCACATAATAGTTCATCTTAAATTATTTACCTTCCATTTCACAATATGAGCCATGAATATTTTATTTTTTGTCCCTTTAATTTGCCAATTTTCCTTTGAGCTAAGTGCCTTAGTGATTTTAATTTTTCATTCTAGTTGGAAGACAGAAATGACCCTTTTTTCATTACTACTATTATAGGCCTTGTGCTCAGAATGATACTTTTTACAACCTGCACTGTTGAGCCTGTAATGGTATTGCAGAGTAGATGGCATAATATACAGATATTGACTTCCATTAAGTATGGCACTATGATAACTTATGGAGAGATTTTTTTTTTTCTACTCTGTTGCCCTTAGAAGTTGAGTGTTGTAGAAGAAAAGGTAGTAATATGTGAAGAAGGAGCAAATAATAAAGATGTGACTTGTTGGAGAGAGGCTGTGTATATAACTTTTTGATGTATTTATCTGTATATGATGCTGGAAATCAATATGGACATGGATAGATAAAAAACCAGATCAAATTATGTTTTAATTAGGCTAAAGTTATTTTAGATATTTTTTGTCCTCAATTGCAAAATTATCTGAGATGGATCATGTGTATTTGAAAGACAGCATCAGTTAATGAGGCAGATGAGTTATTTAGAGGCCTTGATTTCGTTTTGCATAATAAAATTCCTACTTTTCATTTAGGTAAATTAGTAAATAAAACTCCACTTTCCTTTGAAGAGCATGAGAACATGAGAGAGAGAATATATCTAGTCAATTTAATCTACTTCAAATTTGTCAAGTATTTTAAACTAAAAAAACCAAACAAACATTTCATTTTACATGTATGGCTTTTTCTTTTCCTCCACCATATTAATTCCTCCTTGGCTGCATTCATAGTCAGACTAAAGCAGAGAAAATAAGGGGGTTTTGTACTAAAAATGATCATGCAGACTGCCTACTAAAGGCTGATTTGTTTAATTAAGCATCTGTTCTCCCCTTAATATGCATGCATAAATCTCATTAACGTTAGATGTATGCAAGTGCAGTGAAGAATAGACCCCTCACTCTCGTTACTGAACTTGGATAACAAGATTTATATTTACTTAACAGATCAGAGCAGAAAGTTCCCTCTGACTATTTAAAAGGACTTGAAATTACAAACTGTTTGCAAGGATCATGCTTTTTGTGAAATACTTGCATGTTCACTTCAAGTCAAAATATCATTATTCAAGTCATTACTAAGCAAAAAAAAAAAAAAAAGCAATGTGGTTTGTCTGTGAGGATTAACTTTGTGCATTGAATTCTACTTAAATGGACACTCGCCTATTTAATATTGACCTCTGTGCATGCCACTACTGCTAAAAGTAAACTCCAAGTATTTTCTGGAGGTAGCATATTTCTTCTAGGTGTCTGTTTCTAATCTCCCAAGAAATGTGTTCTGCAAGAGGTGTCCTAGAAAGCAAAGTGTATTCTTGAGGAAAACTGAACACAGCAGCACTGTGTTCATCTGTCATTCACTGCAGTTGGCTGTTACTTGCTCTAAAATCCTCCTAAAATATAACTGTGGATAAAACTTGAATTCCATGTTTTCTGTATAAATAGTGGTGCTTTGGGTATTTCTGTAGGTGGTACAGATGCATTATGGTTAAAGGTCCCAGAGGGTTTAAAGTCATATCCACAAGAATTAGAATTAAGGCTTCCTGTGCTGCATTTTAACCAATAAATAAGTGTTTTGCTCAGGAACACAGTGCAGTGTATAAGTTCTGCCTTGATACCAAAAGAAACAACAAGGTTTTGCTGATTTTCTGAATCATTAGTTCTTGAAACATGACTGTGGTAGATGGGAGGGTTAGGGGGATAGACAACAATTAACAGAGAAATAATAATGAAGACAGATTCCTTAACTACAGGAGTGCTGGTGGGTGCTGGTTTAATAGGTATTGCCGTTAACAGCCATCTGTAGAGAAAATTAAATATACTCATCTCACTGAATTATGATTTATGCCACACAACACAGTCAAACCAAAGTAATATTTATATTATAGTGCAGAGTCATTGATTAAATGCACATGGCATCTCAAATCCAGTTGACATTTTAAGTCGAAATGATTGCAGACATGTGGTCATTTATTTAACTATTACTTTAAAAAATGTGTCTCTACTTGTTATTAATAGAAGAAAGTCAGACCTGACCAATATTTCAATAGGCTGACCTTTTGTTTTGCTGACATATAAAAGGAACAAAGCTCCTTTTGGGGTAGTCACAATTTCAGAGTATATGAAGTATGCTAGCTTCAGAAAAAAACTGACCCCTTGAACTACTCTGTCTCTTTCTTCCCTCTTTTTCTCCACACAGGATTTTTGAAAGAAAATGAAGAAGAGATGGCTTAGGAGATAGGAAAAGTTTTAAGTTTGGGGTTAGATAGGCAAAGGTTTAGGAGATACTGTGGGAGAGGCTTTCTTTCAAATGCCTGCTCTGCTGCTGATTTCTTGGGAATCACTGATTAACTCAGCTGCTCTGAGACATAGTTTTTACACAAAAATTATCCTCTGTGCTTGTAAAAAATAAAAATAACAACATTTTCCTGCTTTATATTATCATTGTTCAGCTAAACCTGTTGAAAATTAAATACATTTAAAAACTACTCTGGTTACTCCTGTAGGAGTGTAGCATGCAAATAGTTTTATTCTTCAGAAAATGAAAAGTAGTAAGCTTTCATATGACTTTCTCAAACTAATTTTCCCCCCCATACTCATTCTTGCTGCTGCGACTGCATGTGGTGGCAAGCTGGGGTTTCCTTCTCCTTCCTGTACTACCTCCTAGCTACAGATGCTCTATTGGAATATGATGCCTCAGAGGTACAGCTGGCTTTCTATGTTTTACCCTGATTTTATGTTGTCTTACTAGAAAAAAAAAATTAATTTCAAATTTAATGTGGGCAAATGATTTTTTTCTCTGCAGAGTAGTCCTCTTTTTGTCCTTACTCTGTCATCATGAACACTAGCAGCAGCTTCCCCCTTTCACAAAAACCCTATATGGGATGCCATCTTTTCGTGAACCTTAAATCCACGCAGTGGGGCAGTGTCTAAAATTTGCTGAGTTACTACACAGCACACTGAAGACATGACCACACAGAAATTTCATCCCTTTCTTCTTGAACTCGTGTTGCTTCCAGGTTATATCAGTCTCTCTTGTGGCTCACACTGCCGTGTCCTGGTTCCGAGTGCTCGCTCCTGCCCGTGCCAGCTCCAGCTCTGTTCCCTTCCTGTGCCAGTCTGTGTTACCTGGCTGCTGTGGTCACCTGCTTTGAGCAGCCACGAGCACTCACAGCCTTTGAAAGCAGCACTTTGCCTTCTACTGCAACGTTTGCAGCGAGCCTGGCAGAAATGTTTTATACAACTTTCAAATTCCCTGAGAGTTCCTCTGCTGCAAAACATGTGCCATGTGCCTGAGCACCGGCAAGGCTAAATGAATGATGAAGTAAGGCTTCATATCCTTTCTGCTCCAGCTCCTGCTTTCCATCTCTGTCCAACAGCAGTGAGAAAAGCTCTTTTACAACTTCCTGCTCTGCACCACTCCCACTCACCTGAACCTCTCCTCATTTATTTGGATGCGAATGCAAAGGTGCAGGATTGATCCTTACACAGCAGTTCCAGCTCATCCAGCTGTTAAATTAGCAGGTACTGGTGTTCCTGTCACCTCCAGCCCTTCATTCTGGACAATGCTTGTTTGTCACCAGCTTTCTTACTTTCTCCTCCTCCCTCTACCCCATTCTGCAGCCTGGGCTCTCTCTTGTCCTGGTTGTCACCCAGCTTATGCAGAGCCTTGAGTAATAAGACCAGCAGAGTTCTTTAGTTTGGGCTCTGCCCTCAGTGTGGGTTGCTTCTACTCTGTTGTCATGAGCAGCAACTGTTCTGATTTCTCAATGGTCACAGTGAGGTTTGGCATTTACCATAGAAGTTAATTATGCTATTAAGTGCTCCCCTCACAAATATTTAAATTCAAAGAATCTTCCCCTGCTTGCTTCCTTTATTCAGTGAAAATGACATCTCTAGGGTCTTGGCTTGGCCCCAGTGCATGTGAGAGAATTTGATCTTGCTCTTTAGAGGTCTTGGAATAATTCTTAGGGGTGAAAATGAAGAGGTCTTCTCCTTTTTCCTCTTCTGTCCTTACAACTTGCCACTTTTGCTCTATTTTGTTGTTGTGGAGAAGAAACAGTAAAGAATGAATAGAAAGTAACCAGGGCAAATAAATAAAATGTTAGCCAAATGCTGGCATGAAAAAACCTGTCCCTCTCTGTGTGTGAAAAATTCTTTATGTATATTTAGTACAAGATACATGGACCACTAAGTGTCTGCTATAGCTCTTTAGCATTTAGCTCCAGTATTGGGTTTGAAGTAATGAACTGTATGCCTGTGCCATTCATTGTCCCTTATTTGAAAGGAGTGAATACCTGGCCCCACACTAACCCCAGATTATTATCAGATTGGTTGGTAGTAATGTGTAAATAGAATTGTAAAGCTATTTTCTGGTGACAGAAGGCCACCACTGTAGCTTGCTATTTTCCTTCTAGCCAAAGAAACCTAGTGTGTAATGAGTCAGGCACTGTTCATTCTACCTCTGTCATCTTTGCATTTAGCTTTTTATCCTCTAATGTGGAAATGTGTATTACAGTAGCTCAGTATAACAGACATCCTAATGTTCTGGTTTTAATTAAAATTAGATTGAGGAAATAAACAATTCAAAGAAGTTAGCTTTCCTTTTTGTGTCTACCCCCACCCCCCTGCAAAGATGCTTTCCATATCCTCTTCTGTGTTTGGAAGTGTTTGTTTTCATTCACATGCTCTTGGATTGCTCAGCTTCCCAAACAGACAGCTTCCCTAACAGACAACGAGGAAGGACTCTCAAGGAAGCTCACTTTTATTCACTTAGTCTTCTTCGCAATACGTGGGTTTAGATTATTGATTTTTTTTTTGTCTGTTTGGTTTGATATAGGCTGCAATGTAAAATACAAGTTTTTACATAAATCTTGGTCAAAATGAAGATTTCACAAAACCAAACTGCACTGCTTTGAGAAAAAATTTCCACAATACAGCTGCAGATTAATTTTAGTGACTATATCTGTGTATAGATACACCAGTGAGTCAGTGATTTACTCAAAAAGAAATTAGCAAATATTTCTTTCCTTTAAAATGGCAGATTATTATGATTGTAAGTGCTGCAATAGGTTAATATACCTCTTCATCTCTGAAGACCTCTGCCTTGTCTCTTTTGTAATTAATTCCTATTTAGGCTATTTTAGCTTGGTTGTCATTTGTTGCTTCCCAAACCATCAGTCATCTGCAGCAGTGGAGGGTGCTGTAGGCAGGATAAGGCAGAGCTCCAGGAGCTCTGGGCTGAAATGGCTTGGGAAGATAAGAAATTTCTAGGTTTAGATTTGCTTTGAATCCTCTGTGCCTATAGCAGTGGTGTCAGCTGCTCTGTTCCTACGTGTCAGACATTTGCTAATTTCAGTGATTGCACAGTGGAAGTTGTATTTACACACTTGTGGTGTGAATGCTGACACTGTTCTCTAAGGCCACTACGAGACCCTCTGAGTCCTGTGGTGCCACTCCTCTCTGAACTGCAGTTTGTTGACTTGCCTGTGAAGTCTGGGGCACCCTGTAAGTAGGGAAAACTGATTTGGCAATGCGAGCTTGCTAATTTTGAGTGGAAAACTGGCTTTAGTCCCCAGTGCTGAAATGAAGAGAATTTTGGGTTATTGCATCTCCTGCATGGAAAATACTATTAAAAATCTGTGTCTTAGACATACTTGTGTATTTTACAAAGACTTATGTGTTTCTCGCATGCTTGGAGGGGAGGAAGGAAGCCACACTCATACAAAATATGTGTTCTAGTGGTCTAATTAGAAACATAACAAATTTTAGGCAGTCTAAAATATGCTAACAAAATTATGCCAGTAACAGTATATTTATTTAGTTAATCCTTAGCATTTATTCTGGTTTAAATACCAGCTTCTTCTGTCTTGTGGGGATATTCAGATTGGAGAGAATGAGTTTAATCTTTTTTGGTTTTAGGCTAGAGTTTAAAGAAATCGAAAGATGATGTTCCTGTCATAGTGGGAAGAAGGATCACTACTGGCCCTAGATCAGCTGTGGAAAACTTACATTATACCATAAACTGCTGTCCATGCACTTGTATGGAATTGAAAGTGGAGCACAGACAAAATGATCTTTCACTAGAGAAGATTAAAAAGAAGAAAAAAAAAGAAAGAAAATAAAAGTAACCGGGTCGTCTAGAGTAGAGGAAAAAAAGTGAGGATTGAGGTTCAGAATAAGTGAATAGTTAGATTTACTTGAGTGTTAAGGCCTCAATCCAGCAGACTAAAGAAACAGACTACAGGTGTATTATATGTGCTTCTGTCTTCTTTGTTCTCGATCTTTATTGAAACAATACGTTCACACCATAGTAAAAGGCTACAGTGGAGCTAAAATTAAAATACATAGGTAACTATGGGAAGTATGTTATCTGTAAAGATTGTGTGTGAGAGTTTAATTCACTCATCACATGTAGAAACTCAACATTTTCTACCTTTGCTATTTTAACCTGTTACCTTATTCTTGTATTTTTATGGAACATGTGTTAGCACATAAATCTTTGAAAGTATTGTGTATTAGTTTCCAGAATATTAAGTAAAAGGCTGCATCTCTTTTTCTGACAACCTAACTATTTCTGTCTCTATTATAAGAACAGCAAAAGATTAGGAGAGGAGGTGATGGATTTATGTGTTTGCACACTATAAACACTCTAGGGGAGGAGAACAAGGAGATGCTTAGGGGGAGCTTCTTTACAGTAGAATATTCTTGTCACATCACTACATGTGCCTCATCTTCTCAAGGTCACACAGGCACTCAAAGACATTGAACCAGCCCACGCCTGGAAAAAAGCACATTTGACAGAGTATTGTATTAATGGCTTCATGGGACACCAAGAGCATTTGTTGATCTTGGCTGTCAGTTTATTGTCTTTCTCAGTCTTTGTTTATTTTGTGTACGTCAGCCGTTCACTGTGTACCTTGGGACACAAATTGCCTATAACAGATCAAATTTGCTGGTCAAAGGTTAAGTCAGGCTCATGAGGCTGTTTGCCTGTGATAGCACTGGTGTCTGTTGGCTTTGATACCACAGTTACTGCGGTAATATTGTAATGACTTTGCACAATCATTAAAGCTCCATAGAAAATTCTTGTGTTCTGGATAGACAGCAACAAATTCCTTGGTCGATTTGGGCTCTCCTTACTCAAGCAGATTTCTTTGTGAGGAATCTTAGGTGTTGTATTTAGAAAATACAAGTCAGACTGAAACCAGAAGAATGATTTCTGCAGAGAGAAATTCTTGTCTACAGGGGCTAACATTTTATGTTGGCCAGCCATGTTTAGACCAGTTCCATCCTTAAGTTTTCACGTAAGTAAATGGAAAATTATGTTGAACATCTAGGTTTCTGTTTAATATCCACCTTGCAGAGCAGCTACAGACCTAAAACAAGTGTACAGTATAAAGGTTGATATGGAAATCTGTAATATAAGTCAGAGGAAATATTTAGTATTGATCAGAGACGTAATAAAAATACGAAATTAAATTGGTTGCATAAAATGTGCTGATTTATAAGCAAAAAGGAAAAGTTGGTAAATTAACCACTGACATATGAGATTTTCACTCTGTTTGTAAATATTGACTTAAAATGAGCTTTAAAATGTAATTAAAAATTAAAAATTGTGGTTGGTAGCTTTCTCAAGGACCCAGTTTCAAAGGCTGACCAAACAGAAGAGTGAGACCAAAATAAAACATCAGGGAGAAGGAAAAAAAAGCCAAGCTTGAAATCAACTTAAATTGATACAGTGTCTGTATACAGATAATTGAAGCCATGAGATTTAATTAAAATACCAAGTGGATGTTGCTATCAAGAATGAGACAGTGAGACTTAAACAGAATTTTTCTGAATGCGTATGGGGAATTTTAGGAGCAAGATAAGAAAAAGAACAATTTTACTGCCGGCTATAGAGAAAGGTATTCACTGAAAAACAGCTCAAGCTGAGGACATTTTCCAGGACCCCTGGGTACCAAATTTCAAGGATAACCAAATGCTCTATAAAAGCATCTTGTGATCAATTGTATTGAATGGCTCAGAGGAATTGCATTGAATCAACACAGATGACAATCCATTTGGCTGAGCAAAGATCGTTACAGACCTTTAATACAGCAGTTTCAGTTCCGTATCTGTCCATTTTGAAACTTGGACGTGTAATAATTGTGTTGGTCTCTTGAAAAAACAAAACTTTATTGAAGTCAATATACAGTAGCAGTTCTCAAACATAGAAGAAAGAAAGATGATAAAGTACTGCAGCACTCAGGTTTTATAACCTCTTACTTTAGCACAGATGCTATTTGTGCATTTAAATGACAACACAAAAAGTCCAGGTGGTCAGACTGCATTTTGCATGGCCAGCAGTGAGATTTAGGGTAAAAATGTTTGCCGTTTCATGGCAAAAGCAGAAGGAATAGGGACCAGCTGCAGAAGTGATCAGACCCGATTGCAGAAAATGCAGTAGAAATAGCAAGTGAAGCAGAGCAGAGTGATCAGAAGGAAGGGTTGGGGGAACCTAAATAAGCAACAGTCATTTCAAAATAGTGGAGAACATCCTGGAGCCTATCAGTGTTCCTGAAATAAATAACAACAGATGTTTCAAAGAGATATGGATTGGTCTTAAGCCACAGAAATACAAACATGTAGTGGCTTTGTGGCAAAATTCTCCAGTCAAAGCTTGCTGTACTTCATGAAGTCTTGTGCTGGATGAGACCCACAGAGTGTTCCTGGGTACAAACAGGAATGAGGTTGAAATGAGCCAGCATGAAGTTGTGAATAATGCTTTTTTCTTTTGAGTTGTGAAGGTGTAGGAGAATTAACTCTAGTCCCAGTTCTGTGTGGGCTTTGGAGTGATGAATATTGTTTGACACTTGCTGGGGAAATCCTAGCTTGAGACTGTGAGAACTGGACTTGCAAGGCCCAGTTCCTTACCTGAATAGGGAACCTAAAACCAATATATTTAAGTTCTCTGTTTCTTTCAATAACTCAGTATCAGATTTTTTTTTCTTCAGAAATATATTTCAGCTGATAGTCCTGAAAACTGCTGTCTAAACTTCGAGATATTTCTGCTACTTACTGATTCTCACTGATACACAAAGATGTCTGAGACCAAATTAATTTTGTAGCTGCATATTTACAATCCCATTGTTTCTAGTTGTGTTTCACAAGAATAATTACAGATGGAATTTAGCCTTTGTAGTGCACAGAAAAAGAACAAAATGCAGGGGTTTGAATATTATCTTTGCTGAGATTTAGGGTTAAAATGAGTGAAAAAATGGGAGAAACTGACTTTATTTACTTAATATATGACAGAATCCCCAGAAGCAGCAGATCTGTGAAAGTCCTATTTGTGCCGTGTAGCACTCAGTGTTGGGTAGGCGAGGAAACAGGCTTTTTGTCCCTGGGAATTTTTAGATTGTCATGTAATGTTTTGCCTGTGTTCAGACAACAGTTTCAAAATTCAAATATCCCTACTGGGTTAATTCTGAAAAAGATTATGTCAGTTGAAAATATACATTTTTATTCTCACTTCTGAATTTTAGACCCTTTTAATAAGGACTGAGGTGGATATTAATGTGAGGAGGCACTTCACTTAAAATCCTTTACTTACTGTGAAAATACTTGCTGTGAAAATACAAGAAAACTTGGCAATCCAAAAAAAATCCATTTGTGACGTTACTGAAGAACAAAGAGAAATTGCTTACCAAACAAACACCCAGTAACCTCCATAGTCTGCTTGCTTTGTAAAGTGTACCATCCTTGGAGAGAGAAATGGTGTTTTATAGCCCTTCAGGGAAAGGCCCATAGTGATTATCGTAGCCAAGGTTTAACATCATAAAAAGTGTGCATGATGGGACTGAAAAATGTAATTTATTTTGTTTAGTCATTGCTGCTGTTAATTCTAAAAATCTGACCTGTGACACTTCTAGAACATGGAGCAGAGCTAAAAAGAACTTTTACGTGAAATCAACTCCAGATTCCAAAAATGTCTATAGTAGTAATAATAAGCTTCTGATAAGGCACTGACTCGTGTGAGGAACAGATTGTGATGGCCAGTCAAGGCCCCGTTGCAGCCCATGGGGTTCTGGTAGGATTTACTGTGGCATTCAGAGTGCTCTGAGGAAAGTAAGAAACCTGCTCAAAGTAAAACCGAACATCATGGGCTAATAGACATACTCACAGGAAGGCCACTCAGCAGATTCCCCTGAAAGGTTATAAAATGTAAATTAGTATTAAAGAATGATGGCAACTCTCCAGGAGTGGAGAGGGAATACTAAATGTGAAAATCAAGGCATATCGTGGCCCTCCTTTATGCTTCTTATTTTGTTTAAAGTGAGGCTGACACTGTGTGTCTTCTTTAAAGAAAAGAATACTGATTTAAGGGCTTCCTCAGTAGTGCTCTTCTCCCTGCATCCCCTGAGCCCCACTCTGTGTTCACAGTGACAGCAGTGACCAGTGCCCCATCCTGCTGGGTAAGGGACAGCAAGAGAAGTGCATACACCCTCCAGCAGCCTTTCCCAGTCACTGCAAAGAAATCTACAGTATAATGTGAATGAATGAATAAAGGAAATACAGTCAGAGATAAAACAATCCCTTTTCATTCCCTTCCTTTGAGCGCTGTAGCAGTAGCTTTCCAGGTTTCCCCTGTCTGTGCCAGCCAAGGATATATTTTCTTCAAAGACTGCCCCACAGAAGCTCCAATGCAGGATTTTCCTGTGTCGTAACTAGTTACAGTTTGTGTCCATATACAGATGCCCTTCGCAGCTTGTTTCCAAAATGAAAGTTGGCATTATGCTTGTTATTGTTCAGCTGTACATAAAGTGAAACAGACTTTCAAAAATCATTTACAGAAGATTTGCTGTGACTATTGACATTTTCTGACAACCTAATTTTTCTTGCAGACTTTCCACTCTCCTCCCACCTCTCGTCACCTCCCAATTCCTACCCTGCAAACAGCAGAAATGTATTTGGGAAAATGAAAAAGTTATGAATCAAACTTTGGAGGTATTTTTTAATTGACCCTGGGTAGACATTTAGATGGAGCTGATAGAAAGGTTGCAGATGTTCTGTATTAAAAAGTCTCTATATATTAGATGATGCTGTGTCCTGCATCAAATGATTGAGTAGTCTCCTGTGGAAACATGCATTTACCTGTAGTCCATTCTGAGCAGTTTCAGTTATGAACATATTTCATTTGTCACTGAATTAACCTGTAAAGTCTATGGGTAACCAGATCACTGGGATGGAAGGGCTCACTTGATACTTGTTTGATAAAGAACTTTTTTTGATGCTAAAACTTAACAGGTTTGTTCTAAAATGAAGCCACTAATATTTCTCTTGGAACTGCAGGCTGCAAAGCTTAAAAGCCCAGCATGTCATGTAGAGACTTTATTCCAGTTACATATTTCATCGTTTGCACCAAGTAATGTAGACTGATTTGGGGCAGGTTTATTTTTTGTGATGGATTGTTGTTGTTGTTGGGGGGTTTAGTGGTTTTATTTTTGGTGGTGGTGGTTTGGGGGGTTTTTTGATGGATTTTTTGTTTTGTGGGGTTTTTTTTTAAATCCTGACCAAGAATGGTATTAACCAAAACTGGCTATGTGCACGTGCTTCATTGAAATTGGGTAATGCTGTCAGAAAAATAGCAAGAAATTCTAGAGACTATAATTTTAAAATGCTGATATTTTCAGTATTTAGAAATAAACAGTATGAACTGGGATTGAGTTTCAGGCTAGAGAAATACTAACTTTAAATCTAATTCAATTTGAAGCCTTTGTTACAAGCTGCCTCTTAAAATATAGCTGGGAATCCATAATACTGTATAGTTTCACTTGCATTATATGAAAACATGATCATTTGCCTTTAAAAAAAAAAACCACTTCATTTTTAATGTTGTAATCATTTAATAATGAGTGGTTGAACTATCTCTGTAATTCATTACCCTTTCAGCTGTTAGATGAATGGGATATGTTATGGTTTGTCATTATTCTCCATGGTGGCAAGGAGAACAGACTGGGGATTTAAATCGCCTTCCACTGCATGGGCTATAGACATGCTGATGACTTGCTGTGAGATTACATTTAGTTCCAGGATCTCTGGTGCTTCAGAGTGTAATGCATTTGGTTGCCATGATGAACAAAAGCTTCTGATGGTTTATGTAGGTATACTAGGAGTGAAATGAAAGAGAAAGAGCAAAGAATGCGAGTAAAATGTTGCTTTCTTTTGCAAATGACTGGTTGAGTACACAGGAAAAAGTAATAAATGTATGTGAGAAGGGAAACAAATATAGTAGTTGAAATATTATGTGGACATCTACACGTGTGTGTGTAGATATATAATGTAAAATACAGTATAATCTTAACATTGTTATGTACATACTTAGGACTGCACTGGCTCATTACCCATTGCATCAAGGATGCTCAAGTGTTTATTATGCTATTTACCAAATTATAGCTATTTCCTGAACAGCCGGCCTCCGCTGAATATGCTTGTATTCTGTCCATCTTTAATAATGAAGCGTGCACTTTGGGGCAGAAACATAGTCTGGCAATGATCAGCAGGAAATAAGAGAGAAATTGGTAATCTCTTTAGCTTTACTGTTTTATGTTGTTTACTTGCCTCTCCCAAGTATTCATTTGGGGAACTTGGGCAGCAGAGGTCAGGCAGCTGAATTTCTTAGTGGATACTAGGAAATGGGCTGAAGAGCAGATATCTAGTAAGTTTTTAATAGTGGGTTTTTTCAATTGCATCTAAGATTTAGCTAGTCTACTCTGGATGGAGTGTTGTAATAATTATTGTAAAAAAGATCTGTATGTCAATTTATAAATACCAGTTATTTATTTCAACTTCTGCATAGGTACGTAAAATGGATTTTATATTAATAAACACTGCTGGGAGGTAGAGGGATTCAGAGGAGTTTTTGAATATTACCATTTATAGTGGTGGAACTTTTTTTCAAATATATGAGTCAGTTACATACACTGTTCCTCACCCTTTGTAGCATTGCTCCAAAGTTTAACTCAGTAATGCAGTGCTTAATCATAAATCTGCTGTTATTTCATTTTAACATTCAGAAAAATATCCTCAATGACGTTTAAGGAAACTGTTTGGAATATAAATGTTGGCATATAATCCCTCCAGTTATTGAAAAAATAATCCAATCAATCTCTAGGTTGGTTTTTTAGTTCAAAATGCCTTAATGTTACAGGAATGCTCTGTAATCTATGAAAGGAATGTCTTAATTTATCACAGAGCCCATTACTTTTGAGTTACATTTTGTGCTCTGGGTATCTGTACTTAATTTTTCACAGATAACATAGAAGGAAGTCTTGCCTGTGATGTGTTTTAGGAAATTGAATTTATTGTTTTCTTTTCCAAAGAAAAGAATGGTTTCTCTTACTGTGGAGGTAAGTGCCGTGCCTTGTAAAGCACTTGTAACTCTACAAAACCAATGTTCTCAAGGTCTTAACAGCCAGCTGTGGAAGCTGGGCATTTCTTTGTGGGGAAAACATAGCTGGATCCTCCTCAACTTTTGCATTTCCCTCTCCACAGCACTAAGTTCAGGACTTCATACTCACTTCTCATGTGATAGAGAGTGCTAGTCTGGATTAAATGCTTGAGTTTGCGTTAAAGGTACATTGAAAACAGCCATGTGTTCAACATTATTCTGTGTGTTTGGACTTTGAAGAATCTCCAATTCTATTTAAGATTTTGTATGATGAAGAGTTAAATTCTGTTTTAAGGTACATGAATCTACCCAAGACTTTCTGCCAATTTTTGTTGCTAACAGAGATGTTCTCCAGCCCCTAACTTTGTGCATCTGTGTTTGATAAGGCTAGCAAATGTCTTTGATTAGGGTGGATTTTTTTAGAGTGGCCATTCAGAGGCAACTTTCTTCTGTACTCTGATGTGTGTCATAAAGAAAGGTTTTTCACATTAGCAAAGTGCTTAATTACATTGGAGCAGCATAGTTGCTTTGGGTTTTAGACTTATTTGGACTGTAAAAGTAAAATGTAACAAATGTTACCATCTGCTGTTCTTATCCTGCCCCCCGCCCCCCTTCCCTCTGGGTGCCCCAACAGACTCCTTTCCTCTGTTTCATCCTTATTGTCTGATTCAGAATCTTGTCAGGGTACTTAGGGCATGTGGTAGCTTCAAGGCATGAAGTGGGAGATCATCTTTTCCCAAACAAGATTCCACACTTGTTCTGTGAATTAAGGGTTTTTACAAAGGTTAGCCAGAACTATAACAGCACCTTTTTTTTTTCTCCTTGAAAAGTAAAATTGACACATCTGTCACGTCTGAGGACTGGAAATTTCTGGCTTCATAGAGGAAAATGTGTCACTGTGGTATAAGTTGTCTGACCTAACTATCCTAGAGATTTTTGTTCCATTTATCTCCTACATGCTTTATATAATGAAGGAAGTCTCCCTAGGCATGATCAACCACAGAGAGTGAGTAAAACACAATGGTTTCAATCAAGGTTTCTGCTAATCCAAGTTAGTTGTTTCTCTTCAGTCAAAGGTGCTACCTTTCACCGTGGCAACCAGTAATAATTATTCTCTTCACAGATATTGTGTAGATTTTCACTAGCCATTGGTCACAACCTCATGCTTAAATTTGTAAGATGCTTTTTCTGTTTGAAATCCTAATGTTTTATCCCTTTCAGAAAAATAAATTCCCTGTGACCTGAATTTCTGGAGTTCTGTGATGATCTCCAATGTGAATATCTTGATAGGAAATGCTACACATTTCTTTGTATGAGCCAGACTGTATGCCCAGCATGTGTGCAACACAATTCCAGCAAACTTGGGTTACTGCTTTTCCTGCAGAAATCTGTCCATAGCACAAAGGAGCTACCAAAATAATTGAAGAGAAAGCCTTAAAACTCATATGCTGCCCAGTTTATTATTGCTGAATTATGTTCAAGAGCTCTCATTTCCAGACACAATACAGAAATTTGAACCCAGCTGAAGTTATTTCAAGGAGGGATGAGAAAGGCAATGAAAAGCATTAGTGATATTTTTGAAAACTCAGTTTGGTTTCCCAGAGTACCTTACCTTGACAGTGAGATTGTTTTCTAGGGAGCCTGGAGTACTCAAAAGTGGTCAGCTGTTGTAGAGTTAAGGACCCTGGAAGCCCTGGCTTCTCCCAGCAGGCTGCCGCTGCCACCAGGTAGCAGCACTGCTGCTAGCAGAGGAGTGGAGGGAGACACGGTGGTCCCATCTCCTTGGGCATCATCCCAGCTCAGGGGCTGCTCTGTATGGCTCCTTCAGAGGGTCTGGGATGGAGGAGAGCAGAAGTGCTGGTCTGCCCTGGAGCTGCAGGCTGTAAGGTCAGACTTCATTACAGGAGGTCAGGTGATCTGCTGGGAGTCACAGTTGGAGGCCTTTTTTATTTGACGTTAGATCAGTGTCAGACGGGCTTTTTCACTACAAGGTGTTAAATCTCTTACAAATCCTTGTCAGATTTTTTTTCTTCCAGTTCTGCAGGGGTCTGTGGGGGGCTTCATAGAAGCTGCCAAAGCAAAGATCAGCTCCACCCTAAAAATTGAACATTTAAAGCACGTGCAAAAAAGGTGTAGCAAAGCTGTCTCTGGCACTGCATAATGGTGTGGAGTGTCTTTTCGTACTAAACATTCATTGCAGGCATTTTTGATTTTTAGTGTCCTGCGTTTCTGTGAGCAGGGTTCATATGGTCAACACTTGATCCTGAAAGGTAATTTACCTTGCAGTTTTAATTGGGTTGTTACTACCGACAGAATAAAGCAACATATGTCTCATCTGAGCAGGTACAAGTAGATACTTCTGCAGAGTTTTTTCTTCCTGTGCCTGCATCTGGTAGTGGTTTTCTGACAATTATTGGGATGGTCCAGGATCAAAATATCTGGGGTTCATTTTCTCTTGGGCCTTCTCTTTTTCATGCTGTATATACCTTTCTCAGACTGGAATATCATTATAAAGCTTGATGCCTATGCACATGTAGCTATATTTTTTTAGCTAAGCATAAAATTGAAGACTCATTTTACCTTACCTGTGTGGGGAGAGCGAGTGAGGGGGTGTGCTTTATATGCTACATGAATGTTAATTTCTCTTTGGTAAAGAAGTGACAATAAACACACTGCTTGTAAAGAGGATTCACACTGAGGCAGGTCTGCAGCATTGGTGTGGTCAAATACTCGCCTTTGCAAACAAAACGTGTATCTGTTGTAGCATTCCAAGCTACTTTTGTGTATGCGTGTGGCAATGAATCTGTAATAGATCTTTGTTTTTATTTGAATTCTCTTGCTTTCCTTCTCTCCTCCTGTTCCAATAATGTCACCACTTCGGTTAAATATTTCACTATGGAAAATCTTACATGCTAGAGGCAAGAGCTACTAACACAAAAGAGGGTGAATAAACAAAAGTAAGAATGTGCATTTATAAATGTAGAGCAGCAAGGCCTAAAATGTGAGAGTTGCAAATGTAATTATGAAAATGTCACGAAATATGCAGATGTTTTATAATGGCTCTTACTGAATGAACTTGTACCCAAGCTGACTTTTTAGAGATGAACTGTAAATTCTTCCCTTTTTCCTCCTGCTTGGGCTGCTCCATCCCACATATGCAGGTGTTACAGTAGTACTTTGAAACTAGCTGTAGAGATGACCCTGGTCAGAATAGCCATGTGTTAGAAGCATCCATAATCATTCCGAGAGGCCTAGGACTCAGTGTGGAAATGAAGAATATGTGAAAGGTATGGAAAGCTTAATTGACGGCCTTAAAAAAAACCCAGCAACAAGTAACCTGATAAATGGCACAGACTGTTAATTAGATGTCTAAATTTACCGATTGTGTCAGGAAAATTAGGACACTGGGAACAAAATGTCCCTAAGCTTCTCACTAAACAACTGCTGTACTACTTATTTATATTTATCTGATGAAAAAGTACGTGCTGAAAGGAGCACAGGCGGAAATCTCTCCTCTCTCACTAGCCTGAAGCTCCCAGGCCTCTCTTCTCACAAGGCCTCTGTGTCCTGATAATCCCTTGTCTGAACTGATCACTGTAATATGTGGCCACAGGAAATATTAAGCTGTTAAAGAATTTTGGTAGTATATGTACAGGAGAGAGCCATGGGGGACATCTGAGGCCTAATGTTCAGTGAAGACTACTTAAAAATTCCTGTTTGTTTCATCAGGAATTGGGCTGCGCCCACACTGATGAGAGAAAGAGGGAAGTTAGATTCCTACCTAGATTTCTGTGATTTAAGTATATACATATTTAAATAAGTGTGTACTGCAAAATGTGGAATATTTACATACAAGTATTATTATGTGCATATTTAAATACATTTATAGCTCAGTAGGCAGACATTTACATGGTACCTGCACGAGGACCCTGTGCCCTGGTCATGGAGATGCTTCCTACAGCACCTCCAGTCAGCAAGCAGCTCCCAGCCACGAGGAACTCCTTAGCTCACTTCCCACACCTCCTGACCTAGGCCTTTATGAGGGTCAGGATCACTAATTGTCTCTTAATTAGAAGTAACTCCTTATATTTCTAAGCCAGTCTTTACCATCGTTCCCTGTGTGCCTAATACTAGGCAGGGCTGACTACCTAAGAGATAATAATGATGTTTTGAAATTTTGCTTCTTTCTGGGGCTTGGAAGTGATAACTTCCTAGATGTATTCTCCCCAGAGCCTGCCTTGGGCTAGTTGGTTTGTTTTTAATTCAAAAGGGAATTGAGAAAGGACACATTTGCAGCTGCAAGGTGCCTGTGTGTGCTCTGCCGTTGGTTGGAGCCGATGGTGCTGGTCACTGGCTGTAGTCTGCTGTGTGCTTGGCTGCAGCCCTGCTCTCCTGTGCTTGCTGATGCAAGTGCTGCTGTGCCAGCCCTGATTTCTGGAATGCTGAGCCATATATTGTTTGGAGCTGTGCAGGATGGCTTGAGAGATGTGTCAGGCAGGCAGGAGGTCGTTTGAATCCTTTGAAGGGAAGGTCAAGTACTTAATGCAAGCTTCAATAATGGTAAGAAGAACTTCTAAGAGTTACTGGCCACAGATACGAGACGTAAAGGGAGAGATATTGGGATTATATGGATGGGAAAGATTTGGATGGGGGTTTTTTTGCCACTGTAGCGGTGAGAAAGCACAGCAATATTTGAGGTAGCTGGGAGGAATGTGTTCCTAGGCAGCCTTGGGAGAGAGATCCCTAGCAGGGGCTAGTGCTGATCCCTTCTATCCAACCTCAGCCGATTCTCTGCAGCTCTTGAGAAATCTACACCATCAATAAGTTGCTAACAGGGAAAAATACTAGCTAGGCTAAGTTATGGAATACAATCTTCTGCCTGCTCTGCAGGCATTATCAAACAGAGCATTATGGACTTCTAGATTTGTATAGGTACATTTCTGGCATTGCATAAAAGTGGAGTGATGGCATTTCTGCTATGAACACATTCTGCCTAGGAGAAGGTTGTTGAAAAAGAGAATTGGATAGCAGCCTTGCAACATCTTTTTTCAATGCAGTGTTGTACAAGACAAGGTCTTGAGTGTGTGGGAATTTTTTTTTTAAAGTTCAGATGAAAAATTCTAAGGAGCTCTTGAAGTAAAAGTAGGTAGGATCAAAAACGTTCTGACTGAATTTACTATATTCACTATTTTTTCAACTTAGGTGTGCCTGATTTTCTCATTGAACAAAACAAGTTCTACTCTGCAGTTAATGTCAGATCAAAACAATCTTGTATATTCTGATTTCAGTTCCACTTGTTCAATACTGACTGACTTCTGACAATCCTGAGGTGAGGGGTGTGGATAATGGTGGATCAGAATGCTGGCAGCAGAGCTGAAAATTGGTTAATCTCAGAGTAGCTAATATAGCTCATTACCTCAAGACCTCCAGCCTTTGCCCAGAAGGAAAACTTCTGTTGGAAAGAGTCTCTTTGCAACCTACTGCTTCCTTGGCAGGCCTTTGCTGCCACATTCCAACTGCAGTGCTGAGCTTTGTCACTGCCTGAAGCCTATGGGATATTACATTCTCCCGGTGACCAGGATGTTTGCTGACTGTCCTTGTGCATAACAAGAGTGTTTTCTTTTTTTACATTTAATTTGCTCTAGGTGAGGGTAACAGGCAGAAACAGTAGAAAAGGCAGAGCTGTGGGGATCCAGCCAGATAAAGTTTCATCTGTCAGTTCTTGACTTTCGGATTTTTTGCTGTTTTGCTGATGAGGCTTCTTCTCAAGTACAAAAAGAATCTGTTGCTGGAGGGTCCTATGCATTTCAGTTCAGAAGCACTACTCTGTCCTTAATAATCACTTTTGTAAGATACTGCACGAGAAAAAAATCATTCCTACTTTGGTGCAAAAACACATGAGGCAGTGTGAGGATAGAATTGACAGGTTCTGCAGCTTTGGGGAGGCCCTTGCAAATCATAATATGTAAGCAAAATTAAGAAAGAGTGGGAGGGGCGTGTTTCACACCACTGGAAAAAGCCAATTGAACACATCAGTTTTTCTAGTTTTGCAGGCTTTCTTGAGCTTTAGAGTTGTAGAAATTGATACATTAATTTACATGGATTAAACTTTTGCTTTGTTAACAGAGTGGAAAGATCACACAGTTTACATTAAGGCAAATTCATGACAGAAGCCAGATTAGTTCTAATTTAACAATAAGCTATAGCACTGAGTTCATCCTTCTTTTCTGTCTTAGTGTTTGATGACTTTCCAGGAAATAAGAGGATAGCTTGTGCTTTTCAAATTAGTGCTGTTTTAAAGCACTTACCTTGTTACATAGTTCATCTTGTAAAACTTTAGAAAGCTTTGAAACACTTCCTAGTTATGATCATATGCTTTCTGACTACAGCACCTGCATCAGCTTCCTTTTCTCTCCGCTCTCTATCCTCTAACACGTACACAAAAATATAAATAAAAAACTAGGAGAAAGAATTCTTCTCTGAACATCACTGAAGTCTGGACCTGACAGTTCTCCAAGTTCACTTTGTTTCACGGATGTTGGTTCTCAAGTAAGAAATTGTTCCAGTCAGTCAGTGGAGGATCCCAGCTGGTCTTAGCATGATGAGCAAGTATCAAGTGGAAAGCATTGCAGCGGGCAGCCATGCTCCCATCCTGAACAACTGAGAGTAGAGATGAGCAAATGACCTCATTTCAATGCCAGCTGACTTCTGTAGACGCTGTGCGAAGACAGAGATGTGTTGCAGTGGCATGACTTAGACATGGCAAAGGTGAGCCAATTTTAGTAACAGACTGTGGTTTGGATCTGAAAGGAAAACTCAAAGAATGGGGCTTCTTGCCAGCTATGGAAGGGCCCAGAGGCTAACAGTGAAGGCCAGTAACAAAAGGAGTTTAAGGAGGACTGATGAGTCTTCATCTTGTGAATACAAGTTGCTGTTATTTTTGGGTCCTGATTTGGGGTTAGGCATAAGGTGCAGAAAAGGAGGAGCACACTAGTTTCTTGGATAGGGTTATGATTCAGGAGGGAAGGGGTCTAAGAGTTTTCTTTATATCTAGAACATCAAGGGATATGATACAGATGAATTAAAAAAAATAGGTCATCAATAGCATAAGTGACCTGGCTAAGTTTAATCCTGAGCTCAAGCTACTGTTTAGTGAGACCTTTTTTGGTTTAACTTAATGATTTTCCTTTTAGAAGAACTTTTCTATGTCTTGATAAAATTCTATTTTTTCATACTTTCAACCAGTTTACTCTCTGTTTTTGATATTTGGGAGAATAATGCATCTGAGAAATACCCTCTTTTTTTGATAGAAGATATGGAGTTTCTCTGGTATGAGAACTTGAATACCACAGAACAAACATGGTGTTTGCTTTTGTTCTGAGCTGCTGTTCTGTAGAATGGTAAACACTGCATCTGCTGGGAGAATTAAAAAGATGGGCTGGAATGAAATAGACCTTTCTCTTTTTGCCTTGCTTCAGGAAAATGAACATTCCTTAGGATAGGCTGTGCTTGGAATCACAATGACATGGAAATTTTATCTTAAGCTAGTCTCCTAGGCCATGCTCAAATTCAGGGAGCAGCTACTGGAAAGAGGAGAAGGGATGTCCCAGGTTGGGTATTTTTCATGCCTCTGTTCATATTTGTCTTTGACTAGTTGTGCTAATAAGACAAATTGGAATGTGGTGTCAGCTAAATAAGTTTTTAAAAAATGCTGGTAACAAACATAAAACCAACTCCCAGGTCAAGATGTTTAGCGCGCAACTTTTTGTTTTTCAGACTCTCCATTCCACCTTCTGGATATGTCTTTAGGCACCTTCATTTCTTTAGTTTTTCATTTGTTTCAAACAGCACTAGCCACATTATGTAAGATGAAATGCTCACGGTCTTCTGCATAACAGGAAAGTACCCTATTTGGAACCACTTTTCAACCAATCTGTTAAATACAAGCGATTTTTGTTAAAGATTTCCAATAGAAGCACTGGGGCATTAGCTGGCTTTTACAACTCTGCTTATTTAGAGAATATGCCACCTAATTGCTAGTGGAAGTATGTCTAACAGTACACGAGATGTAGTTGTTAATTCCAGCTATTGTGAGTGGACTTGGGGGCAAAGTTTTTTCCACATGTATAGCTTTTTTTTTTTACTGTTACTGAAATTTGGGACCTTGGATTTGATCATGATTTCTGCTTTACATTCCTGTATCCTGTTGTGCTTTTTTTCCAAGAATCACTGGATTGTATTTGTAGTGATACTTGTCTTTTCAGCAGCAGCTGGAAAAGAGACAATGGTGCAAGTGAGCCAGGAGGTGGCAGGAAGATATATGACTGCAAGGAGAGGGGTAAAAGGATTTCATTTTCCCTACATGAGAAGAAAAACAAAACTGAATCCAGACAACTGGGCTTTTTAGTTACAAAACCACAACAAAATAACATCATCATGGCACTCTAAATCAATAATGCAACTTCGTCTAAAATTCTGTACATCTTTGATGCAGTTGTCTAGATACACAATAATAAGACTACAAAGACAACTCAATTATCATGACAAAAATTGTTTTAAATGTTGTAACTAATAAATCAAAATAGTGGTATAGAGAGATCAAATTATGAGTGGTGTATATAGTTGATAAATTAGGCACTCTTTTCACTCTTTCCTGTGATAGGAGACCAAACATACAGCAAAGAAATGGAAATGCAGATGCTTAAGTTGTTTCACAGTCATGTCTTTAGTTTGTTTTACAGATTAAGTACTTTCAGCTAAATGTAATTTATCAACTGTGAGCACTCATGTGGTACAATTTGTGTTCATATGGATGTGGGGGTTTTTAATGCAGTAAATTTTTAGGCCCATTGCCAAAACATGTTTTTCAAGAAGTGCAAAGTGGCTTCTCCTCCCCTGTGCTTGTGAAGGTAGTTTTCAAACAATGATTTATCAAGTTAAGAAATAGAAACAGTGCATGTGATCAGTTGCAGTTAATGATGAATAAGCAGAATGTTCATGGTACTGAATACTGATTGTGTTCAGTAATTCATGGGTAACTTGTAAGCCAGAATTTTTCCCTATGAATTGTTTGGTGGACAAAGGCTAATGTCTAATACATTCAGGAGAAACTGTGTTGTTTCATTGTACCAAACACAGTTTGGAAACAAAAGAGACTTAGGTTCATTGACTGACTACACACCCTGGAATAGTTTTTTATCAACACCATTTATTTTTTATTCATGCAGTGATACTGGCAGCTGCTGTGGCAGAAGTTTTAATGAAATGAGTGGTAGACTTAATCTGTGTTCTTCAGCCTTCTATGCCACTATGGGCTTGGAATTTAACATTTTTTTAATCACCCTCAAGATGAAGATCTTTTTTAGGGCAACTTCTTTGAGCTAATATGATAATACGCAGAATTTTTAAGGTACCTGTTCTCATTTTGGTCTCTAGGTAAAATTAGCACCAGTGGTTTCGTATTGCAGATAGTTGAATGAGTGAATGTAACCTTAGGACATGGAGCTGTGGAGGTAGTGAGAAAGAAAGTCAAGCCTTTGTGTGGTGAGCAAAGCATTGCTGTATCTGAACAAGAAAGCAGAGATTTTTCCCTACCCTGTCACACAAAAATTAACTGTCTGCCAATATAAATAGCAATAACAAATAATTGTGTTTAAAACAGTGTTTGAACATTTGTGTTTTGGAATCAATGTGTGAAAGGCAAGAAATATCCAAGAAGGAAAAAATTTGTGAATCTGGGCTTTGGTGGTGTTTGTGCAATTGCAAGGTACATGGTTGAAATAGCCAGCAAAGTAAAAGTACTTCATTGTTTTAAACACTATTCTAGCAATTTTCTCTGACTTTGTCCAGAAAGAATGTATTTCTTTATCTGATTGCGCCAGAGTTACATCTTTTAAGATTCAAGAAACAGGAGTGATTGCCAGGTTTTCATTGAAACCTTCCAAAGAAATTTTCTGGCTCACAGTTCATGAGCAATACTATTGCAAACAGACATGACAGAGCTGTGTAGTTCATAGAATTGACTAAAACTTTCAGTCACTTCATTCTGATATTTTTTTTTTTTTTATGAAGTGGTACCAAGGAAACGTTTTTCATACATTTAGTTTAGTTTATCGGCCTGATGAGAGAGCCTGTTGTTTTATGACAGAATGAAACCTTCCCCATTCTGAACCATTGTCCTTCAGCTGCCAGAGCCACATTTTGTGAGTATGTTTGAGTCCTTTGCTTTTTCCTGTATTGGTTAGTCACTGTCTCTTGGCATGAAAATAGCAGTGGAGTCCTGGGGGGTTAGCAGTCTGGCTGGCTGGCTTTTTTACGTGCCATGTCGGATTACTCTTGCTATAACCAAAAGCCACAATTTATGAGAGCTGCAGATATTTTCTTAAAGCTTAAACTCAGCTATAACTAATCAACTTGATTCATAATAATTATTTTCAAAATCTACCAAAACCTGGTGGCAGAAGAGCTTGGCAAATGCAGGCTGAAGTTCACCTTCCCTGAACATCCCCATTTCCTAGGTCCTACACCTGACATTTTGCTTTGTGTCAGGTTTGCTGTACCAAGGAGAATAGGGAAGAGCTTCCTCTTGAGAGTTGTGGCAGAGGTTTTCGCTTAATTAACTGGCAGAGGGTATGCCTGAGAGTGACAGACAGTGCCTCCTTCAGTCCCCGAGTGGCATTAATTTCCTGCAAAATACAGGGGAACGTATTCCCATCAGTATGTCCACACAACTCTTAGTGATGCTAATGAGAGCTGGGTGCTTGTATCAGAGGGGAAATTGCTATCTGTGTGCCAGAACTGCATCCCAAATCACTGAATGGTGGAATTGCATCGTCTCACTGCTTCTTTGTTATGGATTGTGTCTTTCAGCAGCTTCATTGGTTTTTTCTTCTATTGCTATAGCTATCCTAAGCCAAGTTTTCCTAAGAAAACCACAGAATAATCTAGTATCAATTTTGTCAGTATGCCACATTAAGTGCTGTATTTCTGGGGATTTCTGAGAAAATAGCAGAGGGGAATTTTGGCAGGTCAGACAGGTTCTTCTAGACTTGCTCGAAGAAAAAAAGGTGAATTTGTTTCATGCAGATAGCTGTTTGCTTGAAAGCTTCCTTTAGTACAATATGAAAGTGATTCAGCCCCCTAATCCATCACTGGAAGTCTCTGCTGCCATCCAAGACACTTAAAGGAATCACATTTACAGTTCTAATTGATAGTCACTGTTTTGACAGGCAAACAGATTTCTCCTCCCAGTGGCTTCATGAAGTTGGCCTCCAGCAGACCTTACCATTAGCACAATTCTACTGAAAAGAATATACAAGCTAATAATAAATCTGTGGGGAAGGATATTAACCACAAACTACTATGTCTAATTAGTAATGTACAATAGCCAAGGCCAGGGAGGGAAGGTATTATTTATCAGAAGAACTGATTTTGACAGTTTAAAAATGCAAAAACATCTCTTATTTGTTATGCCAAAACACATCTTTCAAAATGCAGTGTGCATGCAACTCCTCTCTCACTTTGGCATTGTTTTGAATGTTACTGCTTTGTAAAAATGCCAGTTATAGTAAAGGCACAGAGGTGGAATTTGTGTTGCTTTAGCTTTAGAAGTCCATTATCAAACCTAAAAACAAATCGTCAAGTAGGGATTTTTTTGCCTTTACAACCTCCCCTGCCTATTCAAGAGCCATCTCTCTCCCTCTCATGTCTCCCTTGGAAAGCATCTCTTTACTGTGGAGTCTCTTAGTTCAGAGTTTCTCCAGTACTCTGAGCCTGAGCTCAAATAAGGCTAATGCATCCTGCTGAGAAAGAGTGGTCGTAGCTCAGCCACTGTAGAGATCTCTGCATGTCTTTACTGCATATTGCTGCTCAGTGTCTCAGAAGCAAGAGTGCTGGTGCCCAAGACATTCCTTTTATGCAGTCGCCAGCAGAAATCCCCAGGAAGAGGTATTTCTGTAGCAGAGCAGCAGTAGAGCATATGAAAGGAGTGTGGAGCAAGGAGGAGGAGAGCGAGTGTGTTGGGAGAAGAAGGAAATAAATGAGAAGAGAACTTAAAGAGATGGGGGGAGATAGTCAAGGGGAAAAAGCATCATAGCAAAATGGCTGGAAAGTGAGGCAGGTGGATATGCAGTGGTAATGGAATCAGCTCTGAGTTGGTCAGTAAAGAAAGAGAATAGGACCTTACAAACTGAGCACATAATTTTTACCCTTTGTGACTCAGTTTTTTCATATTGGAATGGATAAGATGATAAATGCTCGACATTAACTACTTGTTAGAGTCACTATATTCCACAGAGTGGAGCCTTCATGAAAACTGGCATGTTGTCTCAATTGAAACAAGGAGGGGAGTCCTCTTTATTCCTACTATTTTTCCAGGGTGTTTTTCCTTGGAGATCTTGTTGGAACCCTCAGTGTGCAGGTTTGCTTCATGAAAGTCAGATAAGCCCCAGCAAATCCCCACTGTGTCATATAAGGGGAGGAAGGCACATGATTTAGTTGAGAAGGTGAGCCCTGCAGTGGTGAGATGATTAGCAAGTCTGACACCTCAAAATATCATGGCTCTGAGTGCAAATGTAGCAGGTTTTCAGTTTTGTTTTGCAAATGTCGTATATTTAATTTGCCTCATGAGCTTTGTATTTGCAGTTCTGATAATGTCACAGTTCTGTGTTGTTTTTCCATAGCCAAGAGGGCTGAGCAAAAAGTTTTGTAGTGCAAGTGGAGATTCTCATAAAGTGCATGAGTAGCTAAAAAGCTAAGAAAAGCACTGAGTACCATGGGAGTTATGATATGAGAAAAATGAAAAGTCCTTCCTCTGATACACATGCATTATACATATATGTATATATGTAGTTGATATTTTAGTGCATTCTGGGGTCATGTGGCTAGTAATATGGGAAAGAGACACCCAACACAGGAGAACTCAGCTGCCTGTTTTTGTCAAGTTTGGCACCCAAAGACCTACCCTTTAGGCTCCCTTCAGTTTTTTTCCCTGTCCCCCTTCAAGTGGTTCTCAGTTACTGCAGAGGGCTGGACATGCTGCTGGGATAGAGGTGTGCTGACTTGACTTGACTTGACTTTGACAAAATTCAAAGATTTTGAAAACCACAAAGTCAGCAAGGAGTTCTGGAGAGGCAGCTGGGAACATCCACAGGCTGCACAGCCAGTCTGTGTCTTCTACTTTGCCTTACTCTGCACCTTAGAGGAAGAGGTTCAGTCAGAAACTGCATTTCTTTTTGCTGCATGACAGAGAATAACAAATTTCCAGAAAAATTAATATCAAGCTTAACTGTGTGCTTCTTTTCCCTTTCCTGGGACTATGAAATGGAAATTAGAAAAGCAAAGTCAAGGGCTGGTTCTTTCCTTTTGCTTTGAATATGGAGTTACCGTGCCCAAGACATGGATGGGATTATCACGTTCCCCTGGGTTTGGCAGGTTGCCATTTATGGACTCCATACAGGGTAGGTACAGCAATGATTCTCTGCACGGTTTGGAACAGAATTAGTATTCGCTTCAGAAGAAATTACATGCTTGTAAAGGGAAACCAAGAGGGGAAAACAACTGCTTTTGTATGGAAGTAGGGACAAATAAGAATATATGGGAATAATTTATTACTTTGGTGGAGGGTAATTCCACCATCCAGTGGACAAACAGGCAGTGCTTGTTGTGTTGGACAGACCATAAATTGATTTTTTTCCCTCCTTCTGATCAAGCTGTAAATCACAGCTGTCCTTGTTTACTGCAGATATTTCTTTTGTGGCATATGTAACGTAGGATGCAGAATTCTTATCCTGGTGACCAAACAGACTAGAAGCATGGTCACTGGATGATTAAAACATCATGTCTTGGAAACTGGTGCATAGCTGCCATTGAGCATTATGATTCTTCTGGTCATATAATCGTAGTAGTGACCCTGTTTCATAAATGCTACCTCCAGTACTCAGACTACCTCAGCATGTTTTCTAAAAATAAGTTCCTTGAAGTATAGAGGGTGACTCTTCACAGATGGACTTTGTGGTTTTGCACTTCAGCTCGGCTGGCCCAAGTCTTAGGGTGCCATCACACTCGTTGGGTTTTGTCTTTGGTCATTTTAGGTACTGCAGAAGTAAGATTTTGCATACAGTGCAGAAGAACAGGAGTGCTCTACTGGCAAGGATTTCCTAGTACCTAATTATCAGAATGAGTTACGGTAACTCTCCTCTGTCTAAATTAAGAGCAAGTTCTGTGTTTAAGAAATAAATTATGGGGGGCTCAAAGGCTTTGGGAAGATGGATGAGAAGTTTTGGGGTGACTGTTTAAATTACCTCCATTCTGCAATTTCCAGGTGAAATATCAGCATCTTGTATTTCATATGGGAAACGGCCTCCAGTCTTTTGTCTGGTACCGAAACACAGATAATATTTGAGGCAGTGATACCAGCAATGAAGATTTTCCTTTATTGCTGTCCACATGGTTCATACTCTCAGAGTAAACTTCAAACTTCACTGTGTAATTTAGGGCTTCTGTTTGACATTTCGTTTCTGTGTGTGACCCTCTCCACGGAAGATTATAGATTATTTACCCGTGAGGTGTTACAGCAGGCAGCTTCTGAGATTCAGTGGTGGGAATTCTTTCAGTAGCCCTTAAATCTGTGAACAATGTGACAATCCAAGCATTAATACAAATGTGATTAAGTATCTTTTCTCAGCTTTGTTTGCTTTGTTCTACTGATGCCTACAAGTTACATAATGAGTAGCATGTACAGGGTCTGCATTAAAGGCAGTTTCGCATTGTAGCAGAATTCATGGCAAATTTATTTTCCTTTTAGCAAAACTTCAGTGGGGAAAAAAATTGCACTGTTGATTTATTTTGAATGAACTCATGGAAGGCTTTCTAATTGTGCCATGTGGAAAGCTCCTTGAAGTGCTGAGGGTTAATACTCTCTGCTCTTAATTTCAAATTTGAGATAAATACGGTTTCAGCTTTGATCTTATCTGGACTAATTCTTTGTCACTGTACTAATTAATTCAGCATGCTGCAGAAAAGATGCTAATTTGGGCATCAAAGAAATAAATGGGTAGGGGGAGGTTGTGTTTAATCAGAGTTTTAAAAAAAAAAGTTTTACTCCTATTAGACTGGTTCTGGAAGTTCAGTCATTTTAGTCTAGCTCCAGCAGTCTGATACAGTAAATAAAAAATAAATTCAAAAATACAAAAAATGGCACTTGTTTGCTTAATTTTGATGTTAACAGGAGCGTAATAAGGTGGATTTTTTTTATATTTGCAACTTCTGCTTAACTTCTCTCTTCCTGCTGATCATAATCATTTTAACTCTGATCACAGCATTAGAATAATGTGGATTATCTCCCAAAATAATATGAAGCTGGCTAAATATGAGAATACTCACATTCATTAAGTTTAGCTTCATTTGTGAAATACAAATAATAATTGTAGAATAGCACACTTGGACAATTTGTTGCATGCCTCCACTGGTGTAATAAATCAGAGGTTAGGTCATTTTTCCCTTTTCAAGGGAGCTATTTTGGCTGCCTAAGCTGCCCTGGTATTTCCAATGGAAAGCTTTTGCTTTTGCTGCCCTCCTCTTGTTGCTGCCCTGGGAGTGAGCCCCAGCAGTGGGAGAACAGGGAGAGGCAGCAGCCTACCTACAAAAGTCTTTCCTGCAAGCAAACCTCACCAAATCTAATTAAAAGTGCCTTTTTTTTTCCTTTTGCTTTCCAGATCTCTTTCCCATTTACACAACAGTATTGGTGTTGTACACAGCACGGCCCCAGAATTGGAAGCACTTTCCAGCCAGCAGCAGGGAGCCAGAAGGGGCTGAAATAGCCCTCTCCTGTGTTCCTCACCTTAGTGGTGCTTTCCTCTCCCCCTGCCAAAGCAGGGAGATTGGGTCCAAACCTGCTCCTGAGCAAGGCTGGGTCATGAGGAGGTGTTGCTGTAATTTGTGTGGTACACTGGGAAGGGCATCTCGATGTTGCTGGGGCTAAATCCTCCACAGAGGAAATGGGATCCACTCTCTGGAAGCAAGGGGCTGGCAGAGGTACCGGGAAGAGAGATGCTTAACCCCTCCTGCCTCACAGCCCCTCAGCACAGAGCTGCCCTTTTACCACATTTAGCTTGTATGTGGAGGCACTTTCATCTTCTGGGATATTGATTAAGATTTGTACACTGTTGCCTTGCTCTGTGTGCTCCATTCTCAAATCATCAAACATGTTTTACCAAAACATGTTCTTTTCTTTCTGTAGTTTTTTTAGCTGTTGCAAAACTCTTGATCCCACTGGTGTAATACTCAATGGCATACTTCTGCCCAGTAAGTAAACATTTAGTAACAAACCTTTTAGGTATTTAGAGAGCCACTAAAAATGTGAAAGATGTATTTCATTAATGCTGCTATTAACATAAATGTAAAATGAGCCTGGCCTGTAATCACCAGCAAGTCTGACTCACTAAGGATCTTTACAGCAATGTTTAATACTCTGTGAAAGTGTGTGTATGAAAGCAATTAATCAAAGCACAGCACTGCTTCTAGAGTATTTCTTCTACCATAAAAGCTGAGTGATAAAATAACTTAAAACACACGGCAGTAGTGGCAGTTAATAAGCTTTTTATAGTCCCTGTGTGGACCTGAAAATCATACCTTATTAGTATCTTTATCTTTCTTTCTCACTTATTCATTCTTACTCACATTTAAATTTAATTTTAAGAGTTATTTCTAGTCTTTCATAAGGGACCTGCTTTAATAATCTCAGCATTTTTCCCCATTTTGCTGTGAAATGACTAAGAGTCAGAGCTTTTGTTATATGTACTTTACAAATCACTCTGGTTTTTTACAGATCATTTTTGGAGATGTCAAGATTTTCTGACAGTGTTAGGCTTTGTATCTTGCTTCACTGTGTCAGGCTCTCTTGAATTATTTTCCCACAGATGTTTGTACTTTTATTATGTACCTTGTTAGCTGCAGTGGAACCTCCTGATCTTGGGCAACTGAATTAGCTAAGAAATCCAATTGCTGAATTCAGTCAGCAAGTTGCTTCAAGGTTCCACCCACCAGATGTTTCTGCTGCTTAGAAGTCTGGGACTTTATAGACCTGCCTGCTTTTTAATCCTTGAAGCAAATATCAACACATTTGAGATCTGGAAGCCCACAGCTCCACACGGAAACGAAGGGTTGCCATGACCACAGCTTTAAGTCTTGCATGCAAGACGTTTATCCCAAGTAATAACAGAGCAGGTCTGTAGTAGGTTTGTTTTCATTTTTATCCCTTAGAATCCTTGGAAAGATGCATACATCTGCATTCATGCTATCGCCAGTAGAATGGCAATAAATACTGCAAGACAACATACATTTGATATTCAGAGACTTTATTTCCTTAATGTTTCTAAGGGGAACAATTTCAGTTGTTTGCAGGGCACCCTTTGAAATTAATAGAAATAGGATAATGCCTCACTCTTGCACAGCATATTTTCAACAGTCATATATGGGCTTTTCCCGAAAGCACAAAGTGCTCAAAGATCTGTTCACATTTAAAAAATCCCTTTATGTTTTTATTTACAGGAGAACTGTGCTCTGAGTAGCCGGAATATTAACTTTCCCAGCTGAAAAGTATACTAAGGTTAACAGAGCTGTAACATCTTTAACAATGCTTCCTAGGCATTTACAGTGGATAATCAAAGAACTGGGGCACTAACTCAACCTGGGGAGGCATGGATTTATTTCCTTACTGTCATTACAATGACCAGTGGCTTCATTTGACATAAATTGATTATAGATGGCTATAGAATGAGAAGATACAGCTGATCCATTTGTTTTCAGGTCTTCTAGTAATATTTCTCCATTTATTATAAAAGGTTTTCACGGTAATAAATCTGTCAGATATTAAGTTGAAGAGAATTTGACTGCACAGTATAGCAAAACAGACATTTTAAAAATTTGTGTACCATACAATTTTTCATTAATGTTTTTATTCTGCTGACAGTAGTATTAATATGGAAGGCAGATTTTACCACAGTTCAATTATTCGTTGCCTGGAGAATTGGCATTTTCAAATCCTAAAGCCATTCAGTTTTCATAGAATTTTAATATGGATTTGATTCATTCCATAGTATAATTTGGCAATAGATTTTATCCTGTTCTTGTTGAAATCAGTGGAGGGTCTTATACTGATATCAGTGATTATATGATCAAACCTAGTTTGATCAAACAGCAAGTGCTATTACTACTTTTTTTGTTGTTGTTGTTCCAATAAGCAGTACAGACTATTAAGCCTCTAGTGCACAAACCCATGCAAAATTACAATGGCTGGAAGTTAATTTTATCATCAGAAGCCCATGAATTAGAACACATCAGTGAGCAGACCATAACTTTTAGGACAGGGTGTATAAATTCAGGCAGAGATGATACTGGGTTCTTTGTAGTTTAATGCTGTCTGTGTATATTGCTTTTCTTAACAGTGTTAAATTTTGTGCTGCTTTTGTTTTCTAATATCTGTGCAAGATTTTTGTTGAGCTGGAAATCATAAGAGAAAGGTTTTTTTATGGTATAGCAATGTGCAGAAGAGGCAAAAAAAACCCTACATCTGAATATTTCCCTAGCCTTGAGCTGTATGCTGCATACTTAGTATAACAGGTCAAAATTGTAAGCCTGCACAAAGTCTATCTGAAGCAAAAAATAGCAAAAAAATAGTAGTAGAATCATATAAAGGTTTGGTTTGGTTTGGTCTGGTCTGGTCTAGTCTGGTCTGGTTGGGTCACCCAGTTCCACCCTGCCATGGGCAGGGACACCTTCCACTGTCCCAGGTTACTCAAAGCCCCATCCAGCCTGGCCCTGAACACCTCCAGCAATGGGGAATCTACAGCTTCTCTGGGCAGCCTGTTTCAGTGCTTCACCATCCTCAGCGAGGGATTTCTTCCTAATATCTAATCTAAACCTACCCCTTTTCATTTTAAGCCATTCCCCCGTGTCCTATCACTCCTTGCCCTTGGGAAAAGTCCCTTTCCATCTCTTTTGTGGCCTCCTTTAGGTACTGGAAGGTGCTATAAGGTCTCCATGGAGTATTCTCTTCTCCAGGCTGAACAACCCCAGCTCTCTCAGCCTTTCTTGCTAGGAGAGGTGCTCCAGCCCTCTGAGCATCTTTGTGGCCTCCTCTGGACTCACTCCAACAGATCTGCATCCTTTTGTATGTTGGAGGCCCCCAGAAGTGAATGCAGCATTCAAGATGGGGTCCCACGAGAGTGAAGTTGTAAGGGCAAAACCACCTCCCTCAGCCTGCTGGCCACACTGCCTTTAATGCAGCACACAACAAAAGTTGTTTTCATCAAGGCCAACTCATTATTCCCAGTTTATAATTATGCTGAAACTTCCCAAATTTATGGCAAGAGCAGCTCTACCAGCAAACAGCACTTTTTTTGCTAAGGTTTGTTATGTTGGCAGTTATTGCAATCAAAATTGTCACTTCATTTTATTTAAAATGTATTTCTTGAGTAAGCAAGAAATAATATCTAGACTTGAAAGGGACGCATGTTAAAGACTTTTTTTTTTTACATTTCTCTTGAGTATGCAGCATATCCAACTTCAAATCCCTGCAGCAATACAAAATGCCCAAGAATAATGTTTTCAAAATCAATACATGCTGCAGTCGAATATGAAACTCCACAAACCCATAATTGAAACTGTGGAAGAAAAGCAGGCAGCCTGAATATAAACAAAGTACCAGAGCTGGATTATGACCAAGATACAAGTGCTAATATGGCCTCTTGAGAAAACTGCCGTGAGACCTTCCCAGCATGAGTAAGTGTCAGAAAGCAGGGGTGTTTCAGGAGCAGCCTGCTGGAGCTCATACCCAGGTGATTTCTTGTTTGGCTGCCTGGCATCTGTAGCGAGTGATATAAGCAGAGTTTCACTTGGCTCTCCTTTTTCACCTGGGTCACTTCATACCTGTGCTTCATACCTCCTTACTTAGTTTCTCCTCACTCTGTATGTACATCCTCTGTCTCTCATGTTTCCTGACTGCTGCCTTCACTGCCACCACCACTTTCTGATGGGGTGTGAGACTCCAGGCTCTTGGAACTGCTGGAACTCAGAAAGTAGCAGTGAAATGAATGTGCTGCTCTACACTCAGAAAAAGGAAAAGCATGGAAAATGTATACTGTATTTCTGTGAGTGCTGAAGTGGTTAGGGACCATGAAAAAAGAACTGAAGATTGTTTGTGGACAAGGTGTATGTATCTTTTAAGCAAAGGTTCCCTCAAAGAATGCAAGACACCATCTATCTCTATTGCAACACAGAGGAAAAAAGATAAAACTGTGCACTGATAGGACTCTTTCTGCTCCTCAGCACAGTCCATGACAGAGCCACAATAAAGCATCTCATGTTACTACCTGTAGTATTTGCCCTTTTTATTAGTACCATATGCTAAGTGTCTGTCTCTCACATCCATCATTCCCATTCTAACCAAGCTCTTATAGTCTGGAAAACTTGCTGCAGAGTTCCCAGTAACTTCATTTGATCACAAGCTCAGAATTATTAATTAAATTCGCAAGAAATTTGGATCATTATCTTAGGAGCCTGACTGTATGCAAAATTTCTGCTTTTGTCAGTGGAGAAACATAAAGTCAATGATTTACAGCTTAAGTATAGGCACAGTAGTTCAGTCGTTCCACTTGAGGCAGTTAGGCTGACATGAAAAATAAAAAGGGTAAAAGAAAGATCACTGGGGCAATGCTGCAGACTTTCACAGAAGTGTTTGCAGTTTTGAGTCAGAGTAATTAGTTTGCAATATAGTATATTTAATGAAAAAGTAATATTTTTTTTTTTACATTGTTGTCATGCATATAAAGACACATTAATTTGCAGGGGAAGACACAAGGTTGATCATTTACTTGCGGAACACAGAATTTCAAATTGGTGCAGAAGAGGGGAGGTTTTTTAACTTTTTGGTCCATAATTCATGAGTATATTTGACCCCAGTATTCTGTCTAACACCACCAGAAATTAAATGTAGCTCCCCAGTTCAGCCACCTTTTACAGGCTGCGCAAAGCAGACTTGTTATGCATATTTGTACAATGTATGAAACAACGGTGGAAGCCCCAGGCCTGTCTAGGTTTGTACTCTTGGAACAAAGCAAGATTTTATTCTTTCTGATTGCATACTCATTTAAGCAAAGAACAAATCCTAAAATTAGTGCCTCATGAATGAGAGACAGTAGTTACTGGTAAGAGCAGAGCAGTGGCCCAGTCTGGATGCTGACACCAGAGCCACTGCAGATGACTTTCAGAGAGCTGTTGTGTGGCAAGAGGAACCTTCAGCCACTTTAAAATGTGCCATGGGGCTTTTCAACTAAGTTTCAAGCAATAGCTTTCAAAAATACAGGGCCCAAATAAATTTGTAACCAGTCCTTCCTCTTGCATATGGCCCAGGTAGTACTGATAACTTATCTTACAATGTGGAAAATTTATGAGTCACTAAGATAAAAACTCAGTGTTTTGATTGCCTAATATTTCTGTGGTTTATGATAGATAAGTAGGGTTTTTTTCTTCTGTAATGATTTCCTCATGACTCCTTCCTCGATATCTTTACCAGATTTGGAAAGAAGAAAGAAGATAAAAGTGGGAAGGCAGATCAGAAGGGGACTCCAAAGCAAGGCGCGCTTAAAGAGGAGGAGCTGGAGAAAATGAAAGATGAACGTGAAAGGTGAGTAAATGGCAGCAGCATCTTTGTTCATCAAGTGAAAAACTTCAGAGCAAGAGGTTTCCTGAAGGAACAGCCAGCCAGCCTGTCCCAGACAATGCCCACTGCAGTCAGGTCCAGGCAACCCAGAGCATTAGGCTGGTCCTGGCCGAGTCAGAGCTGCTGTGTGACAGGAGCTTGTTGTTCTCCTGCAGTTTCTGTGCACTTCACTTTAGCATGCAAATCCCAGCTTCTGCTTTAGCTTGCAAAGATCGGTTCCTTCAAAACCTGTTTCACCTCTGCACATTCCCAAGGACAGCTGACTTAGTATTTTCTGCTCTACTTCTCTACAGCAAGAACCTCCTCTCTTCTCTCCTGACAGCTTCTGCCCTAGGTTTCCAGCACTTCAGACCTCTTTGGTTTCAGCTGGCTGTGCCATCAAATGGTAGTTTTTGTACTTCGGTATGTTCTTTTTTGCACATTGTTTGCTGGTAAGCCACATGTTGCAGAAATACGTATGCAACAAATGTTGAGTATGCCAAGGGACACCTGGAAGAAAGCAGATTCAGATGGTTAAAATCAGTCTGCACAGGCAGGAGCCTGCCACCAGTGGGGTGGGCAAGAGGGGCAAGGCAAGAAGCTGAGTGTGTGCCAGCTAGGAGTTGTATTTCTGAGGTAAGATCCTGGGAGTCTGTCCTGGTCATAAAAAGCACTTTCCTATGCCCAGTCTTAGTGAATTCCTTGTCTTTCCAGATTAAGAGATTTTACAGTTTTCTGCTTTCCCCCATGTTTACCCTTCAGAAACTGGAAGCAGTTAGTCAGTGTCAACAAGGTTCAGAAAACTCCACTTTCCCTTTCCCCAACTCATCCAGAAATACTTCATATGCTGAAAAAGGTCTTTGTTTCCCTCTGATGGCTGCTCTCAGAAAAGTTAAAGAGCCCATACTTTCTGGCTCTCAAGAAGTGTTTGCAGTTGCTGTAAAAAGTTGTAGTAATACATTTTGTCAGGGCAAGCAAATAACTTTGAGAGGTCTCTCTCCTTCACTGGAACATCCTGCTCCTGGGAGAGGGAATGGAAGCAGATGTGGTTCCTTTTGGACAAACAGTCTCAACATGAGTCTACTTTTGTGGTACTGGTCAGTGCCCAGGGAGAAGACACCCTGCTTTCATTTGAGTCATGCAGTGCATGGTCAGCTCTATAAGTGGTAGCTAATGGGTTTGATTGGGGAAAAAAGTCAATCCAAACCCTTGAAGTCTGCTGCTAATTTTTACTATTTTAAAAGCTAGCAAGGTATCTAGTTACTACAGTGCTGCTACTGGATATGCTTAACCAGTGCTCAAGTATTTAGTTCGTCTAAGTTAAGTAGTGTCAGGAGAAACTTTGTACCATTTGTTTTAAAATTTCTGTGCCGTGTCCTTGATTTTGCCAGATTGATGAATGCCTTTATATTAAACTGCTGACTCCCAATTTGGGTACTGGCAATTCGAGAGGTATGTGTCCTTCATTTTAAAGAAGCCAGTGTCTTTTATTAGGATCCTGGCAAGCTAAGAAGCATGTATCCCATCTGTTAAAGGGCCAGTGTCATTTACTAAAATGTTGGCAGGCTGGCAGGAATGAACCCTTCTGTCTAGAGGTCTAACGTTCCAATTGGACACAAGATAATTGTTCTTAATATTTCTTTAGCGTTGTGTGCTTTTTTTTAATTACAGTCACTGATTGACAGTAACTTGGTACGGCTGCATTAGAAACTGGCAGCTCAATGTCTTCATCATTCTGGTTTCTCTAGTAATGATTTCAGTTTTGACCTGGAAGAGTTTGTGACTGAAATGAGAGAACAGCAGGTGTGTTGAGAAGCGGATGAACCAAGATGATATTTTTAACTCACTTATTTGATTCTTCTTCTGTAAGGCACAAGAATAGGAATATCACACTTTTGTATCAGGTAGTATATCTTATATCTTTAGGGGATTCAAATTAAAAAATAAAAACTTTAAAAACCAGAAAAATAGTGAAGAAATTTTCCTTATGTTATCCTCAAAGGAATGCAACACATGCTGTAAAAACAAACAATTTGCTTCACCTTTCTAAATGAAGTAAGAGCATGGCTGTATGTTTGCCCACATAAGACTACCTACAGGCTGAATATTGAACTCTTCTTGAGCTGATCATAAAATAGAAGAGGCTTTATTTTTGCTTGAGGAAAATTATATAAAGAAGCTACTTCTCCCATGGGAGTAAAAACTGTTTGGGAAATTGATTAAAATCACTAAGGAAACATTACCTGACTTGAAGGTAGATCAGTCCTTTTGCTTAGTTGTTGACTGTTCACCTAATGATGATGCTCAGTAAGACAGTAAAGACAAGTTTTATAGCTCTGTCCCAAGATTTAGTAATTCTATAATGTAATTCAAGTCCAAGATTTTAATGCACATATTGGCAAAGGAAACCTCGTGGCACATTCACACCATAGATCATCTGCTCCTATGACTTCACTAGCTGCAATCCTGCATACTTGGTCTCGTATTTATAAAACTGAAGCGTAGTAGAATGCAGTCATATCTTCAAATCTGTTCTTGTTGAGTGAAATGAGCGTGTGTTAAAACTACTGAGGATGTAATAGTAGAAGAGGCTACAGAAATGTAGCAAGTTTTGTCTCCTGATACCTGTGATCAAATCCTATATTTAAAAGCTTAAACAAACTAAAATTGCTTTTCTAACATTTAGCCTTTTTAGCATTAACTTAAATGCACACCTAATTTTACTTTTCCAAGACTAGCTGTATAACTAATTCTTGTTCAGATCCTCAATCCAATTATTACAATCCTAAAGTCAGATTTTTTGCTTAAACAGTTTTCTTAAATGCTGACTGCCTACCATACTAACTGATACTATGATTTTTCGTCTGACCATTTTTTTCTTTTTTCAGAGACCATGTTGTCCATTTTGAACACTAGTAGAAGAGGTTGGAGTAGTTGATTTTTGGCTGGGTGTGACAGGATTAATGATCAAGTGCTTTTCAGCATCTTAGCAGCTGTGGAACTCGCCTGGTTTTGGATATTGGTTTTGCATGCAATATATGCTTGGCAGCTCTCCAAAAAGCAGAATACTGTTCCAAGATCTCAGCTGAGAAATATTTTTCAGTAGGAAGTGCATTTTCAGTTTACAGGACTAGTCTGTCTCTCATAGTTTTGCAGAGTTTTTTGATTGGTATTGGATAGGCACAACAATATTTTACAGAATCCCAGGGATAGGATTTCTTTAAAGACTGCAGCCTTCTTCCAGAAATTTTGACAAGCTTTAGACGTGCAAAAATGTCAAATGTGTTCACTGCACAATTATGGGCTGGCTGTGCAGAGCAAGCTCAGTGACTCTGGCTCTGACAGGAAACATCAGCTCTTACGTAGGTGTGCCGCATGAGTGTAAGCCCATCATGCTTGGAACAGGTTGGATTTCCTTCTTGCACAGAGAAGGAATTGAACAGTGCATGTGCAACAAGTCTGGCACATCCAGAATGTGTTAGAGCTAGTAGACGTATGCAGACAGAGTATTCAGTGCTCACTCTGTGGTGCAGATGATTCCCAGAGGGATGGGATTTGCTTGCACATTGGTCCTCAGCATAAATTTGCCTGGCAACTCCTTTTATGGGCTGCCAAGTTTTAGATTTGAACCTCAGAAAGTGAAAATAAATTTAGCGTTTCACTAGCCTAGTAATTTCTATTTCCACTCCACATTGTCCCAGTCTCAGTTTTCAGTACAAACTCTCTGTGCTGCCTTGTAGCTGCAGTTCTCTGAAGCAGCTCCACATTCTGCACTGAAATGCTGACATTATTTTTTTTACTGCTTGTATTCCCTAGAAATCCCCACCAAGATCAAGGTCTCATTGTGTTCATTGCTGTTAGGGAAGCTTGGGCCTGACCCGAAGCACTTACAGTTGAGGTGGAAGAGAGAAAACCTGACAGGAAAAAAAAAGTGTCCTCTGGGTGGGCATGTGACATGCAGGCAGTGCAGCTGCTTGTCCAGGTTCCTAAAAAGTCCCTGTCAGGCTAAGAATTCATTCCAGACCTCAGCCCCAGGCTTCCTTTCTTTTCAAAGCCAGTGCTTTATTACACATCTACTACTTCTGCAAGCTTCAAGTAGTGAACAGGAACTTCGGATGTTAGGCATTCCTTCTTTAGTAATAGCCTTATCTGTGTCCAATTGAATATGAATTCAGCACCTCCTTTAAATTATTTTCTTCTTTCTCCCCCTACCTCCTTTAGTTTTCATTGTGCCAAGGGGATGCAATGTCAGTGAAACTTGAGTGGAAAAAGACAGGAGTTCATGATACCTGAGGAATACTGACTTAACTGGTGGTACAGTTCTTTGAGGTGGTGATTTGTCCTTCCTGACACAATTCACATGCTTCATTGGACTCAGGCCCTACAAAACTCATCATTTTGTTCATGCTTCAAAGAGTTTGGCCGTAATAAAGCATGTGCTCCAAAGGTTGAGAATCTGCCCATAAAAGGAAAACGCAAATGCTATATCTGAGGGTTATTTTGATCAAGCTGACTCAAATCTGTATTTTTAGTGTGTTCAGTGTAAATTACTCAGAATTTATCATTTTAACGACAAGATGTTTGCTACATTATTAAATACTGGAAGAGGCCTTGTCTTTTAGTTCCCTCAAAAAAGATTTCTCTTCATCCCTTCCTCCATTTCTTTTCCCACTAATTTGGGGTTGTGTTTTAATTTTCTAACATTTGAAAGTCATTGTAAAATAAACAGGATAAATATATTAGATGCTTGAGTTTTACACATCATAATTTGTTTGCCTTCCAAATGCAAATAAAGTGACTATCAACTGAAAGAAAAATACTTTTTCATGTTTGTTTAGTATTATTTTACTGGGATTTTCCTAGTGAGACCTAAGTCTCTCTTCCAACATAATTGAACATTTACTTGACATTAGAATAAAATTTACAAAATGGAACTCCTTGTTGAAAATAGGATGATTTTTTAAAGTAGCATGAGAGTTAGTTAATAAGGAGGCATTCCATGTAAAAAATAATCCTCTGCATGTATTTGTGGGAGTAGTTTTGTTAAACAGTCTTGGTTTTGTAACCTTCATTGGAATTAATTGAGAAAAAAATTTTAATAGCATTAAGGTTTGAGTGTTAGAGAAGCAGAAGGAATAGCTAGCCCTTGCTTTCTCAATATCTGAACTGAATACCTAAGTTATACTGTCTCTCACATTTGGGTAAAGCAAAATTATTTCAGGTTTTATATAAAAGATTGAATTTCCTTTATTTTTCAGAAACCTTCCAGCAATTGAAGAGCTTTTCTCTCTTGTCTTACCAGCCCTGGTGCTTGTTGCCTGTTCCCATAGTTAAAAAATCAATACATATGTTTTTTATATTTGGCAAATAGAGGTTTAATTTTGCAGCTGCAAGATCCCTGCACGAAGGGATGCATCTTACAGAAATAAAAACATTTAGAGTCCACTTAGAGAGGAGAGAGTACTTGGGAGTGAAACTTCATTCCCTTTCTGTCAGCATTTGTTTCACTATATTTAATTACAAACAATCTGTATGTTACTGGAAACCAAAATGAAACAAGAATAGATGGATACATGGCAGTATGGTAGAAAAGCCAAATTGCTTTGAATCAAAAGCTGAAATTCAGGCTTGAAAAAATCAAAGTATGATTTTTCTAAATGTATAGTGCATCTTAGAGCACACTCATACATGTGCACATTTTTGCTAATTCCATGTAGCTTTTGTTCCTGTATATTCCACCTGCCAAGTCTAAAAGCATTATTATGGCTGTTTGTAGTTCATATTGATCTCTGATAAAATGTTCATAATAGCTATTCTCACCATTAAGCTCTGTGCTAAACCACATGTTTTTAGGACACCTGAGCTTGTGCATCATTATTTATTAAGGGTTAATCCAACATGGTATATCTGTTCATTGAGTATTCCTGACTTTGCAGCACAGCTAGGTCCTGTGGTTTAGACAAAACAAAGTGTTGGATGTGATCCCAGTTTTAATACTCCCAATTTATTATAACCATTGAACCCTGATCAGATCACGGATTGGATTGGATCCCAGTTTTTTAAATGTCCCAATTTATTGCTGGCTTGCAACCCTGATAAGAATACATATTTGATTAAGGCTTCAGTTTTCAAAAATTCCAGTTAATTACTTTTAGATTCTTATTAGATCATAGCTGTGTAGTATGGTATGTTGAAGTTATGAAAAAATTACTGGATGCTGTTGCACAGGTCAAGGTCATAGTTTCATTTTGTGCTGACAGTATGAAGTTATCAGATTTCTGTTTATTACTGTGGCAGCACTTGCACTGGACAGGAGGACAGATTAATCCCAACCCATTGATTCTGAATGATTCTCATTTTAGATCTGCTGCTGCTCTGCATACCAGAACATGTAATAAAAGCCTACCATGGAACACTAGGAGATTGATGTTTGGTTATGAGTAGCTGAGGTAGATGAGTCTCACCTACCTTTCCCAGGTTTTGTTGTAACATTTGGAACCAGATAGGAATTTTTGAGCTGCTTCGTGTGGCTTTTTCGCTGCTAGAGGACATCTTTAATACATTAGGTCTACAGCTGATCCCAGATTGTCCCAGGTTAAGAACATTAAGAACTGATGATGACAGAATGGCACATGGAATTGGCCTTTTTCTTTAACTATGACACTGCTATTCCAGATTGCACACTGATAGAAATAGCACTTCTGGGTGTCATACCTGTGCCCTCAAAGTGTAAGCACAGAATTCTCATCCGAGCCATTTAGCATCATTGTTTTGCTCATCACTGAGGCACTGGTTTGATCTGGAGACACATTTTCACAAGCTGTGCCACCTGTCCACCTACGAGGTCAGAGCAGCTCGGGGCAATGGGCTGGCTCTTTCTTGCTTAAATGGGCTGATGTGTATATATCTCTTCTGTATATATTTGAGTTTTATTACTTGGTTCTGTTTTGGTTCTGTAAACCTGAAATGCTGCTAGAAACTTCCAGGCCAAGCTAATAAAGCGAAACTGGCCCAAGTACTAGCCAACCAGGCTAAAAGAGTGCTTTCTAGGAGGTGGGCTATCCTGGCCTAGGGATTTCTTGGATGCAGTACTGAATGTAGGTCACCTCTTGCCCACTCTGGAATCAATAAGGGCGTAAGAATTACTTGGAAGCAGCATTTCATTCCTTGCCCTTCCATTTGTGATTTATGAAAGTCTATCATAAATCACTGGTGTGCACTTTGAAGTAGTGCCACAGCACAGAATTCCTGTTTTCACACTCCCTTAGCTACTATAGGATAAAAAAGAGAATGCAACTCATGGGGATAGACAGGCAGGAAATCTCTTTGCATGTGTAAATCTCCATAGTGATCTTAAACCAAAATACCTGGAAGTCTTAAAGCTTTGACTGCTCAGTCAAATCTGAATTTTGCTTTCAAATCAAGGACTGTTATTTAGATGCAACTTTTGAATCCCAGACTAACAGACGGAGACTGTTCCTCTCCTTGTACAGAGAGATTCTGTTCAATAGGTTCCAGGTTCAATGTCATGTGTAGAATAAAGTAATGTGCATGGAGTATCATATCACATGAAGCTAGGCTTATTCCTTCCATTACTATGATTTCATTCAAATGAAGGCATAATGTTTATGCAGTTGCAGAGATGGTTGTGTGAACTCATGAGGTGTCACTAGGAAGTGGAGCTGCAAGTATCTATTCAGGAGATGTTCCAAGGCTACCCCGTTACTGAGGGAGGCAGCCCCGGGACCCAATAGCTGCCAGTCTTCCTGGGTTTATCCCGAGTTGTGTTACTGCATGTGGTTGGGAATGTTGGGTTTTCATGAGCTGTCAGATCAATGTTGTGCCTTCCCATGGTCATTACAATGTCTCTAGTATTTTTCTCAAGACAGTGTTACCAGTCCTCAGTGGTTTTGATTGATACCTGCTACAGCAATTGCTGGAGCTGAGTTAGTCACTGGCAGTGAATAAGTTGATAGACAGATGTCTCTGTCTCCCCACAGCTTTTCTGCAGGTATACTTGTTCTCTGTTTATCTGATGAACTTCTCTGAAACAGTTTGAAGACTCAGCTGGAGAGGTTGGAGGAGGGATGATTATGTGGCTTTGATTGCAGTTGGTATTGTGTGCATTCCTAACGTTAAGTTCCCAGTATCTAAAGCGTAAGAAAAGTTAAGTCTTATTTTCCAAGAGTATTGTTATTTTGATTCTCTTTTTATGACTGTATGTTCCAGAATGAGTTAATGTTCACAAAAGGGACTGGGGTATGATGTGCACAGCACCTTATGTATCTTTTTAACTGAAAAGTGCAAATGACAGCAACCTGAGAATTCCTTTAAATCAGTACTGAGCCTTGCAACTGCAACTAAGGCCTGCAAAGTCTCTCTGGACTCAAGGCCATTTTACAGGAGGAGCTCTTGAAGGTATCAGAACATCTCAGGTGGAAGATGTCAAAGTAAATTTGACAAACCTGGAATGTTTCCACTCCCTAATCCACATTGTCGCAAAACAAGGAACATCCTCTTGACAAGGGACTGAGGAACCTGATCTGTGCAGTCAGCCTTGCTTTCAGTAAAAGATTGAGCAGGATGACCTTCAGAGGATTCCTTACAATCTAAATTTTACTGATACTGTCACTTCAAGATCATAATTGCAGAGTAGTTGTGAGTACAGAAAATTACATAATGCAGTAAACTATAGACTATATACTTGGCTTTTCCGATAGTTGGCTTTCTGTAATCTGCTGCTTTTCACCCAGTGTACAATGTAGACAGGCAGAAAAACTTTCTCTGATTTAACAGCAAGAGTAGAAATGTTCTCGTTGAAGTTCACAGGATGGGAGAAAACACACTGACCTCATTAGAGCCAGGATTTTCTTTCGAGGGCAGGATCCTGTGTAAGTTGATAATCACTCCTTGTCACCTCTGAAATAAATGGAAGAACATTAAGACCTCAGTCTTGTCTATCCAAAGCTCCCGTTCCTCATTTTGTGGTGTGAAAGGGCTATGTTTCATCTTCAGTTTTTCATAATCTTAAATTTTGAGGTCGGCATAGCTCTATCTCCTTCTTAGGTTTTTCTGTCCTCCCTTTCTTTATTTACAACCCTCCAAATGCAGCTTCTTTGGTCAGTTCAGTATTTTACAGGCATGGGGAACAGGCAGGATTTTATGGATTGGTGGATTTTTATCATTGGGGCATTTAATGCTGCTATAAGAGCTATATCTTATTACCCTGAGTTAGTCTCTAACTCCCTTGAATTTGTGACTTGCCTTTTTTTATTTCTGAGACTGTTTCTATTCTTGTTTACAATTACAGATACTAATTATGGGGGAGATGTTCAAATCCAGCACAATAGATTGAGCTGGAATGAAGAAACACTTGCATAGTTTACAGGGAGGATGTTTCTGACAAATAAACCTCCAGTAGAATACCCTGAAAGATAATACTAAATTAGCTATTGTTTAATTCTTTGTGAGTCCATATCAGATGTCTTCAATTTGCTGGCAAGAGGTGGATTTTTTTATTTTTTTTTTTAAAGCTATGGGACTTGCCTGCCTCAAGACTTTTGTTAGGTGGTGATATTTGAAAAAATAAAGACAAGTCTTCTCCTAATAAAAGATGCAAGTTTGAATAGGATTGTTAATGTCATTATAGGCCATGTCTGTCTGAAAAATTATTATGAAATAAAAAAAAAATTAAAAGCACTGTACTGAAATTATCTCCTCAGATATTCAACTGAAATATACCCATTCCCATCAGTGATTATGGCTTATGAATGTCTAAAGGAAGGATGTATTCATTTCACTATTATGCAAATGAATGAAAAAACAAGATTTTAGTTACCAAAATATATTTTGCTAGCAGCTAAAAATGAATTAAAACATTAAACCCAGTGGAAATCTAAGTGACCTCCTGCAGAAATAGGCTACTTGCCTCTAGACAACCCGTGAGTCAATATATGTGTGAATTAGGTAAATGAGACACAAAAGCAGATACTAAATCAGATGTAAATTGAGTAATCATTACAGTTTGTAGATCTCAGGGAGAGTCACGAGTGGGGAAAAAGCAATGAAGCAGCTTTTATTCTGCTGTTCTCAAGGAACAACCAAGTGAGTAGAAGAATGTTTAGCATCTCAATCATCTCAAAAGACGCTAAGGATCTGATCCTCTTAAGTTTAGGTATAACTTAAATTGATAGTATGCATACTCAATTCCCCACTTCTATTTCTCGCCTCTTACTCCAAATGGAATAGAAGTTATCCTGAAGGACCTATGGCCCAGTTCCTGTTACACGTTTTGTCTGTGCTTGTTACTCATTCTTCTCCCCCAGGAACATCTTTCCTTGACTTTGCCAGCATCTTGCTCGTTCGTGTACCTGCTCATGCTTCCACAAAGCCTGTTTTAAACCACCATATAAGAAATATTGCTGTATTCATCTGAAGTCTAAACAAGGTCCCTTTGTGAAATACATTATTTTGGTCAGCAAATGCTTTTTCGGTTCTGTGTTTGACTACTTAGGCACCTTGGGGCTCAAAACATGTCATTCTTTGTGCTCTGCTCAGTACTTAAGTACATGGTAAATAAAACAAAGTTATATCACTTTTACTCTTTCCCTGGAAAGTCAGAGGAAACAGGATTTTCTCAGAGCTCACCATGAGTGCAAAGGAGGAGGAGTTCAAACACCTCCAAAAATGTGGTGCTTTTTCTTGTGGGCTTGTTTTGGTTAATTGTCCCTATATTCAGCTGTTGTGATGTGAAATGCAGCCTTGCAGTACCAAGTAGGAGAGCCCAAGGTCTCTCCTGGCCAAGCTTGCCACATGCAGGTGTTTCACTCTGCTCAGACCTAGTAGCTTTCAGTGCCACTGAGATGCTTCTCGTGTCTCCTGTTGGGCAGCCTGGGGGACGTGAGTCGTGAGTCTCCAAGTCTTGTGCTGAGGCAGAGTGATGGCTCATTAGTCCATGCCTCAGTGTGCAAAGCTCATTTTTGAACTGGGGCTGCTTCTGGGCACCCAGAAGTGCAGATTGGGCTGCAGCCAGTGTCTTGGTGTTCATTTCCCTCTGAAGGCCATCTTTTGGGCTCCACAACTTCTGCCTGCCCTTCGTTGGGCTACCGAACTGGCAACATTAAGTCCTGTATTTTAATTTTAATTTTCACAGAGCCTTAGAAGCTTCAGCATTTTCTTGTTATCCACTCACAACCCACCCACCCACCCACCCAGCTTCCAAGAGAAGTCTTGCTGGGCCAAGAGATGAGAAGTATCTCTTACGGCTTTTCCTAGCCCTCATATTCTATTCCCATAAGCATTTCTGGATCATATCCAAAAGTCACTTCTGCTCAGCTCTTGTGGAGTTTTCTTGAGGTAGTTCACATCCATTCCTGCAGCTGCTTCACTCTGTGTATTCTGCAGTCTTTTAATTCAGCCTTTGCCTGTCAGTGTCTCTGTCACCGATGTCAGGCTAAAGCGTTTTACATTGTGTTTGTCACAGGCGGTGAATACATATGTGGTCATTGACAGTAGCTCAGCAGAAACACAATAACTTGTTAAGCCACAGTAACTCAATCGTGTGTCTGAGCTGCCGCTGGAAGGAGCTCTTCGGGCTGGTAACCCTTTCCTGGCTGCTGCACTCTAGGTGTATGCATCTTCTCATGTGTTACTAGATGAGAAGTGACAGTCTATGATTTGTGCAGATATGTCAGATGGGAAGATTATTTAAAGGATAAATGAGAATGTTCCTTGATCTGTAGCTCTGGAGGTGTGCTACTGAACAGTACATGAGGTGTACGGAAGTGTTTTCAAAATACAAATGCAACATGTTTTCAAAATGTTGCCTGGAGTTCTATTAAGGTTATATATTTTTTATTTAACTATATACTTTCTAAGAATACTTCACAGAATCACAGAATAAACTAGGTTGGAAAAGACCTTTGAGATCATCTAGTCCAACCTATTTGCTGTAGAGAAAGTCTAGAGTAGAATACATGTTTGGATGCTATTGAGAAAAAGATGGGTCACAAGAAAAAAAGAAAAGGCATTTGTTGATATGGCACTTCTCTTGCCCGTCCTGGCTGCTTGTGTGCCAAGGCTCTGTTTTTACAAAAACACAGCTAAGGGGAGCTGGTGCAGTGGTTTAACTGGAGAATACAGTGTTCAGGTGGGGGAAGAGAGCAAGAAGAGTTAATATGAGATACTCAAAAGGAAATATATGTAACTTCCATTTATTCTGTATGAGTTTTTCTTTTCCCTTTACCTCATCAGGAAGTTTGTAGAAACTTCAGTACTACACTGAATTGTTGAGATGGTGATCTGTACCTCAGCTCTGGTTTCACTGCCAGCATCATAGTGCTGAGGGACATTTTGTCTTTCTTCACAGATTTGTACCAATTGTTTAACCAGACCCATCCGGTGCTGCAAGTTGGGGACTGTCTTGTAGTAATTGTTCAGTGAGCTTATTTGCCATTACAGTTGTGTTAATTTAAAAGTTTTTTGGTTTATGAGGTTGGTGGGTTTGGGAGATTGTTTGGGATAGGGATTTTGCTGTTTCAAATAGGGAGAATTTCATGGGGAGGTGCAGAAATGATGAATGACTAGAGTGGGATATAGAGAAGTTGCCTGCTTAGCAGAGTTGGCCAAGCATTAAAGAAATTATGAAAGGAACAGCACTATTTTTTTTCCCTTAGTAAAGAATTCCTGAGCACCTACTGGTATGTGCTATGGCAAAGATTACTTTAAAACTGTGTGAAAACATGATGCTGAAATACAGTGTGGAAATTTAAAACTTCACAAAAGTGTGAGAAATTTCAAATGTGAAAAACATGTGAGAAGGCATAAAAGGACAGGTAAATAGAAAGAAAAAACAGACATCTGATAGTTTGTTTCCCTAGATTTGAACATATGGATTGAAGTGAAAAAGAGATCACCGAGCATATTTTATAGATTTGTGTGGAAAAGTAAAAAGAAAACAAGAAATATTAATGCAATTGTAATAGATGTATTGAAAGGATGAAACATTGATTATAAAGAATTTCACATAGCCTGGTATTGACTGGTCCGTATAATATAGAATGGAAATAATTGGTTTTGAGAAGATTTTACTTATAATACTGGCAGCAATTGAAGATTGCACTCAGAAGGAGAAGTTGAAGAAGCTAGGCTTATTCACAGGAACAAAAGAAAATTGTGGTGACCTAATTCCAGCTTTTGTTGTGCAGAATATACCAGTATTGATAGCAGGACAAATTACTCTTTCTATCAGACATGAAAGCAAGATTAGCGTGATGCTGCTGGCTGCACTACTCTTGCTTTCAAAGCGGTCTCAAATACCTGGGGGACCAGTGATGAACTGGTCTAGAGAACATGAAGGCTCATCATTTTCTGAGAAACTGCTGTGACTGATCTCAGGTCTGTGCTGTGCCTTCTGCACTGACATGTCATACAACCATTCCTTGAAGTGTTGTGTCTTCCAGTTTTTCTGCCTGTGTACTGTGTGTATATGTACCCATGTGTCCCATAGGACTTGTATCTCCTTTGGTATATTCCTGCACTGAATTCTGTGTTTAGGGTTTTTAGGTCTCTAATTGAGGGTGAAGCACTCTGCAGTTTCCCAAGTTAAACAAACCAAGTGACCTCAGATGCCCTCCTAAGACTCGCTTTCGAAGCCTTTCATCATCTTGGTTTCCCCCCTCTGGACACACTCCGGTGCTTTGATGTCCTTTTTGGATTGAGGCACCCAAAGCTGCATGTGGTACTCAAGGTGGGGCACACAGGATTGGAGTACCAGAGAGGAGAAAGGTTATCTGCTTCATGGAGAGAAGGCAGAGTGAATAGCACCCATCCCCTCAATGATTGTGTGCTCTATGCAGGCTTATCCTGCTGTAAAGTATGATTACATTTTAAGTGTTGAAAACCAGCATCACTTCTAGGTATGTGCTAGCATAGTTAATGGAGATGTGGAACTGGAAAGCATGAGTGGTACACATCGATGTGCTCAAGTTTATGTGTAGAAAGGCATGTTGTTCTCATTAGAATTATTTCTGAACCTTTTTATCCACTAATTATTTCCAAAGTATTAGCATTTATTTTGATGATACAAATCAAAAATAAATAAATAGTGTGAATAAAATAAATAGTGCAGACCCTTTTCTGCCCTTAATAGTTCCTGTCTGTCAGATGGAAGTTCCCAGTGTGCTCATCTGTTTCTTTAGGGAACCTTTTTCTCCATGCCTTTCTCCAGAACACCTTCATTTTTCAATATGCACAGTCCTGAAGCCGTTCAGCCCTACTGGGATAACCAAGTCTGCCAGACCCTTTTCACTTATACTCCTGTGGTACAAATGATGCAGTTCTTTCTATGCTGCTGTTGCACTTCCAGTTACAGTCAAAAGCAAATGTTGACATCTGTCAGGCATTGCATCTCTGTATCTTTCTTTTGTTCCTTATCTCTTCCTCCATGCTCATCTATTTTTTGTAAATGCTATTTATTACATACTGTGGTCAGCATTCTGCCAGATCCATCTCACTGCTCTTAATTACACTGTGTTGAAGAGTAGCTGAGCAGTTAACAGAACATCTCACAGTCTTGCTGTACATTTTTTTTCTCCAGCAGAAATGTTGAATCACTGAATATCATCTTAGCTTGAAATTTACCTGAATACATTTTACTATTCCAAGGAGATTACACAATGGCCCTGATTAGCAGCAGCATTTTGTATACCACTTCAGGCTTTATCACAGTGGAATACTGCCAGTAACAGTCTTTAATTTGCTTATATGTACCAATTCATTTCTGTCAAATTTCTGTTAATTTCTTTGCTGTTTTACTTTGTCTTTACCACCTATATAATAAGGCATGATTTTCACATTTATGTAGCCAAAATAAAATTTTTTAAAAATTAAATCTTCAGCAAATTAACTGTGGTCCTTTGATTTGAGACAAATGTGCCAGCTCTCCATTTCCATTCGCATTTAATCCACTTTTCACAAGTTAATGTATTTAGGAGAATCTAGGTGGGTCAAGTAACCAAGGGTCAGTAACAATTTTACTGGCTAATTTAAATAAAAAGTTTCAGGATTGGGTTAGGTACATTCAACTGCAATGTGGAATGCAGGTGTAGGATTAAACCTGTATGTGTTTGTGCATCCACACTTGTGAAAAGCCACACTATATTTAGCATTAAATTTTTTAATCAGAATGGTGACCAAGCTTGGTTATTGCCAGAGATAAAGAACAAAATTGCTGCGTGCACCACTCTGTTTTTTCTGGCACGAGTTTCACAGTGTACTAAAAGCTCTGAATGGTTGGGTTCAGGGTTGGTGTTACAAATTTGTGTGATGGTTGCTGTTGAAGCAGATCCCACTGTATGTTTGTTCTTTGTTTCTCATTGTTAGGATTGGTGCTAAGCATCAGGAGTTACGGCAAAAGCAGCTGAGAGGCCTGAGTGATTATTCTACTGGTCCTGGAGGACCTGACATTGATGATGATGAGGTTGACCCAAACTATGCCAGAGTGAACCACTTCCGAGAGGCTTATTCCCCAGCAAGCATCTACAGACCCTCATCACCAGCAGTAGGAGAAACCTTTGTTTACCTGCGGGATTCCTCCTCAGCGCCGGTGGAGAGGGAGCACTTGGAAGGGCTGTATGCAAAAATAAACAAGCAGCACTACCCACAGACTTCTGGTGACAGGTAAGATTGCCACGTGGCATTACAAAAAATGAGAGCTTGATGGGGAGGGAGCCTGGGCCTAGGCAGAGGGTCAGACACAGGACTGTTCAAATGCCCCAAACCCCTGAATTTACTGCTTAGAAAGCCATGAATTTCCTCTTACCCAAAAGCAAGATTTGCTGCAGCAGTAACCCCAGAGCACCTGAGCAAGATAGCAGTCAAACAGAAATCATTAAAGAGAAGTCCATATTTCACAAACAGAATGACTGAACTGACTGCAGTCCAATTCCTGCACTGCTGAGAGAGTGTTTTTTCCTCTTTCAATCGGGAAAAGTTCTTACCCTGCAGCAAAAATAATCTCAGTTTTCGGATCCCTTTCGATCCTGCAGATCATCAAGTGCCTATTAGTAACAGGTTTTGTGTGATAGCATGATATATTGTATATGTTTATGGTTTAGATTTTCCCAGCTGTGTGATATTACACACTTTCAATTAGTTTGGGGAGAGGACTGGGAATCATGGCATTTTTATGCAGACTGTGAAGTGTGGCTTCACAAGACTGATTGCCTTTCACAGTCTTTCGAATAACTAAGTGGGAAGGAAAGAACAATTTTTAATCCTTACTGTCAAACTTCCAGCATTAAAGAAAGATGGTCAAGTTTTTTCCTGGGTTAAAGGGAAAACAAAAATTCCTTTGAGTTGATGATGTACCCACCATTATGATAATTTTAAAAGTGGTTGCTTGTGGAATTTGGGGCTAAAAGAACATGAGACTTCATACTATTGTGGCATTAGTATATCAATGTTGGCTTTTTCAAACCAAAGTACGAATGTGTGAGCAAGACATACAAGTCTATGTGAAAAGAAGAGCTGACAGAGGACAGGAATGGAGGAGGACTTAAGGAATTACACATGCTTTGAGTTCATATTACAATCTGTAGTGTCTCCCCATAGCCTCAATTTGTGCCATATAATACCACATTCCTTAATTTTGGAGAAATATGTCAGCACAGATAGAGGAGCATTTCCAGTTTGTGGCATCATAGTATTTTTAAAATGTCTACTGAGTCATTGTTATAAATACTAATAAAACACTTCTGACATAAATCTAAGTTCATAGCAGGGAATGAGCCAAGTATCTCTTTTTCACCTAAATACAGTATGGTAGAGTTCTTTCCAAACATAATGGCAGTGTTTTTTTTTTACTTCTATATTATTAACTCTTCCCCTACTGCATTAAATAAGAGATAGTGATCCCAGCTTTTTGCCTGCTTCTGAGTTTCGCTTTACTAGAAAAGCCTCAAAGCAATTGTCACTGAAGTCACACAAAGTTTCATGTAGTAAAGGGAACAGAAACTGAGTTTGTGCTAACTCAATAAACCAAGATCTGAGAATTCCCAGTGGAGAGTGTCTAAATTCAGGTGTGTGTATCTTTCAAATATGAACATATACATGTGTAACTCAGCCAAACTAAGACATTGTTATAAAAGTTACTTCATAATTTCAGTTTTAAGAGGACTTCATAGCTTTACATTTTAAATATGTCATCAGTTTTGAAAGTGGGGCTGGAGATTGTCTTTCCATGCAGAAAAAGGAAATGCTCCAGTCTTTCATTCTGCCTTCTTCTCGTGGATTGATTGTATTGTGGTTTTGACTACACTGAATGAACTCTTGACTTGCTGTGGGGACAAGACTGAACTCCCAACCAAGTTTGAATTTGGTATTGAGATCCTGGGTTTCAGTGTGGATTTAGCTGTAATTGCATAATAATATGATAACTCGGTTTGAAAAACTAAAACTGAAACATTGAGCAGACAGAAAAAGTTACCTCATAGCTGAGCCCATGATCAGAGGTCACTCTGAGAGGCTGTTCCATCTCTCCTGAAAGACCAACAGTCCACAACTTTGCTTTGTTGAATTTCTCAGGCTTGTAGAGGCTGTTCAACCAGATTAAGAAAAAAATAGGAAATGTGAGATTCTCATTAGGCTGCCTTTGTTCTTTTTTTAAATCTTTCTTTTCTTTGTCTGAGAGACAAAATGGTGTTGTTATTCACCAGCAGAAATGTGCCAAACATGAATAATTCTATGTGAATTTATGCAGTGGGTCGTGAGGTCTCAGCCAGCAGTTGTTGAATAAAGTGGCAACTTCAGGCAAGGAAATCTTTCTATGCTGGAGGGAGAGTATTGAAAGGAGAGAGAGATGTGGAAGAAAAATCCCTGGATAATGTGTTAATTAAGAAAACAATCTGTTTCCAAGGGTCAAGTATGAAAACTACCTTGTCTGCCTCTAAATGATGGGAGAGGGTTATAATGGATGCGTATAAGCCAAACCAGTTGTTTTGTGTTTGTGGGACTGAACATTTATCAACACATTGGACATGTAAACACTTATGCTTTGCTCTTGCTAGCACATGTGTGCTTTCTCTCAAAGTTTTGCTATTAATTTTACTTTAGATGGATGGTTTTTCCTCCCACACGTGACTCTCGATTTGTAATGTTGTGTGCGGAGACTTCATTGGTGACTAAAGTAAATGGGGGTAGGAATAGAAGGAGGATTTGGACACAGAATAGATTGCTTCATTTCCGTCTGAGAACTCCAGTTATGTATCATTATGATTGAAAATTAAAACTCATCGTTTGAAATAAGAAGTTAATTTTAATTTTATGTTATTTTTGCAGAATAATGTATTAGCATAATTAATGCCTTTTTAGAATGGGAGGCCATTTGTAAAATATGAAGCTTAGTGGTCAGATAAGACCTGTTCACAATTTGCATACACTCACTTCCCCTTTTCTCATCACCAGAATCCATCAAGTATTCCTGGTCTATTCTTCACAGTAGATTCACAGTTTAAACTGAATCCCTCGGCATGCAGGAAAGCAATAGGCTGCACATGTATGGGGTCTGTTGCTTTAATCATGATGAAGTATGCTTGCTGCCTCCAGCACTGCTCCTCAGGGCACACACAGACCTGCTTCACATCGCTGTTCGTGTACTAACGTCCCATTTACCTCCACTTGCATCTGGCATCTCAGGAGCTTTTTGCTTTGGGTTTTTGGGGGGTTTGCCTTGTGTCTTATTTACAACTGTTGTGTAACGTTCTTCTGCACTGCTTCACAATTGTTGATTTTCACTCCAACGATGACTATATTCAGTGAAATAGAAGTAATTTTTTGTGTATATTTTGCTGAAAGCTTTGGAATTCTTAACTAAGAGAGGTGCTATATAAATGTAAATTGTCCTTATTAATGAATATAGCGAAAGCATTAGCATGATCAGTGTATTCTGTGAATGTTAAGTTAGAGCGGAAAAAAAATTAGCTGGCAAAATCACACATTTCTTTGTAAATCAAGCATTTTTCTGTTTATTTCTAATTAGCCACAATTTTCTGTAATGCAAATGGTATCCCTAAGGATGGTGCAGCCTGCACAGCCACCTTGTGCAGCTGGGGAACTCACAGGGTCCTTGCCTGAGACGCTGTGCGTTTCCGAGCCTGCGGCAGAGGCTGAGTGATCTGTGGCCCATATGTTCCTGAAATGGGTGGTAAGTCACATCTCTGAGTTTAGTCATCAAGGCTGTGCCATGACAGTGCTAAGTTGCACCATGGCAGAGCCTAGGTGTCAGACCAAAGCCAAAAGAGCAGATGCACGACACTATTATCACTTAAATGTCAGGCATGTCACACGGTGAAACCCTTTCTCACATTTCGAATAAACAATTTCCTCTTTTTTCTTCCTGTGAAAATGGTGCTGTCAAGTATATCCAAACAGCTCAAGTACATCTCTGGAAAGGTTCTAGAGACTTTGCTCAACTTATTTTCTCAGCCCAGAACTATGAAACACAAAGTCTGATGCCAAACTCATTGCCAAGTATAATTCTTCATTTATTTATGTGGCTTATCTTGGGGAATTTCAAAGTGCTGGTCTGACAGAAATGAATACAGTTTTCCTTTGTTTAGCAAGAATACATTCAGAGCTGTATCTTGTTGCAGTTTTAAAAAAATACCAATAAAATCCAGCACTGTTTTATTACATAGGAGTGAAGTCCAAAGCTACAGTTTGATCCAGCTTAGATTTTGGTTTGTTTTTTTTTTTTGGAGATAGTGTGTGGGGACCCACTGTGCAAGATCTTAATTTCTGAAATGTTAATTAATTAATTGAGAAATAGATCTTCCTTGTTTCAGGGTGAAAGTTTCCTTATGGCAACTTGCAATCTTTCAGAATGCTCAGTCTAGCAGCAGGCAAAGTTGAAATTGGGAAAATAACGTCCATAACTCTGTGCAACCCTGACTGCGTCCCTCACATCTCACTCTCAAAGGTGGCCTGAGTCGAGAGAGAGGGGAAAGACACTGGGCAGTCTGCCTCTCCCTCTAAAGGATCAAAGGAAGAAATTGCTGGGCATGTCCTGAGGAACCAAATGCCAAATGTAAGCAATGCATAAGCCTGAGAGGAGGGTATAAAGGGTCCAGAGTTCTGAAATTTAGCAAAAGGAGCACTTTTTACTAAATGGTTAAGTGCTTGTCTTTTAGGCAGGTATGGGCCACTCCCATCCTACTCAATCCAAGGCCATAGGAATCCTGAGTTGCACAGAAAAGGATTTGTTGAAAAAGGGTGATCTGGGGTTCCCCAGGTGTGGCACTTGGCCCTGTGTGTCTCGCACACCAGAAGTCAAAGTTTTCATGTTCTTGGTTCAGAGTTCCATGGGCATTGCTCATTGTGCATCCATTTACAACACTTTTCATCACTGACTAGCATAAAAGCAACCCGCTGCTCTAGGAAAGGATGGTCCTTTACTCAAGGAAGATTATTCTTTGAGATGGATATCATGGAGGCAAGATGGAAATTGAATGAAGCTATGTAATATCTATGAGCCCTTTGCTACTGTACCTTACATTACTGTGGAAAGAGAAATGTGGTCATGCATTGAAATATTTTGATTTGCAAAGTGTGACAAGTACAAGCAAGGTATGTACACTCTCCTACCATAAAGCCTCTTCTGCTTGCTGTCCTAAAATTATCTGTGCTGTTTCCTTGTCCTATAGTACACTACATCCCAAGACTCTCCTGTGATTCCTCTGGAATTTGTTCTTTCTGAAACATACCACAGGGCCTTCTGAACCTTTGCCAGCTGTCTGGTCACTGCTTCCCATAACGTTAAAATTGAAGACTTAGTGTTTGGCAACTTACTGTCTGTCCTGGCTGATAGATTTCTGACAGCAGTTACATTCAGGCTGGCATTGGCAGTACAACAGAGGTTCCATGGTTTCTGGGGCTCAGTGGAGTTGTCCTACTCGTGGAAGCAGGGTAGTCCAGAAAGCCCTTTGGCCACCAAGCAGTTCTGGTGTAGGCTGTGCCTTTTGGAGTTTGACTTGTGCTGTGTCTTTTGCTCCTAGTACTACTGGCAGTTTTCTTCCTCAGGAAAGGTGCATGGGCTCTGCATACTCACTGTGCTAACCAGGGGAAATGTTGAGTAACTGGACTGCCTGAGTAGACATGTTTAAACAAGCCTTGGGTTTATTTCCCGCCTATGTGGGGGAAAAAAAATCTCCGGGTAGCATTCAAGCAAAGTTGCTTTATGGTTAGAGTTCGCTCTGCTTTTTCCCAGGAACCCCTCATCCAAATCTTCCAACTTTGGCACCCAAGCCCTATCATTCACTTCTCGTGAAAACCCAGATTTCATGGAACTCAGGTGACCCTTGAGCACTTTGGAGCGTGTCTAAAGAGAAGGAAGTTGTCAAACCGCTGCTGCTGCCATGTAATGTATGCATGCTTGTTTGAGGCCATGCATTCTTCAGCAGAAATAAATTCTGTCAGGAATAGCCACAAATCTGCCTGCATGCATCCTGCCTGCTAGGGTTTGCTTTTGGATCACCTCACTTATTGACAGATGTGTAAAATTTTATATACTGCACTCCCACAAGTCCCTTGTGACTGTCCTGCTGCAGATGCTGGAGAGCCTGAGATTTGGCAGCTGTGTTAAGCATTCAGGTTTGGGTTGGGTTTTTTCCCTCCAGCCCTGTCTTTTCTTATGTGATATATTGTTGTATGGAATTATTTTACGTTAATTCTGCATATTTACTGGTAATGTCCCATTCTTTCAGCTGTTTGGATGCAAATGCAAAAGATATGTCCCTGAAGAGAAAGCCAGGTCTGTTACTGGGAAGATGAGACCATAGCAGAGGTTATAGTGAAATGCAGATGGTGTTGTCAGCCTCTTAAATGTACAAATAAAGACAAAATGAGATCGTCCATGCAGCTGGAGTGAAATCATATGGCCTTGCATGTGTTCCTGCCGTAGTGTATTTTCTAGTGTGAGCAAGAGATGCTAAATTCTGTCTTATGCAGGATGTTATTTGACCAAAACCTCATACTTGCCTCTTTAACCAGTAGCAGAATGATGTGTATTAACTTTTCTCTGCACAATTTTTTTTAACAAAACACCATTTAATTTTAAATGCTAATGTGTGTATGTGGTTAATTAAGAAGCCAGAATTGTCTATAAGGCTGGTAAGCTCCAAGAAAGAGAAAGGAAGATCGTTACACTTCTGCGTATAGGTTTGTGAACCAGCTGATAATGTGCAAAATTCAGATGCTGTAAATGGCATTTTAAATGAATGGTTAATAGCTGAAGATTAATTAAACTGAGTTGTTTAATAGAGAAGCTGTTAATAGAGAAGTTGTTTATAGGCCAGTCACTTCCATACTTAAACTGCAACCCTAATAGCATTTGGTATTTCAATTTAGTAGACAAGCAATGTAACTATATGTTTTCTTTGAACAAAGAGGTCTACCTTAGTGGATACACAGCATGGATGGATGGATGGATGGATGGATGGATGGATGGATGGATGGATGGATGGATGGATGTGGCATTGTGTACTGTGTTTTCTTCTTCCAAGTTAACCGTTGTCTGGTAGCAGTACAGAGAGAAATGCATTTCCTCTGAGAGTTCGGTAATCTTAAATAGAATTGTTAAATCTTACTTTAATTAAAGTGTAGAGGACATGATTAAGTCTGATGTGGTTCTGTTTTCCCACTACTCTCCAGTAGTCTGTTCTATTTCATATACTTTAGGGTTTTCAAAATACCCAGCTTTTCATTGCTCCAGGTTGTCTTCTGTCAGAATGAGTCTCTTCAGCCCCATCATTAGCCTTGCAGAGTTGCTCTAGCAAAGGAGAAAAAAAGGAAGTGTGTTTCTGTCAGGTTTATTCTGTGCTGCAGTTCTGGTTAAATGATGAATGTGAGCCTAGTCCCATTTCCCTGATTGAAGAGAAACAAGCAGAAGGTCATTATGCTGCTCACAGTTGTGAGGCTTGTCCTTCCAGCAAGTCCTTTGCCAAGAAACTGTTTGTTTTTCTTTTGTTTTCCCTTTCTCTCAGCCCAGTTCCCAATCTTTTTATTAACCATCTCCCGTTTTCTCCCCCAGCTTCTTGACATACTCATTTTGCCATACGATCTCGTAGCTTCTGGATACACAAGTAGTTCAGAGAACACCCTGGTGACTCGGCCTTGTGCAAGCTTTGCTATGTAGCCCACTGTAAGATGAATCTAGTTTGCTGACCTCAGGGACCTCACACTCTATCCAAAACCATGACTTCCAAAAAAATTCTCTCCTACATTTTTTTTTCTAGCTGCTACTAGTTAAATGAGAGAAAGGGAATCTTTCTTTCATTGTAGAGATATTCTTGGTTTAGTAAAACTGAAGATCAGAGTGTGGGGTTTTGTTGTGCTAGACTTTTAAATCTGTGAATGAGTGTCTGTTTTGGAGGTGGAAGAGTTTGATCATGAGGAGCCCAGACCAGTTCATCTGTATTAGCACCTCTGTGTTCGCACTCCAGGTGATGGACGTGAGCTCACGGCAGGCTCTCTCTTGACTTTCATTGAGATAAATTAGTGATCAAACTATTCTTTAAAAATAGTCAGAGTTTAGGGGGACACAAAGAATCGTTTCCCCCAGGTCTGAAAGTATGAACAAAGGGTTGCATTTGGAGGAGGAGGAAAAAAGGGTCATCATGGACTGCTTCAAAACGCTGAGTAGCTCCAGTTAAGAGAACAGTGATACCTGTCTAGTGAGGTGAACTCTTGCATGTGACAGGGAGAATGGACTCACTTGAGCCATGAGAATTTTTTTCAGTGTCTTCACTTCTGCTTGAGGTTATGTAAGGTCAGTGAGACCTGTGCTGACAGGTTCCCCTGAGTTACAGGTAAAGCAATTCCCAGCCCTCCTCGTCATTAAGCAGTGAGAAGCATAACAGAGCCCTGAGATTCTTCAAGCAGAATCCCATAATTTCTCATGCATCCTCAAAATAAATACTCAATTGATTTTCCTAGACCACCAGGAAAGCTGCTTTCACCAGCTGAGAAGGCTGCAGCACAGGGAGCCATGGGGAGCTCCTCAGACCGACCAGCATTGCCAGGTTCTGCTGCCACCAGGAACAATGCAGGAACTCGAGTAGGGTTTTGTAGCATGGCTGCTCATGTCCAGGCAGAGTGTTCAGCACTGTGTGGTACTCATACAGCTTAACTGTGCAGTGGAACCCTCACAGTGGAAATCATTATCTCTATGTATCCATAACATGTAGGGAATTCTGCACTGATTTTTCTGCAGTCACAGTTTACCTGGAGTTTACACCCACAGATCTTCAAGATTTTACTGCTAATTGCAGCATAGTAAGATATAAAAGGTCTAAGGGGGCCACAGATCTGACTTCAGAATGAATCAGTGGGAATCTTCTCGTGGAAGTTTCAAGCATCTAATAGTAGGATAAAACAACTGCTCCTAAAAATTATCTGTGACCTTGTTCCCTGTTTGTGTCAAGATGCCAGGGGCAAATAGTTACCCAAGCTCTTAGATGGCAGCACTGTTGACAGAAAGCATAGGCAAAAGCATGAACCAGATCTTTTGATTAGCAGAAAACTGTAAAAACTGATGTTGTTTGAAAAGCTGAAAATCACTCAATATTGTGCTAGCAGAAATATCGGGAAGAATGATGAGATGTGATGGAAATGGCTTAATAGGCAACAGGATGCTGAATAAAAAGACAATAATTGTGATTATTGTCTGACAGCTGTGCAGAGTGTACAGTTGATGACAAACTCTAAAACGTGCTGTTTTTCAATCCATGATCACAAATCCACTGGCACAGACAGTAATCCAAGGGGTCATAGTAGGCCAAGAAATAGTTTATTGTTTCATCAGCTCAAGTCTTCTGATGTAGTTAAGTTGGTACATACTCTGAACCTCAGTGACTGCCCTTACATTCCCACGAGGAGACCTGGTACCATCTGGAGTCCACGTGTACTGTGGCTAAGGAGTGTTTTCTCTGGCAGGTCATGCAGCAGCTGGGCATTTGTTGACATTGATCAAGGTATCAGTATTGATCTTGGGATGGTCTAAGAGAATTGTGACTGTTTTGTGGAGAGTGATGTTAGACTCTCATAGAAAATGAAAGAAACAACTTGTCTTCAGCTACATTAAGACCTGAGAGGTCTTTCATTAGGACAGAGGGACGTGAGAAAATCATGTTGCTTTAGATAGCCACACTGGTTATCTCTTTTTATCACTAACATGTCCTTGATGTCTGGAGTCCACTTTTAGAAAGCAGTGAAGGGTGATTGCATGAAAGATTTTATACTCTTCAGTTGCCTGCAAAACAGGTAGCTGCCTTCATTTTTCCTTTCCACCAAACTGAAGTGGAGAAAAACAAAAAAAAACCCCACAATAAAAAAGCTGCAAGAGGAGTAAGTGTGAGATACCTCTAGAAAGTGTTAAAAATGCAATAAATATAACATGCTTGTAGAGCAATAAATGTTCTCTCAATTTATTTTTCTCCTTCTTGTTTCTCTCCAGTTTTCTACCTGTATGCCAGTAGGTCAGTGTGACAGTTTTGCAATGTCACAGTCGTCTGTTGAACATGCACTCTGGGAGGCTGTTAGCCCCTCCCTCCAGTGGCTTGGAAGCAGTAAGGAGGAGCAAGAAAGAGACAACTGATGTTTTAAAATTTCAAACAACATATTATCATTCGGTCTTTGACCCATATTTATGGTTTAATGCCTTCAATCACTTAATTTTAATCTTAAATAAAATTTTTCAGCATAATAGTATCTTAGGGACATTTCTTCTCAAACCACTATTAGCTGGAACATGTCCTTCAGCTGTGGAGTTTATCTGTTACAAACACTTCTGCCCTTAGGCTTAGATGCCTACTTAGTCCTGCATATGGTTATTACCTTATAAATGGGAATAAACTGTAAATGATCATTATGGTATTTACATAAATGCATATAAAACGATTATTTTGAGACTGGCATGTAAGTTTAAGCATGGAACCTGTTTCTAATGCAAGTGTTGTACATGGCCTGGCAATTGAAAAGTAAGCAGCAAGGCACCTTCAGAGGAAGGGAAGCACATTAAAACATGGTGGGTCCTGTGGAGAGGCAGGGCGAAGGCAGCTGTTTTCTGTGCCTGAGTCACCGTAATGCTCAATAATTGTCTGAAAGGATTGCTTTAACTGAGCACTTGTGTGCTGGAATTGTGCTGCAAACCAGGGGACCTGGGCTGCTTCTGCTCTGCTCAGGTAATGACAGAGGAGGCCTCCTCTGGCTGCAGTCCCTGCTTTACATGTCAGCAGAAACTTCCACAGCATGGCAAAAAGGTGTGAGGTTGTGAGGGAGGGTTGGGGAACAGCATCAGAGTAATAAACCTGTTCCTAATTGTTATTGATTGGTAGTACACAAATGACAAGCAATCTGTAGTCCTTCACCTGAATAAGGTGTTGTTTTCTTCCTTTAACATCTTCTGCTGTTCCTGATTAAAAAAAAAAAAAAAAGGAAACCAAGAAGCAATTATTTTGTGCCTCTGTATACAATGGCAATTTTTAAGCATTTAAGCAGCAGCTGCTTCAGAAAGGGAGAGTAAAGGGGACTGGGGGGAAGGGATTGATCTTTTCCTCCTTTTCTCTGTAAATACCACTGTCTGCATCAATGGTGATGCTTTGACCTCCTTACTACAGAGCTTGAAAAGTCTCTTGCTCTTAGTGACATGTTCTGGCTCCAAAAGTGAATAGGCAGAAGTCTCATTCTCTTTCTTTGAATGCTGCTACAAATAGATTATCAATCTAAACGTGATAAAGGCTCAAGAATCCCTCCGAAAATTTCGACTCGTTAGTCTGAGTACTGATATGTTTTCCGTGTCTGTGTAGCTTCTGAAATAACAGTGTTCTTTCATACCTTTTTGCCTTTAATCTGCACTCTGCCCACTATCTCATTACTATTAGCTGTGGCAAATATACCAGATGTCTGAGCAGCTTCATTGTTCTGTTGTTTTTCTTTTCCAGACTCTAGTGCATAGATAGATGTTAATTTCTCTTTTGTGTCAAAACTTGCCTCTGAGGAATAAGATTACCAGTGTTCAGTCTTTGGCTGCTAGATACTGAGGTCTCGTATCTTTTGAATGCTTTGTCTCAGTGTTTCTACTAGCTTAGTGCTTTAAGGTGAGTGGTCTGTTCTTCTTTAGTGCTCATGGAACCTTAAATTAATGTCTCTTGACTTTAGGAAAACAATTTTAACATGTTTTTTAAATGTTTTCTTTATTCTCAGGGTTGAGCAATGATACGCAAAGACACCTGCTCTTCCAAGTGGGTGGAAATTGAAAATCGTGCCAAGAAAAATGCTGTTTCTCAGAAAAGATCAAAATACACATTGTTTAGAAGTGTGGCATAAACAAAATAGATTATGTAAGAATCGTGGGCCCTTGTTTGGGATGAGATCACTCGCTTTTGGGTCCATACCTTTTCTAATAACAGTACTTAGTGCTTACATCTAAAATACATGAACTACTGTTTTTCCCACCAATTTTGAAAAAGACAGTTAGAAATCTACAGGCACTGTATCAGCTCAGTACCCACCATGGCCACTGATGTGCTTGAGTAGCACAGCAGTAGGTCCCAAACTTTAAGAAAACGTGTTTAAAATGGGTCAGAGAACAACTGATTGATTTATAGGTAACAAATGTGAACACCTTGGATTTGACATTTTTTTAAAGTACAAGTTATATCATTTGTATAGTTACATTAGCCAGAAATTGTAAATTTATATTGCACAGTCTGAAAAGCAAATGATAGCATGTGGATTTGTGTCTGCTGCTCAGAAAGAAAACTGATATGCAAGTCCTGTTTCCATCAAAGTAAATGGCAAAATCTCTCCTGATTGAGATGGGAAATCAGAATTGATTCACCTGCCTGGTTCTCCCTGGAAGAATGAAGTGATATTTTCTTTTCTGTTTTATTCTTATTCGTTTCACAGCCAGGTTACTGTAACTTGAGCTCCTCTGCCATATGTCGGCATGATTGTTTTTGGTGACCACTTTTATTACCTTTTGGTCTGTTCTTTGCATCATACTATTGAGAAAATGATTTTTACGTTTTTTTTACCCCAAAGTTTAGAGCACAGAATGCGGAAAAATCTGAAACATTAATTGGACTAGACTGCAGCATTTAAAGTAACCTATTCTATCGTCCATTTACCTCCCACATGAAATGAAAACTCTATTTTGATCTGAACTGTCACAGATAATTTCTGCACATAAAACACATCCAGAGACAGCTTTCAAATGGAGTTGTCACTTCTTATTTAGCAGGCTGGGGACTCTCTATTGTTGTCAAACCCTCTTTGCAAAAGCATCACTAACACACTGATTTGCACAGTTGTATGTAAGAGGAGGAATGGTTGTACAGCTTCCATGAAACAAAAAATTGTATGTAGCTGCTGAAATACTCTGCAGCTGAACTTACCTACTATCTAAGAGAAAAAGTCCTTTTTTTCTTTATGATTACTATTTTCGAGCAGATTTTCATACTGTGTGCTGGTGTGGGGGGGTTGTTTTTAGTGCAGCAGGGTTTTAGTGTGAATAGTGACAATTACCATTTAAAAGCTAGTAACCAACATTCTGTTATTTTCCCTGACCTCTGCTGGACCAGAAATTTGGCTTTAATCTCTTCACAAATTTCAAGAATTCTTAAGCAAGTGCACTGGGAATATCTCTGAGTTGTGAGTACAGAACTGCTGCCTCAGAGTATATTCTAGCCAAGATGCTTAGGCAAGGCTGTAGGGCACTTGCTTCCAGACTGCTATTCTGATGGTGGCCAATGTAGCCATCTGGTGAGGCCGGCTGGAAGACCCAGCTATGGCATCACAGAAGAAGATGGCTTAAAACTTGAGAACTACTATTCTTCAGATTTTATTTTCATAACATTCCATTTGCCTTCGAACGTGATATATTTTCATAAAATAAACTTGCCTCCTGGCCTCACTTGTATTCTCAAAAATTTATGCTCTTGGAATAGGCAGTTAAATAGTAGTAATGTGTGATTTTTATTCCATTTTCCTCACAAGGCTGGAAAATTAACCAGGCTTAGGTGGTGAAGAATTTGGTTAGTGTGATGATTTCTCCTTTATTGCTGTTTCCACAACTACTTATGCAGGATTAAACATCAAAACACAAGCTGGCAGAGTGCTCTTCTGACCTAATTCTGCACCACAGCACAGATAGGAGACTATCTGCTGATCTGACTGATAAGCATGACTTTGTCAAATCCAGATGGATGTGAAAAGAGTGAAACACAGATGAGGCCCAAGAGCCAGAGTCTTGCTTTTTCTCCAGCTGCTTGAATCCTTTAGGTATCTCCCCTGTGCAGCTGGGGCTGTTGGAGGGGCAGGACTGGAGGGAAGGGAGCTGCCTGCTGCGGTGTGGAATCTACAGAAAAACAAAACTAAAAGCTAGCACCTTAAACGTTACTGGCCAAAGCAAATTGCCTGTTTTAAGGACCATATCTTCTGTAATGAAGCAAGAGATACAGAATGGAAATCACATTCTGATTTCTAAGCTGTATGCCAGAAGATTTGAGGCTTCTTTGTTCAGTGTGTCTCAAACTCTCTCCTGGAGAGTGATGTGATGGGGAGGGGGTTTCTCTGTTCCCGCTTTTGCCTGTAAATGTACTGTATTCATGAATCAAATTTAGTGGCTATCCCATGGGGATCAGTGAATTAGGTGGGGGCGGAGGAGGAAGGGTTGCTTTCTGCATTAATGGAGAGTATACTTGAATGCAGAAAAATGAAGGAAGGAAAAATCTTATGGTCAATGTGCTTAAGTTAGTGATGGGGCACATCCATGGGGTTTTAAACTTTGGTCATTGCAGAAAAAATGCAGCAGATGGAAGCGCTTTCTCTTTCTCCCAAATCTCATTGGGCTAGCTTGCTTTCCTCACTCTTGGTGGGCCAAGTGTACAGACCTGGACTGGATTCAGCATACCCAAATATCTGCTGCTCCAGGAACAGAGGCTGTGATCCACATTTGTGATGGTTGGCAAGCTTGTAAAGTTGAGGACTAGAGAAGGGAGGGGATGTTTATCCTATACTTGAAATAGTAGTTTTGCAGGCTTGTCTCACACCTATTCTGTGCCTACTCTTTACAGTTAATTACCTGACACCAAGGCAACTTGGTCCTGTTTGTTCAGTGGCTCTATCAGGTTGTTAGTTCTTCTTAATAAAACTGTGTATTATGTCCACAGTGACTTTAAACAGCACTGGGGCTCACAAACCCTGAATTTGTCTTTGCAGCCTGTGTGGGCATGTTACATTTGCCTCCTTCCTAAAACATCAAGTATCGTTGTCAGGCATCCTGTGGACCAGTGTTGTTTCCATGTTATTTTGTGGTCCTCCACGTGCTTTTACTGTTTCCATTGCTCTGCTGTGTGTAGGAACAGGACTGTCTATTTTTTATCCATCTCTTCAGAGCCACATGCAAGGAGAGTTTCAGAGGCAGCGTCTGCAGCTTCTTCCCCTGTGATCCAAACCAGCTAGCAAGTGGTCTGCTCCAGTCCAAGGGTGATGTGTTTTGGTTAATACTGGCGTGTCCTGAGAGCACAGTACCATCCAAAGCACCCCAAAACTTCAAAGCTTGCTTTTCTGCAGGTCTGTCTTCAAAACATGAAGCAAACATGTCCTGCAGCAGTGTCATTTACTGACTCTTGAGAGTATCCCTAAGTAGTGGTCACACCCTCATTTCAAAGGCAATATATGGGGCCATTATCAGAGCAAATACAGTGCCTGTCACTGAAAATCCATTGATGATGATGAATTCTAGTTACTGATGACTGCAGCCAGATACAGAATGGTGAGTAGGGGGTAAAACATTAGCCCTTAAGGTCTGTGAGTTGCTCTCTGTAAACAGGCCAGGGTTTCGTAAGAGGTCAAGGAAAATTTAAAAAAAAAATTTAAGTAATAAAGTAAAAAAGAAGCTGGTCTCTCAGGGAAGAGGTGAGGAAATAAGGAGACAAGGAAAGAAGAAGGAGTAACAAATTAAACAAAATATCCTTTGGGGGGAGGGGAAAAGCAGATGAAAAGATTTTAGAAGAGAAAAAATTGAGGATTTGAACAGGACCTTCTCTTTGCAGACTGGCAGAAATGTGTGTATATGTACAAGAGTTAATTCAGATTTGAAAAATTTCAAGAGTTTGAAGGAAAGTTTAGTTTTTTGGTTTTTTTGAAACCTTCAAAGAGAAACATGCAGGAAAACTATGGAAAAAATGTACTGATAGAAATATTCTAGTTCTGCAGTGGGATGAGTGCATTTGCATCAGAAAATGCATGTCAGTATTGGTTTAGTGTCCTGAATTGCATTGTTAAATGGAGTTAACTTGTATGAATCTGAAAGAGTTCAAGATTTTCTTGTTTCTAAGTATAACTTCTGCTCGTGTGATGTGACACTACTGTACACCACCTTTCAGTAAAAAATGTACAATTCCAGAGACAGGCCATCTGTAGAGCAAGGTTTTATAAAGTTACCCTTCCCTGATGCACTTACCTTTTTTTTGGAAATACAGGACATTTCAGGTCCTCTCACCTCCATGAATTGGTGAAAGCACAATGTATTTTATATATTCACAGTAGAAACTTAGTGCTAGAAGCAGAACGCATTTTGCAAAATGTGTATGGGTGATTCTTCCCCTCCCTGCTTCCCTGCTGGGTAACACCAAGTCAGTGATTATCCCTTGCTTGTGCCATCACTGTCCAAGGTGAGCAGAGCCAGGTGCCCTGCACAGTCAGCAGCCCTGCAGCAGGAGGTGGGCTGGGGCCATGCCCTGCAGTGCCTCTATCCGCTGGCCCTGGCCAGGCTGCTGATGGGAGCCTGGCCAAACCTCCTCCCAACAGGGAATTTCAGCAGTGATCTGAAGCCACACTATACAAGTGTCCTGAGCATGGATGATGGCTTGTTTTATTTGTCTTGTTCACGTTACAAAATAGAGGTGATGGAAGAAGTGATTTGTTTTCTCAGTCTTGACTGAGAGTACCTTTGCATTAACCACTGCCCCGGGCCAGCATTTTCTGCAGCGCTCACTTGTCAGCTTTGACCATGTTCCCCAGAGTGAGATTTCTTCTCATTTTATAATGAGGAACAGGACGTTCAGTTTTTCCCATGTGTTGCCACCAAAACCAATATTACAGCCAGACTAAGCAGCAATGATGGCAGCACACAATAATAACCATCCCACATGCGATTTAGATTAACTGCTCTTCTGTTTAGTTCATATAATGCATCAACAGCATGATCTGATTTGCCGTTTTCACATAATCCATCATTAATTCTTTGAGTTACAAAATGACATTTTTTAGTAGCAGATGGAGGGAAGTGGGCTCCCCTACATTCAGAAGGGAACTTCACTTTCTCCAATGTCACTTTATTTATCTGATATTTTTTTTTTATGTGGTTTCCTTTTACAAGTATGAGGATTTTGGGGAGCGGTAATGCTTCTATTAGAAGTGTTGTCTTTAAGGCTGCCTTTCAGCATAGGTGGAACTAAGTAGTAATCACTGGCTGCAGACCTCCAGCTCTGAGAGTAAGGGAAGAGAGGAGTGGGTGTTTCAGCAGCATGCACAGATTGCCTCCTCCTCCTCCATCTGAGGAAGCTGCTGTTGTGGCTGCCAGAGGAAGCTTTTGGGCTTGTAGAAGACAGCTGTGGTACCCGCATGGCTCCCGTCAGTGGTGGCAGGAACAGGAGCCATAATCTCAGTGCTCTCCTACCACAGGCAGTGCAGGAGAGCAAGTAGGAGCAGCTCTTTGGGGAGTCAGAATTGTTTCCAGAGCTTGGAAAAAGAGGAGAAAGGGAGTAGAGATAGAGAGTTGCATGGAGGCAGGGGCGGCTGTCTCCTTCCCACCCTTTCCATGTATGAGAGGTGCAGAAGCTCTGCACCCACTCTTCCCCAGTCTACCAGTCCTTTGCTAATAATCCTCCCCTGCCTAAAACCTTTTGGTCCTTGCCTTCCTCTTTTCTCCTCACAGCCTATTGGAATCTTCTCTGCCTCCCTATGAACCTTACTCTGCCATTGCTGAATTGCATTTTGCCACCCCACGAATGAGAACAAATTAAACTACTTTATCTTGATCATTTGCGCAGCAAAATGCAATTTGCTTGTGTTGCTGCAGGTCTTTGAGCCAACTCTGTTCTGGAAACTTTTATCACTTTGCAGTCTAATCTCCTGAATATCTCGGATCCTCTTTCATTGAAAGAAAATGTGGTTTTAAGACAAATTTTTTTCACATCCATCTATGTACTTATGCATGCACAAATGCACAGTGATACACATGTCTTCATATATCTATGTATGAATATATGTGAGTACCTGTATGATAAATAAAAAATACATATCACATTTTGAAAGTCCACACCTAACTTGCTAATGTCAGCTACAGTTGATGGACAGCCAAGTCAGACTCTTTTTATAGTCCATTTCTAAAATGAAACCATAAATTTTAAACCTAGGCTTCATCATTGCAGAGAAAAAAGCTTTTCCAGCCTATTGATGAAATATAACATTTGATAGGATTTATGAGGCCCAGATTCAGGAGGATAATTTGCAGAGCACTTAAAGCTCCTTTTTCCTGCCCTTTGCCTTCCCTCCTCTCAAATACACATACCAAAAAAAGCCATTAGTAATGAAAAATTATTAAGGAAGATTTTTCTTGATTCCATACAAATGTCAATTTGTGAGAGAGAAAGAGGAAGAAAACAGTTGCAGGAGCTCTTACAGTAAAGGGGTCTAAATAGAGCCAGGGTGATTATATGAGAGGAATACTGGCTTTTACTGATAAATACACAGTTTGATTATTTGCTGTAATACAGTCATTTATAATGTGTCTCTCTGTGTGTGTATGATTTTTAATATTACCGGATGGAATTTATTTTTTTATCACACTGAGATATTCACAAACCAGCCACATAAAGTTAAAAATAAAACCGATACCCAGCTTCTTGGTATCTTGATAAAGTTTCCTTCTGGCTTGTATTACCAGAGTGATAATTTCAGAGGAAAAACATCTTCTGTAACTTGTGATCACAGTATCTGTCAAATGGTAGGAAATGAAGAAAACTGCCAGACGGTGTCAGATTTATTAACAGCTCTAAGAAAACCAAAATTAATGCGTTTTCTCTTCTTTGATGGGTTGAAATGTCCATGTGCTGTACTTATCTTAATGGACAAGTGAAGGAAGTAGCACTCATCAATTAAGTCTCTCATTAAGCTGACTACAGCTTAATCTGGAGCACATGCAGCAGTACTATGTGCGTACCAGGCTGTACCGTCAAAGGTGGGGTGATTGTTGTTAAGGAGTGCTCATCCCTCAGATGCCAGGAGCAAGCCAGCTCTTGAGGGACATGGAGCAACCTGCTGGACCTGAGAGAATGCAGTCCTATAGGGGAGGGAGGGGGACAGCCATGGAAACAGGCTGGGGAGCTGCTGGCCTGACTTCCATTGGAAAACTATATTTCCACATGTTGATAACCAATCTTTAACCATTTTTGGTTGAAAATGCCCATGTAGGAGGTGCTGAAGCTGAACTTTTATGGAATCAGATAACAGCTGGGGTTTTTTTTTGGGGGGGGGGGGATGGTAGCTGGAAAGAGAAGATGACAAGGGGTTGGTTTGTCTGTGCAAAAAGTAAAAAGCAGCAGTATATATTCTTTCAACAAGAATCTGTAGTTTTTCCATATGCTGGAATGGGGTCTTTTTATTTTGGAAGGGAACACAGCCTAGTCTTATACCAGACTGTGGCTTTTGCCACCCTTTGAACAGTGACAATTTGACTAAGTTATAAGATTCAGAGTACTTCCCACACACATGATAGAAACTTGGCTGCTAACTTCACCAAAAGTACTTGTCCTGAACTGCCAGAGCTGATACATGTTTTTCCAGTAGCAGGTTCTGGCTGCAGGGACCAGATAGACTCCTGTTGCAGAAATGAAGGGTGAGGTGAACAGGTTGTTCAGTGTTCCCAGGCCCTAACACCCCACCTTCCAGGGAGAAAACCCAGTGAGCTGATTTGCATGCCCTCAAAAATGCCATGGAGGGACAGGACAAGAACCGGAACAGGGAAGAGGCTGGAGCAGCTAGAGGATGGGGAGAATAAAGGGGAATGCTGGGCCAGGCCATAGTTGTGAACAACATGTGGATACTTCAGAGAGAAGTTTGCCAGTAGTGCAGGTTTGATGCTCTGTTAGTGTGTCAGACATGAGCACCTCATTTGAACCAGTGCTGAAAGGAGGACATGCTGTTGGATGTCCCATGCTGCCTGCAGCCCCATCCTCACTGGCAGCTGCTTTGGGAAGTGCTCCTGGGAGATGGGGCTCCAGAAGTGCTGGGAGGAGATATGCTGACCTAGGTGCATCAGGGGAGGTGTTTCTGTACTAAAGCTGCCTGTGGGACAGAGATTTGCTTGTATGGGAAGCCAATAGTGGGTGGGGGAAATTGGCATCCTTGGCTGAAAGATAGGAAAGGAAAGACTTCCAAACATCAGGATGAGAACAGAAAATCGAGGCAGCAAGACAAAAACAGATGGGAAGGAATTTGTAAGCGATGTTTCTAAACATGGCAGTTGAAAGCATATGAGAATCATTCTGTAGAGGCAGAGGTGAGCCTGAACCAGAACACTTGCTCTAGCATTTCTGGGACTCCCAGCCAAATGCAGAGAGATAGGCTTGATCTTCCTTTCCCAGGCAAGGTATGCCGAAAAAAAATGATTCTGTATAGTTTGAAGATTCCATTACTTCATCTTTTCCATTTTTACTTAATATTATTCAGAGTAATTACTAAAAAGGAGTATGACTTACCTTCAGTCTTAAACACCTCTATTCTCCAAGTGGAAAAGGGAGAGTAATTTCCTATCAGAAGTGCAGTGGCGTTGCAGCTGTAAGAAGGAGCTAGAAAACCAATGCATGTCTAGAAGTCCAGGAGCTTCCATTGCCTGCATAATGCAAAGTAATAGAGTTACACTGCGAACTTGAGGCCTCCAAGCTCAGAAATACTTCTCCAAAATGCAGTTTGGCTTACAAAGAGTTTAATTCTGTTGATGCAGAGCTTGTGATGAAAGGTGGTTGAAGGAATGTACATTCCCCAGTCTGTGAATGCAAACTAAACAACAGTGGTCCCAGGATCCAGCTGCACCCAGGAGGAAGTGCCTAAGGGGCAGGGGGGTGCTGCTGGAAGGGTAGATAGGGTGGCCTTGGAGGCAGCAGAACTTCGCAAAAATCCATCTACCACTTCAGCGTCTGGCAGGGGTTTTGTTGTGCAATAACCACAAGCTAAATTTGCCATATGTAATTCCTGAGAGAAGCCAGTGGTAACTGATGTTTTGATTTTTGAGTATGTTCCTGTGAAACTGCTCAAATCTCAGTTGTAGTTGGGAAATACTGCCCTATAAGAGAACCAAAATGAATTTGCCTTCAGGGTTGTCCCCATGGTAAGATTGTCATAAAATTTTTAGCCCCTTGTGCTATTAAGGTGTAGAAAATATAACTAGAACTGTTTCTCTTTCACATCTGTTAAATTTTTCATGTGTCATTTCAGTATACATTCTGAATAAGTGAGCTTTAGATCATGGTACTGGAGTTAGGATGTTCTGAAGAGTGTGTATGGATTATACCCCCCTGCAAGAAGTGTGTTACAAGAGTCATTCGAGCACGCTCAGCAGTGCTTTTGCTTTGCTATGCCTTGCACTCACAGCTAGCAAAGTGCGCTAGAAATCATATCATTTGTTGTCTTTGCTTTTCTTTAGCTTGTAGTTGGAGCATTAAGTGCTTTCTGTATAAGGCTTACACGCTTCACCTTGCATGTGCCAGTGGCTTAATAAGAGCATCTGCTGTCTTTCTGTAGCAAATCTGATGATTTTTCTATGCACGTATATTTAGTTGTACATATAAATAGAATCCAGACACTGTTAGATGCATATGAAAGTGAATGTCAGATTGAAATGGTAACATATGAGGTTTTCTGCAGTTCCATTTATGAAGTATCAAGTTAAAAACAAAGCTGTGAAGTAGCCAGAAAACTTTATTTCTGCAGCCAAAGGCATATGCTTGTACAGCCTAACCTAATTAGGTCTCTGATATGTTCTTAGAATGGTCAGTATTTCATGTGTAGTATCGTTGTCTGTGAGCTGCTTTTTCATTATGGTTGGGCTTCTACGCAGCAGAAAGTAGGAAAGCACTGCTCCAGATGTCTGGCTCCTTTCACCGACTTTGTTGCTGTCTACAGCAAAATTTGAGTTTTAACTCTACAGAGCAAATTCCCTTTGAATCTTTGGATACCCTTAAACAGTATAGTACTGGAGTATGTGTAAATGTCTACAAAGTACAGTGATTGGAGTGGCTGGTTTAAGAGGAGCTATAAAATAGTTCCAGCTGGAGTGCATTCTTGAGGTAAGCTCAAAATGCACTCCAAATTGTCAGCACACTACTCAGAAAAAACACAAGAAACAAATCATCTTTAGTGTGCTTTGCTTCCCTTAATGCACATAAGGATAGTGTAAATGGAAGCTGGTCAATTTTCAACAGTTTGTGTAAAATTGTCCCTAGGTTTTGCTTCTGTACTTCAGCCTTTGTGAGTAAATGCATCACACGGGGTTGTAAGTATACCTGTGTGTAGTTCTGTGGTCATAATGCCATCTATATTTCAATAAGTATTGTGTATCTGTCCATTAATATTTATATGGAATGGAGAGCTTTGGTTCTTGCAATTTTTAATAAACATTGATGGTGTTACTAGTTTATACAGAGCATTCAGTATGCTCCATCAAAATGGCAGCTCTAATTAGGTTCCTTGAATTAGCTAATGGATTTTGAGAAAGATAGCTTACAAAGCTCTTACAGCTGTCCAAGATATTCCTGCCATGGCAGAAAGACAAAAGGCTGCTGGAAGCTACAGATTTTAAAGCGTTAGAAATGCAGCTGACAGTTAAAAAAGATAAATTACATTTTTATTTTTTTCCTGTAAAAGTCCTAACGCTGAATTAATGTTATCCTTGTAGTGACCATTCATTAAAAGCACCCCCAAAAAGCCAACTTTATAGTAAAGATGTGTTTTGGCTTTGAGAGCTATGCTTTTCCCTGATGCTTTGCACATGATGTGCACTCTTTTTTATTTTTAAAGTGTAAGCTATATCTGTCACAGAATTACAGACACAGAGAACTTTTGGTTTTTTGGTTGAGGTTGAGTTCTCTACATCCTCTTTAGCTAGGCCAGGTATTAAAAACACAAACCAGACAGAGGATTGTGTCTGTGGCATAGATTGGCATGTATGTAACAAAGAGCAGATGATAAAGTCTCTAGTGTGAAACTTGGAGAAGTAATTTCTGAGTGAAAATGGATAGTTACTCTGGGCTTTGAAATTTTCAACAAAATATGTTTTAGAACATGGGCAGCGGCATCTACTGTGAGGGAATTCTTAGATCCTCAATTCTTCTCTCACAAGGGAGTGCAGAAATGAAGACTGCACTGAATTGTCACCTTCTCTCCCTCCCACTTTTGCTTTGTGTGTGGCAAAGAGAATTCCTGAGGGACTTCTGAATGGCTAATTCATTTGGAAGTTTGTAAAGCAGTTATTATTTCAGCTTTAGTGATAAGTTTAATAAACGGTAGTAAGTGAAAAAAAACCTAGCTGCCAGTTGCAGGCAGGTGTGATAGTCTAAGAAATAGAGTTGCATTTCTTCACTGGAGATTAGCATTCAGCGTTTGCTTTGTTGAATTGTTAAAGCTGCTGTAAATGGAGTTTGGAGGGCTGAAAATCTGCTCTGTGTTGATGTGACCTATCTATTGTAAATATGCCAGCTGCTTTACATCAGTGAAGTAAAATACCCCCTCCCAAGCTGTGTTGTAATACAAAGTGCCAAAAAAGGCAATTTAAGTACTTTGCCGTGTAAATCCAGATGAAATTACCTTGGAGAGAAGGCCTTCAATTATGCCTCACACGTGACTTCTGCATGATGGATAAAAGGCATAATTGATATCATCTTTAGTGAAGAAACCAGAAACTGTTGCATTGTCTAGAGGCTACTGAAAATACCAGGAAAATCTGTTTTTCATTATTTTCATTGTGTATTGTTTATAGAGAGTTTGGTTGTTGTCAGCAGCTGAGTCCCTAATCTCCCTGCTTTCCTAGCCCTTCAGAGACAAGTGCACATCTCACATCAACAAGGCAGCAGTAAACTGGTCCCACGCCAGAAACAGACATTGCCATTAACCAGCCTGAACTGGAAAGGCATCTTTTTTTTATTATTAGTTAAGGTCTGGTGATTGCCTTCTTTGATGAGGCACAATACGCTGAGCAAAGAAAAGGAAAAAATGACCTTTCTTTGAAATAAAGATGACAATCTGGCTACAAAGAAGAAAATGTCTGCCTTTTTCCTTTCTACTTGACTGCAAATAGTGTGTTTCTGTTAGAGTAGCATAAACCATATCTGCTTACAGTGAAGTTAAACCTCATTGTGCCAATTTTGTTTCCATAAAACAACAAATTAGGCTATACCTCCCATTATTCCTGGCCAGCTGTAGTCAGCTGTAAGTTATAAAGGAGAGTAATGGAGATGAGAAGTGGCTGGTTTGAAAAGATGATGCTCATTTGAATGTCTAGGCCGTCTGCCACGACAAACAGGAAAAGGTGTTGTATGGCATGTGAAGGGAGGGAAACATAAAAGGTTGCTTTGTGTCAAGCCACTGAGAGATATTTTATAAACAGTTTGGGAAAACTGAAAGTGATACAAATCTGTTGGTCTCAATCTTCAAATGGTTCTTTTGAGGCTTCGGTAAACATATTGTGAGCTATTTGGGGAAAGAAAAGGTTAATGACGTTGCTAATTCATATCATGCAAGGTTCTCTTTCCTTCTTTCTTCCTAATGAGTCTGTAGGAACCTGAGAATATCATCTTCTCTCTTTCCACTAAGCTCCTAATGTCAAGAGGTCATTAGTGATGTTACAGGGTCAATAGGACTCAATTTACGTCCAGACAAATGGTAGTCATGTGCTGCCCTAGGAGGCTTTGACCTTTTGGACAGAAGTGGTTGTACTGCTTTTATGTTAGCCTAAAGAATTGCAACATGACAGCGTATGTTCCACTGAAGCACAGTTATGACTTTTTAAATTATTGTAAAACAGATTAAGATTCAGGAGCTTGATTATACAGCTTCAAATAAATGTAATTTGATTTTCTGCAGTTTCTTTATGATTCTGTATATGTATTTATGTACATAGAGAGAAACACATCCATCTAATGTTTTTCACGTCAGTCCATCTGTGCAGACCTTCTCAGACAGTCCTGCCTAAATGGAACACAGCTCAAAGTCTGCCTACCAGTCACTTTGCCCAAGTGTCCAAACCAAGTCTTCTTGTAGAGCCCCTCTCCACTGAGACAGTAATTGTGTATACATCAAGTATATTCCTGCCCAGAGCAAGAAAGCAGGTGTTGTGGAGATGAATGAAGCCATATGCATGCTTCCAGTTCCTAGAAAGGTGTCATTCTTAACTTGGGTCCTCAGTGTGGGATATGTGTAGCCAAAACCTGGGCTGGCTTTGGCTGAACATCAAAGGTGATTCCTGAAACCTGCAAGGCAGTATTGGTGATGTCAGCAAGGCATTTCTGATTAGTCTTTCCTTGCAATACCATTTCCTTACTCAAGTGTGTATGAAAACAACAAATGTTCATTTCTCTCTAAAATCTCTTTCTCTTGATGGTGACAAAGATAAAAGCTGAAATATTGTAGAATTATGTTCTTGCCATTGATTTTCTTTTTATTTCTTCCCACCATTCTTTTTATTCCTTCTTCCTACTGAGGCTGCAGAAATACCTTCATAAGCAATGAAGATACTTTCTACTTCAGGGTAGAAATGCAAGGGCTGGAACTGAAAGAGAAACTTACTCAAATATTTATTTGTTGTAACTTCAAAATGGAAGTTTTATCCTAAGTGAAAGATACTCTTACATGCTCTGTTGGACACCCTTATACTGTATATCTTTGTAGACCACTGTGTTCCTTTCAGTATGTAAAATTAGTTTTGTTTTTTAGCAGATCATGAATGGAAGATTGTCCATTCTCTAGAGTCTGTGAATCACGTTTTGTCTTGGATTTGTTTGTTAATAGAAAATTCCCTAAAAGAATAATTTTGCTTTTTCTTTTTCTTCTTTTTTGTTTGCTTGTTTTATTTTAACTTGGAAGCACCAGTTGTTTGCTTAGGGGGCTGACAGTCAGCTGGGTGAAATCAGTGTTTGAAAGAAGTGGCTGGCAAAAAAGCCCTGTGCAATAACGATGTGTTTAGGAAAACCACTGGAAACAAAATGTTTATTGCCTCTTTAAATGTATGTTTATATATAGCTTTAAGTGGTTCATCTTACTTCATATGTGCAACACTTGTTTTTAATTTTGTATTATCAAGAAAGCTGCAGTAAGTCACTAATTTAAAAAATGTCATTTTAACTTGAATGATGGAAATCCAGATTAGCAACTCAGAGGAAGAACACAGAGGAGATTTCACTGTGCAAAGCCTGAGCCATACATATTAAATACTGATTATGGTGTTTCAATTCTTTGAAAAAAAAACCTAGTCTGTAATATTGGATATATAATATTATTGCTGTGGTGCTTGTTCATCTCTCTCTTCAGAAATGATGGGGTGAAATTTCACAGTCATATTTTACATAATGTCAGAGAGCTTGAAGCTCAGTCTCTGCTATGTTATGGTTCCCTTTTTGTATTGGGGTGTCTGTTCCAGCTGTATCGGCTGAGAGGCTGTTTCCAAGCCAGTCCCTTTTCAGTCACAGTGAGCAAGGTGGGCCCTGTGTGGTGCTTCTGACAGGTGCAGGCACGGGGCAGGGGAGGGTGATTTCTGGCCATTATTTACCCAGTTAGTGGTACAGCCCCAGCAGCTGGACTAGAACAATCGTGTGGGTTAGAACAAGAGCACAGACATGTTTTTATCCTTCTCCCAGGTCAGAAGAAAGCTTTGGTTTTAAGGACTGTATTTAACAAAACTACAGAATGACTGTGAGAAATGTGCTTTTTCCTTTTTTAAATGTTCACATTAATTTTTTTTTCTATTTAAAAAAAAAAAGCCCTTGCAGTGTGTGCAGCTTATAGGAAGAACTGTTGAACTTCTCTTAAACTTGTTTATAGCTTGGGATTTTGGACATGTTTTGTTACTCTTGTTTGAAATCAGCACCTGACTCTTCACAGCTCTTTTTTAAGTTTCTCAGAGATTTATTCCTGCACATAAACATTATTTTGAAACTTCCCAGTGTCAGCTGCTTCTGAATCAGTCTCTTTACATGTAGCACAATTTTAGGAAATCATTCTGAAATCAATTGGAAAATGCAGAAGTTCTCTCAGTCTTATGACACAGAGAAGCTTGTGAGTAGATTAAATGTTGGATCCTGGGAACATGTGATGGTGGAGGGAATGGTAAATGTGTGGTTGCGTAGTTCTCTTAAGAACATGTAGCACAGCTCCAGATCCATGACAGGGAGACAAGTGTGCACAAAATTGTAGATATGATGGCTGTAATATTTATATCTCCTCAAGGAGAGAGCACTGCATTAAATGTAAAGCTACTGTAAAAGAAATCTGTCTACTGTACTTATTAGGCTTGCTGAAAAGCTTTAGTAAGTGTCCTTAATGTGAGCTGCCTTTGATTGGAGTATTGTTTTTATATTTCTTCTGTAAGTTCAGGTGCCTTTTCAGTATAAATAGTCATGCATCTGAAACATTTGAACTGGTATTCATCTGCTGTTTCCCTGTCTGAGAACTGCTATCTGATCAAACCAATATTTTTTAATTATGTATTTATAGGCAGATGGGAGAATAGTTTACAGTCAATGTATGATCTTCTCTGCAAATCTTGGAATATTGTGTTGGGGTTTTTTTAATATTGCCTTATCAGTTTCTTTTTTTTATTACTGATGACTTCATTCTGTTTGAATTCAATGCTTCAGTTTCTTTGGGGTAAACTAATAGATTATGTATGCGATATTTGCACAGTGCTGATTGAATTCATCTGGTGAGTTTGAATGTGGTTCATATATTCACATAATTGTCAGGAGCCGACTTGAAATTTAGGACTGTTTCATGAGCATTGCACAGGGCATCATATTTATCTCACTTTACTCAGGAGTAAAACTTTCATGGTAAGCTAGAATGCAGCTCTCTCAAATGCCAATGTCTTTTACATTTGTGCCTACAAACTAGTGGAGGAAAAAAATTGTGGAGCTTTAACTGTATCCTGAAAATATGAAGCAGATGTACTGACCAACCCTCTTCCTACCTGTCCCCCTCTAACAAATTCGGAACCTGCTGGCCATTTTTGACCAGACTTGACTGGTGACTTGATGTTCAAGCGATACTAGAACACAAAGTTTCACTAAGTGAAAATAAGCAGCCTGCTAGAGAGGCCCAGATGAATGCTCTTGCTGGGGAGAAACGCTGCAGTGTGAACCATTATTAGGCATGAGAGAACCCACAGGAGAGAAGCACAGGAAATCAGACTTCACGGAGCTGCTTGTTTCCACTGAGATTATGCTTGTGTTTTCACACTAATCCAGATGGATAACTTTCCATGTGCTGCTATCTTTCATTCAAATGTTCCTACCCATTCTCATGCTTAGGGTTTGTAGTTTAATACTGCATGGCAGAGGTTTGCCAAAGCAAAATCTGTCAAGCCCTGTCTTGTAATATATATCATCAGCCTGAACTCTGCAGCACTGCTTCCAAAAGGGTTTGAGGAGAAGGAAGTTCACCTACCAGAGATCTAGAGTCAGTCGAGCACAGGCTCCTGTTACTGTCTCTTACAATGTTAATCTTGGCATTAATTTAAAAAGCAGGGAGAAAACCCAATGTGTGTGGTATTTTCAGATTGCCTCTTCAACCAAAGTACCTAGGGGTAGAAAGTGGGTATGTGGCCATTAGACCACTGGTGACAGGTGCTATACAGTTTGCGGAGAGCTGCAGGGAGCCAGATTGGCTGGAATCAAACTAGACCTATTGCCTGGATTTCAGTATTTCCCTCCTAGCTAGTACTGCTTTGGGCAACGTTGACAAAGCAACAGGGATAATACTTTGGGCCTTATCTGTATGTTAGCAGCTTCATTAAACACATTATCTGTACTCGCAAGTAATGTCAGGGGATTTCACAGGTATTGTACTGCTCATGAGCTATGGACCAAACTTCACTGTTCTAAGTGATAGTCCCCATTAGCTAGACCTCAGTTTCAGTGTTTTGCAAACTGGAAATAGTTCTCCACTATTTGACAAGAATTCATGCAAGGAACAGAGGCATTTATCTGTGGAAAGAATAAAGGTGAAGAGGGAATATACTTTTTTTTCACCTCAGTAGTCCACAGAGTTTGTGCAGCTTTCTGCACTGTCTTGGCAGATCATGAGAAAAATTTCATATGCTCTGGAAGATTTCAGTAAGTCAGCCAAAGAAGCTTGAAACCTCTGGGACTTTGTAGAGTGGATAGATAACTTAGGCTGCAGGAAAGGAAGTCATTTGATTTTTCATGAAAACATACTAATGCTACAAGTAAACATTTCTGATCGTGACTACATATTTAGTTGCCTTCGCAGCCTGCATAGAATTTCTCTTAATTGATAGTTAATTTCCAACCAGTCTAGATTGCTGATAGGTACTAGAAGCTAAGTATTATTGAACTGATGGGTTGATGTCAAATATTTTGTATGTGCTGTCCAAATTCAGTTTGCTATGCAAATCCTATAAAAGGCTTCCTTAGATTCTGCCGTACTGATAGTGGAGCGCAATGTAGCAAGATGCTCCACTGAGCCTGTGCTCAGGTGAATAAATCTCTGTCTCTGTAGTCCACTGGTGGTGAGGCAGAGTTAAGGTTGTAGATTAAGAGAATATATGGTGATGTGCTGCAATAACAATGGTTTGAGTTTAGGAGCAGCCACAAATTAATTGTATAATGAATAATTCCCTGTGAATGCCAGTAAATGCTACTTAGCCATACAGTCAGTACTCCCCCCAGTGCTGACTACAGCAGGGCTGGAAATAGCTGCAGGAAACTTTTAATTTATTCATTTTAAATATGACCAAAGTTTTTTGAATTCTTAGTCATTTTCAAGATTTTATTTAATACTTCCTGATTATAGCTTGAGCTTCCACAGTTGTACAAGCCCAGCTGTAAGGTTTTAGGAGGCTCACTAGGGTCAAAACCCACAAAAAGGCATGTGTTTAACTTGATAAACTAAGCAACTCCACTGGATTTACCAGAGCAGTTTGCAGTGTATGCAGTTCTGCATTCAAGTGAGTCTTTGTGGATTACTAAGTAAATTAATGTTTAATTACCACTCTAAAGATGGTGTCAAGATTTAATGGTGGGATTTCCCATCTCTCTTGCCTCCCCTGGATTTTCATGGCTGATGTTTGAGATCTTTGTATAATTGGGAGGGAGTTTGGGTTTTTTTTATGAGACAAAACTTTTCTGTGCTTTTCTGTGAATAATAGTTTATTCTTTACCTAGAACATATGTAATTTTAGGGAAATTCCACATTTAGCATGGGAGCAAAAGAAAACATTTTTTGTCAGCTTATCATCATCATCATCATCATTATTAAAATATGATAGTCATCTATAGCAGCTCACAGGAATGTTAAAAGTTTTCTTGTGTTCCCCCATCTGTCTGCATCCATCTGTTGTCTCTTGTCTTGTACAGGAATTGTTAAGTTCTTTGGACAGGGACAGCCTTTTTTAAATACAGGGATCAAGTTCACAATTAGCAGCTTTGTCAATGTAAGAAAGCAAAACTAAGGCTCATATGGGCCAGTGGGAACTATGCAAATTAGGAAAATCAAACATAATCAATTTGTCTCGGGTGTATAACTGATGTCAGATATGTGTGTTCATAGGAGTTTTATTTAGATTTCTTTTTTCCCCTCAGTGGCTGCACAGGTGGGGGGAATGCTGATCGGATCCAGAGGCTACGGAAGGAGTACCACCAGGCCAGGCGGGAAGGCTTGCCCTTCTATGAGGACGACGAGGGAAGGACACAGCTGTCTGACTACGACCAGCGCTGGGTAGGTCCACAGTGGGATCCTAAGTGCTTTTGCAACATTCAGAGTTAGCAGAAGGTGCCAATTTGTTTGTGTTTTCCAGAAATCCTGTATCAGTTTAACGTGAATTTAGGGAGTTCATAGGAATGGAGAAATCCTTAATGCCAGCCCACCAAATAAAACATTAATAGTGAGAGCTTGGCTAAAATTAACTTGTTGGTTCACTGTGTTTGATTTAGGCCTAGGTTTCTTCCTTTAAGCCCAAGATAGAGTCACTGCCAAACTTTGTCACATATGGTAGCATCAAGGCTTTTCAGATGGATTTACAGTCCTCTGGCTGTTCATCCAGTGATTCTCTGGGTTCACAAGAGCATTAGAAGAGCAGACTCTCGCTGTGCTTAGCTGCAAAGTGAGAGGGAGGAAATAGAGGCACGTCTGTCCTACACTTCCTTCTGCACACAGGACAGTAGCAATCTGGGCTACGCTACAGCCTTTATAATTTTTATAAGGTGAAAAATGTAATAATTTGCTCCCCTGCCATCAAAAGATCTTAAATATTCTACAAACACTATAGAACTGTTACAAGCATGGTGTATTCCCTGTTTTACATCTAGGGCTCACACTACACAGAGACATATGAGGAGTATGTCTTCTCCTTACTAATGAAGAGTAACCTATAACCTAGAGAAGAAGCAGAGATTAAATCAGCAGTGCCAGATTTTTGAATGTGTTAAATAAATGCAACAGCCACAGTCTATGGGTGCTCAAGAGCTCTGCCTTAGAAGGTTTTGAACTTGGAGTCTGTCTCTTTAGAAGTAATAAAATCAACCAGCATTCAAAAATGTAACTTTGATAAAATGCAATTTATGCTAAATTCGAAATTTTAGTTTTAAAAAAAAGACAGAATTATGTTAAAATCTTAAGAATCTATATATGTTGGAAGTTTGAATGAACATTTTAATGTCTCCAAACAATATATCACTGTGAAATCTGCAATGATTGGGGCTGTAGTACAAAATATCCTGTGCAAGACTAGACTTTATTGCAATCACAGAGAGATAGAGAGTTAAAAGGGGTGTTTTTACATAAATTATCATATATATTTGTTCATTAACTCCAAAACTGTTGTTGTATATATTATTCTGATTCAATTACTGAAGTGTCATCTTCAGTGGAATAATTCCTCCCTTAGAGCAGTTAACTTCAATCCACTGCCTTAAATTTTGTGACCCAAATTTGTGAGTCAATATACCTGTCATTCTTCTTCTGAATTGCTTTTGTAAACTAAAATAAGCATATGCATCAAATGTGTCTTTCTGGTTAAATTCTGTGTTGTGATAAGTGTCCTGACAAGCCTCAGACTGGGTCAGTGCTACCTCTTCAGCAGCCTGAGGATTTCTACTTCTTATCTGAAACTGATAAAACTTTATTAATGCTCAGATGAGGTTTAGATTTATGATCCAGTGTAGTTTCACAAGATTCACAAAGGTTTCTTCTAGGTAATCCTCTCTAAGCCTTTCCTGTTAGGTATAATACCCAGAGATTACTGATTTCCAAATCTTTGCTTTTCCCGTGAGGCATGTTGTCCTTAATCAAAGCACCTGAAAGGGTGCTTAAAGTATCTCAATCTTGAAATGATTCGTAATAGTGGCACCAGGGTTGATGCTTTTTGTCCTTCCAGTGCAGAATATTTGTAAATAGTTTTGTTGTAAGGAACAGCAGTCTGCTCAAAAATCAGAGTTTACTGTGAGGGCTTTAGTACTCTGAAGTTTGTTGCTGCAACACTTCTTCTTGTTGAAGTGGTTTATAAACTTCAAAGACTTCTGGTCTCTTCATTGCAGCAATATCACCCATTGATCCATCCAGCCGTGCTTTCATAGGCACTGTCTTCTAGCCTGGAAAATACTGCAGCCATAGCTTGCTCTCTTCAAACCCATGGCTGAAAGTTCTACTCTTGTGTGTAGTTTTACCCTCAAAATACCTATGTTACAATCTACAGAGATGGAAAAGAAGGAACAAAAATAGAATCAAAATATTAAAAAGAAAACAGATGTCTCAAAGCAGCTTGCCAGGAGAGTCCTCAAGATACCTTTTAAGCAATGCCATCATTTCCACCTCGGGCAGCTGACCCTCAGCAGTACTGTGGTAACACAGATTGAACAACAGCTGATTTTTTTCCACCTTTACTTATCAGTGAAGAGACATGTTGATGGCTAATTGCATAATTGTGAATAAATAAAAACTTACTCTAATTTTCAGGATGTCAAGTCTTTCTTTAAAGACACAACAGACCGCTGAAGAGGAGGAAAACCTTCTGGTGGAAGTTTTCTTTCTTCCCACAGGAGGCTATGGCACCAGGGAAGCTGCAGCTGGAAAAGAAATGCTGGTTTTCTGTATTTTTAAGACTCGATTAGTCCTTTCCTTACTTTTCTCAGTCAACTGTTTTACCTAAGCCAACTTTCCTATAAGATGTCTTTCTAATGTACAGCAGCTGCTGTAATCACTTCCCACCATCTCATGAAACATGCAGATAAGTTGGGAAAAGCAGAGGATAATTAGAGAAGACACTATCCCATCACAAATCAGCAGCCTCAGAAATGGACCCTGGGTCTTGTCCTCCAAAATTGTATCTGAGAACTCATGAGGCAAATTTCTATCTGATAAAGCTGACATTGACAAGTGGCCTTTAGCTGACACTGTAGTGGGACAGAATTTCTAATAGAAGGGGTACTTCTAACAATCTACTTTTTTTAAGTGGGATAAATCAAGTTAAAGTGCAGAGCCGGCTGAAAAGCTAGCATTGTGAGGGAAAATGATCTCATGACAGGCAATTGGGATCCATAAATGTTTTAAAAATAAGGTCAAAAATTCATTTTAAATAGGCCTGCTATTCTCTCATCATCCATTCCTCCCCCCTGCATCCATTTTCCAATTCTCCTCTGTTCTTCTCATCTGTTGCTGGATGAATATTTTGCTCTCTTGCGCCTTCATTCTGCTTTCTCTTCCCCACAGTCTGTTCCTTTTCTTTTTGTAAGGAACTGAATAATTCAGTTTAGTGTGTCTCCGTAAACAGACAAATGTATGTAGCACTGTCTCTGCTATAGAACCAGACCCTTTAAAATTCTTTTCCAGTTCCACTGTGCTTTGGTTTGTTGTCAAGCTCTGCATCCTTTGGACTTTCTGCCCCCCATCACCCACCCCCTCTTTTGAGATTTATAACTAGAATAAATGATAAACCAAATTCTGTATGGTGGATTACAAAGCTTAAAGTAAACCTCAGCTAGTTAGCCAAAGGACAGGCTGATAATAGATATAAATATTGTCTAGGAAGTTGAATGCCTTTTGTTGTCAGTGTAAAATGAGATTACCCTAAAATTTTCTGACAGCTAGGGAATATTGGGATGTATCAGCTCTAAAAAGGGTTTAGGTATGTGCATACATGCTCATGTCTTAGTGGGACATCAGATATTCAAAGCACTCATGAACATACCCAATAAAAAGCTAATCCAGGTCTCCCGAATGAGGCAGATGTTCATGTACTATTATCATAGCTGCAGTATCAGTCAGACCCTGAAAGAGCTGTGTAAGAATAAGCTGCAAGAACTTAGCCTCTCTAGGAGCTGGAAAGCTTTTTCACGAGCAGTTTTTTTCAGGGCTTTAGAGTCACAGCCTAATAGCAGATCATGAGAAATAGCTAAGGAGCTGTCAAGACAAAGCCATGCAGTTAGCATCTGCACTTGTATTTAAGGGCATTTAAATAATGAGGAATTAATCATCTATTTGAGGATTTACTTGGATTGTCTTAAAGACTTTGTACAAATCCAGTTACTTGAAACATCAGTTCTTTCCTTCAGGATGGCAGTAAATCCTTGAAACTTTATCTTTTTAATGTACATTCAAGGACTGCATGTAACACCAGCCATATTGCAAATAGCTCTTCACCTGTTAGTGACCACATTGGCTTCACCATACAGAACCTTGGGTTAACTGGCTCTAAAAGCCATTTCCTTATTTGCAGATTGGATTTACAAGCTTGTAAATAACCTCAAGATACAAGAAAACCTGTCTCTGAATACTGGCTGTGATCATTTCGATTGAAACAAATCTGTAATGTACTGAGTTTTGTCAGTTCCCAGTCGAGAGTAGGAAAGAATCATGCCTGTGTGTGTTAAAGGCCACGTACTTTATTGTGTGCCTGGCTGGATTCCAAGCCTAAAACTCAACGAGAACAAAGAAAGGAGCATTAATAACTGCATTATTTTTCCATAATGTGTCAAAGGGTTCTGCGCTTCCTTCAGGATGAATAAGGAGCTGTTTGTACTTTTCATGATCAATTAATTCCAGGTTCAGGATGTTGCATTTCAAATAGGTTAAGTTCCTAAAACACACAATCGTTTATGTTGGACTATGGTTAGAAACCAGAATTCCAACTTCTAGAATAGTAACATTCCTGTCTTCTAGCGCAATGGGAGAAGCTGACAATTTTATATGAAACTATATAGCAGAAACTGATGCAAATTCCAGATTTTCTGAGTCCACAGACTATTAGTAGAAAACATTAAATAAAAAGAAAAAAAGAAAAATACAATAACGTATTTAAAGTATAGCTGCTTTGAAAAATACAGATTGGAAGTATTTGTTGTTAGAATACTAATTAAGAGAGTACACAAAACATTTTATTGGGATGTATGATTAACTTACTGATCAAGAACTTTTTATGGTCCTGACTTATCTCTGCTTAATGAAGGTTTCAGATTGGAATGTATTGTACAGAGCTGTTCTAACTAAGCAGAGCGATTTCGAAATTTACAGGCCAGCTTTTGGGGGTAGTTTTGGGGGGAAATTATTTGGGAGAAGTCCCTGCCAAATCTCATGTGAAAAATAAACTATTCCAAATGGCACATGCAAGGAGAGCCAAATTCAATTCCTTTAATACTAGTAATAAGGAGTGACTTCTATAACTTTTTTGGAATCATTCCTACTTATACAAAGGTTAGGTTTGGCACAAGTTATCTGAACCAGAGGGGAGTCTGAAATGCTCATGTCTTCATGCATACACTTTGTACATGCTCTCATTTACCAGGGGAAACAGTTCTGGTGCCATATGTCATCTTATCAAAGCTCATTGGTACTGTTTATACCCTACAATATTATGTGAATTCCAGAAATACTTCATGCCATCTATTCCACAAGGTGCCCCAGCTTACAGCTGGGTTTTGTTGTTTTTCAGTGCAGGGGGGTGATTCTGAGGAAGACAAACACTAAGCATTTCTCTTATTTCATACGAGTTGTTGAAAGAAATCAGACAAAAACATGTGGTGCTGCCAGGCTATGGCTGTCCTTGCAGGCTCACAGTACTGAGAGATTCCAAATGTGCCAGCAATCATGTCCCTTACAGTTAGGATAGGTTCCTCTGATACTGTCCAAATGGAGGATTTGAGTGGGGCATTGCAGAGATAATGACAGCTGCCACAGACCAACTGGATATGATATGAAAGGCCCTAGAGGTTTTCTGTTGTATATATTTTGCCTAATTTGCCAATATGTTAAGGGAGGCATATGAAGATGGAAAAAGCACATGAGCCACATGCCCAAAATAAGACGAAATCTCAATTTTCCCACACATTTATGCATTTGAAATCTGGATCTGGTATTTCCCTGAAATACGTGTGGAATAAGAATCATCCTTGTAATTAATTCTACATTATCATTCCAATATCTCTTTTCTAAAAGAACGATACAGAGGAAGTGTCTTATTCTGAGAATTCAGATCAAACCCCTCCTGTTCCAGGAGGAGGTCCTGTGTTTTCCCATTATTTGTTGCTGTACATGGATGTCTTTTTTTTTCCCTTAAAAAGGGGTTCACGTCTCTTTCTTACCTGTGTCTGTAGCGAGAAATGGGAACAGCTGCTGTGCTGTGTCTGTAACTGTTTACATGTGGCCAAGCCACGTCTGTGACTCGGTGGGTTTGAGGATGTCTGACGCGTTCAGAGCCTAAATCTGACTCCAGGCTGCTGAGCCAGGTTCTCTCTGTGCCTGGAAAAAAGTGTTGGAAAACGGATCCTAAAGCTGTGCCGTAGTTCAGCACGTGAGTCTGAGCAGGTCCTCCCTTGGGGAGGGAGACTCGAGGGCAACTTGGAGCAGAAAATGGAGCTGCTCTGTGTGACAGGCAGGGGAAGGAGCCCCGTCCTTAGGGCAGCAGGGCAGGAGAAGCTGGAATCGGGCTCAGGACCGGCTGTGGCTTCCCGGAGCGACGCGGTGCCCGCAGAGAGCTTGGCCCAGGTGTGCAGTGTGTGTATTTATCTGTATTCTTTCTCATAGGTACCTTTAACATTTGTCTGGCTTAAATTTCATGGGCGCCACCAGGATCTCCAACTTCTAAAAGAAACAAATCTCTAACTGATAATTATATTGATAAGGGGAGTTTGTGAGCAGGTAATCCATGCTGTTTAGTACATTGAAGAGTTACTGTGTTTGAGCACATAGCCCACAGCTCTGCAGCTTTTATCAGTGGGCTTTTTCTTCTGTGGGGCACAGAAAATGGGCATAAATAACCTTTGTGGAGCTAGGCTGTAATCTGCCTTGGCTGCAGTTCTCAGTAGTAGCTCGGTCTTTGCAGTTTGCTTCGGGTTTGGCAAGCTCCTTCCAGTAAAGGCTTCAACAAGTTTCTGTCTACTTGTTGGTCCCTCTGTAGACGGGGCTGTGTGGCCACTTTCCCTTAGCGTGTGTGCACACTCTGCCAAATCTCAGGCCGGTGTCACATAGGTGTCACTGAGATTTTAGCACCAAGCCTCCGCACGTGTGGCTGCCAAAGCCAGCACATTGCACCCTGAGCTTTCCCTTACTTACCCCCTGTGATACTTGTCTGTGGCAGCCTGGTCCCGACGCCCAGCAGCTCAGTGCCCCACACACCACTAGAATCAAATGCAGCTGCTCCTGGGTCTGACTGCAAGGGAGGGGGGAAAGTAGGCTTCCTTTTAAAATTGACCTCCTCTTCCTCAGGCCATTAGTAAGAGGCCTGCTTCAACTTCTGGAAGGGGGCCCCAGTTACAACACTCGTTTTTTTAATCACAGGACAAATCTGTAATGCCACTGAAATTCATGTCTGAAGCTAAGCATGCACTTAGGTATTTATTGGACCAGGCCTGAAATCAGGCCTCAAACATGACCCCCTTTAGGCACAATCTTTGGCCTTTACTACCAGGTATCCGGTGCATTTGTCAAATAGATGCTGACATGGTTGACTTCTTTTTCAGTTCTTACAACTTAATTTCCCTGGGTCATGTTCACGTTCAGTGTTGCTGATTAAAAAGAAATCTCTTCCCTAAAACATACCAAAGATCCAGAGACTTGCCTGGCTACTGTTGTCCCAGACAGCACCCCCTTTCGTGAAGATGCTGGTCACTGTCCAACTCTGCCTGCTAGGGATAATATCCTGCTAAAACAGAGAGTGGTTTGGACAAAGGACTGCAAAATTTGTCCATTTAACATCAGGGAAAGCAGAATGATGTCAGTGAGGCAAGCAGCAATGATTGCCCAGTGTGTGCAGAACTTGGGGGTCAAGGGTTGAGCTTGAAAGAAGCTGGGTCAAGTAATACAACTGTGTCATTGAGGCTGTTAGAGAGCCCAGATCTTGTATTTGTTATAGTTAAGTATGTGACAGAAGCCAACTGAAATAATGGACTTTTCATTACATTTGATTTCTGGATTGAGTTCTTCTGTTATATAACTGTGCAGCACTTCTCATTACTTCTGCGCAAGATCTGAGGTGGAGGCCTTGGATCTTCTTGAGTTTTGCTGAAGTTCCTCACTGCAAAATGCCTTAGCAGAACTGCTTGTTAAATTTCATCCTAGGTGCAGCTTCAGCAGTCAGGGTGTCAGTGCCCTGGCTATATTGTTGTCTTGCAGTTAAAAAAACCACTAAAAAGTTCGAGATTTTTTCACAGCCAAGGTGTAAAAAGTAATTAGAATATATCACTGGGTGCTGGGTACAAGCAATTATCTATGGATATATAAAGGCCCTATTTTTCTCAACAAACAGGCGACATTATAATTATTTAAAATGAAAAAGAAAGTCAGTGACTCAGACAGGGAGAGATTGGGTGGATAACTTTATTAGTTCCTAGTCTAAGGTCTATAGTGCAGATGCTAATCTAATATCAAAACTGCATTAAAATAAAGTACAAAATGTGGAAAAAGAGAACTGCATTTACCCCCTAAGGCTGATGCTGTACATAACTGACTGTTCTGCTCTCTTCAATGTTCAGCCCTAAGTCTGACTCTTAAAAACCCCTGGAAAAGGGAGCAGTAGCATCTTCCTTCTTGCTCTGCACAGAATCTGTCTGGAATACATTCTTTCTATCAAATGTGCTGAGTTTTGAGAAGTTCTACAAAAGTTAGTAATCAATTTACTCTTCATTTGCATTTGGATTTTTTAAAACTTTTTTAGTGTTCTTGCTTGATTTAGTACATTGAATTTGTAAGCAGAAATTTCTCAAGGCAGAATGGCACCATGCAACCTAGAAAGCACAACACATACTGCTGCCTGTGTTTTTGCTGCTTTTTCCTCATCAAATGGCCTGACTGCTGTGTTAAATGTCATGTTGCCCAATATTAAGTAGAGTCATTCCAGCTGAACAGTATGTCATAAGTCCTGTATGATAGGAGATATTGAGTCTTCTGTAATCCAGGTGATATTGGAATGTCTGCCTTGCAAGCAGAAATATGAGTTCTGACCCTACTGCCTCCAAGGGTGTCCTGCTGTTCAGGACAGATGATAATGTGAATAATGCAATGTCCCAGAGTAGCACAGGTTTCATAAAGTAGTATATCAAATTTAGCATGTAAGTTGTGAATGCTTACAACTGAGCAGGAGGACAAATACTGGTATCTCCTCTACAATGCAGTCTGGTTACCAATTGAGATCTTTCTGGTTTTCGTCTATTCACCTGTTTCCTGCTAGGCTGAAATAATGATTGTCAAAATTACTATCGCAAATAATGCCCTTCTGTGTTAGGAATGCCAGTGCTGCACATGACAGCAAACAAGGACAGTGGCTCTGAAGGAACCTGGGGAAGCCTGGACCAGGTGTATGCTTTACACCATCAGCTATTCCAAGAAAAGTCAGAGCAGCAGATATCTGAGTGAAATTTTGACTTTGAAGTTACTGTGTGACTCAAAACGAAGAGAGTCACTTGGATTCAAGAGTTTCTTGTAATACAGTAAGCATGGTTATATTAAATTATATTCTGTAGGTCATGATTTGATGATAACTTCTTCAAGATAAAATAAAAATTTGTAATTTGAAATACATGCCTGAGCCTTCCATCTCTGGTCTGCCATCATCAAAACAAAGTCATTCTGACAATTTAAATTCAAGCTTTCCTGTGGAATCATTATAGGGGAATTTAGCAAAACACTATCTAGTGGTACCCACCAGCGGATCAGTATGAACATTTACATTTGCGTTTGAAGCTAATTTTTAATGTATTTCTCCAAAGTTGCTAGGAAGATACCTGTCAAGTTAGCAATTAAACTGTAATTTGGTCACTGAGGTGTTTACACAGATTAATAGATCTCTCTCTTAAGCGTATGCTCCTGGGTTTGAAATAACAGCTATTCTGCGTGGTAGCATGACCCCACTTGAGTTTCACACACACATGCACAAAATCAAATTCCATCACATTTTAATGCAAATTTTACCTTTGCAAATGATGGCCTGAAAAGAATGAGTTTCCATGGTAACCTTAGGGAACACATAACCTGTTTATCATAACTTCTTCATGAAGCAAGACAGGGGGTGGGGAACATGCTTTGATGTCAACTATATTTTTCTGTAGACAGCATTCTGCTCTAGCACATATAGAGAATTTACCAAAATGCTTCCGTACTGTCCTAAATCAACTTTTTTTTTCCTTCTTAGAAACAAAAGCAGTTGTATGGAATAACATAGGAGGTAACTGCAATAGACAGTATTCAACTCTGTTAACTGACCTTTCAGCTCTTGTGTATAGTTTGACAACTAGGTCAACATTTTGAAAGACCAATCAGAAATTAATAGTTAAGAGATCTCTTCCATCACTTTATCTTTCTTGCTTTCCCTCCATGCTGTAAACTTAGCCCTGAGGTATCCCTGTTGCCTTTCAAAGCCACCTTTTTTTTTCTTGTTCTTTCATTTCACTGCTGAAAGTACTTTTTTGAAAAATGCCTTGAAATATCTCTGAACTCCTACATTTTGGAGCTACCACGGAAAAGAATATATTGATTATACTTCACATTTGGTGCTGACTTTTGGAGTTGACGTGGTGGCTCCTGGAGCTGCCATTAGTGAGAGCTGAGTGTGATGGCTCTGAGCATCTGTAAGGTTGTATTTTTCCTGCAGATGCACAGTAACTCCTGGCTAAAGGAAAGTATGTCTGCAACATTTTTTAAGGTCATTAGGAGTAAGGAACAGATGTTGGGGTTTTTCAGAATGCTGCTTTGAAGTGCCACTTAGGAGTCAACTGACTAGACTGACCCTATAGGCAGTGATTTTTGGGACTGGAACACAGAGGAACCATTGCCCACAGTTACCCATCTGGTATCCATCTGGTACCAGCAAACAACAGACAGTACCAAATCACAGAAAAACTGTACCAACTGCTAAATTGGTATCAGCAAGCAAAGAAGGTCACCACCCAACAGCAGTTGCAAGCAGGAGAAACAATGTCTGTAACATTTACAGACTGGTATCTGAAGATCCGGAGGAACCTGATGCCATAGCATATGGAAAGCAATTCCTGTCTCTAAGCCTGCTTATGCTGATGTTGTTTGCTCAGTATTAATCCAGGGTGGGGGGGGGGAGGGTTGAGTTTGTTGGTTTTGGGTTTTTTTTGTTAACTATATTGAAATTGCAGTGTGGAGAGCTTTTGTCACGATGCCATTGAGAGAGCGCCTCTCTTTATTGGCATCTATGTTTAACAGGATTAAGGTGGATTTAATACCCTGTGCTACAGACTAACCATTCAAATTCTAGGAGTACTGTTCCATAGTGGTGTCAAATCACAATGGAAGGAGTTGAAGTTAACTTTTAACTCCGTGACGATTTACTCTGCAGTTTTTCTTTGATGTGAAGTATTCTTGGGGAGAGCTGTGGGCAGGGGGTTGTTTTCCAGTTTTATTGCCGTCTTCCTCTTCTTCCCTTTGGACATTTTCTCTCTTCTTCCCCCTTTTCTTTTCTTGAAGCAATGTGCTGGTTTGTACAGTAGCTAAGTGCATAGAATGCAATAATACAACAGCAAGAGATTTAGTGCCTCTAGGTGCTACCCCTTCTACTCTTGAGGACCTCCAGCAAGGCATGATTTTATACACAGTGAAAGGCTTGCTCTCCCCTGTGAAGCTGCCTGCCTGCAGGAAGCTTTTTACTGTCTATTTCCACTACTTGCTCTGCAATTTAGTTCCATGCCCTGCTATTTCCCCCTTCCCTCCCTTTTTTCTTCCCTGACATACACATGCATATACCCCCTGCATGCACATTCAGCACCAGCACCAGATGTAGGTAGACACAGCAAAATAGCATTATCTCAATGTGTGCATTAAAACATTCAAAAATACACCAAACATTTTCATTTTGCTATCCTCATCATAAATGGAAATATTGATCTGTCCTCTGTTTGCTTTCCAGGTACTGACACTGTCATTTCATTTTCCCTAAAAAGAACACAAGCTCATAGCTGAACTGCAAAGCATGGCCATTACACCCTGGCATTGGTGCCAAGAACTCTGCTGACTTAGCTAGAGAAAGATGCTGAAAGCCCCTGACTTGAGAGAAAATTCAATTCAATTCACTTCATACAATGTCTCTCATGAAGTATTTCAAAATGCCTTCTATCAGGAGATAACGTAATGAGAAAATGCTTTAGAGAACTGGATATTCAGATAGCAAGACAAAATGATACACAACAATGAACTGGAGTAAAAGAAAAGACGACTGTCTTTTAAAAGCAGTAATCATCTGGATAAGTAGTCTTGTAAACTAATTACAGTGAGAAGAGAAGCAAAGAATGCAAGACTGGGAGGAACAAGAAGCAGCTTAGTTTCAAACAGGCTAAAGTGGAGGACTGGTTTCATAGAGGGAGAAGAATTACATGCAGTACTGTAGAACAGCTAAAGGAGACCTGCTTTAGAAATGTATCCACACATATGCATTAGTATGCTGTATATTGCATCACAAATGTATCTCTGTGACAGGTTAAGTTATTCTCTTTAGTGGCTGGGAAGAGATTAATTACATTGGCCTGGTTCAGGGGAAGAGCAGTTGAAATGCCTCCTTGTAGTAGGAAAGAATCAATGCTGATGGGTGCTGTGGGGTTTTTGGTTTTTTGTTTTGTTGCTTTTAAGATTTTCTCTCAACCCAAGGGAAACTTCTGTTTGCCTCTACTTGGAGAATAGGTTTGCAAGTGAGGGTGTTGCAAATCTGGTGCTCATTAAAGACAATTAAGAGATAGAATTAACCAAAACATATTATACAACTAATGGAAAAGGAAGCCACCCACAGAGACGGACACAGGCCAGGAAATGATCTCATTTTGCTTGGTCAAAGGGAACCATAGTCCTCCAGCACCAGGGATCAGGGGATCATGGAGTGAGGGTTCAGAAATCAGAGTATTTTCTTTGTGGGGCTGTGCAAAAACACTTTGCAGTTCTGGCTTCACCTCCATCTTTGCTGTTTTCTCTCTCTTCAGTGTTGCAAGATACAGCAAATGCTGAGAGCTTGTTTTCTACAAAACTAAGGCAATTGCCATGTTTTTAAACTGTTATGGGAACAGCCTGTTTCCCTTTTAAAGTTCCCATCTGTGTTTGTATTTCCCTCAGTCTATTGCCTTCATAGAGAATTTTCTTCTCCCTCTAAATCTAAACCATTAGTTTCACCTCCTTGAACAAGAGGTAGGGCATTACCAAGGAGGAAAAGTAAATCCTGAGATAATCAGCCCTGCTTAATTCCACTGTGGAACACTGCTGTTCTCAGTGTTCCTGGTGTTCATTGCATAGGGAGAAGGGACAAGTGACTCTGAGTATGTGCATTTGTGTGTGAGCATGTGTATGTATATGTCTATGCCTGTATAGAGAGGCAGTCTGAAGGGGAGCATTTAATTGCCTTGCAATCGGACCAACCAAGTAGTGTTCTGATTGCATACAGCTGATTTTCTAAGTGAAAATTTTCAAACCTATTCAGCAGCAAAACCAAGATCATCAGTGACTCTGGAGTGTGTGTCTGTGTTTCTTATAGGGAAGAGGAAGGATGGTTTGATTACTGTCTCTTTTTTCCTTTGGACAAGGATGTTTTTCTCATCCAAGGGAAATGCATTCTAGCAGCATGAACATAACTATTAATCAACACTTAAGCAATAATCAGTGAATGAAAAATGATGACCAGAAACTGAAAATGTACTTGCATAGCTACTCTGGTGCTTTTCCTTTCAGATCATGCCCTTGCATTTTAACAGGAACAATTCTTATAAAATTAGTGCTGATATATTCCAAAAGGCAGTGATTTTAAAAGCCAGCACTTATTTTTCACTTAAAAAAAATACTTAGAGGGAATGATACATTAAGATCTACATAAGTAATATTATAAAGCTACCTTGGTAATCTGAGATAGAGTCCCAGTTGATATGAACCAGTAATATCTTATGGATTTACCTAAGAGATGAAGATGCCAAAATCATCGTCACTGGAATGCTGTATTCAAATGTCTGAAGACATGTTCAGGATACAGAGATATAAATGTTTTTCCTGTGTATTTTCACTCATAAAGGAGATAGAGGCACCGAGAGATGCAGGTGTATGTTCGCTTTGGGAATGCCTCCAAGAGGAATCAGATGCTATTGAAATTAGAAGAAAACTCCCCTCAGTATTTAGCATGCTTTCCTGAATCAGGGCCAGGGTATGTGGTGGCACCCAGCAGAAACCAAGGCTGCGTGACTCTCCTAGTGAGCAATACCTTGCTTTTGTTCTTGAAGATGTTTTTTGACGAACTCAGTCACGGTTCTAATAGCATCAAGTGTTCTTTGGAATAATCTCTAAACCAGATTAGTATAAAATGCTAAAGTGAGTTTGTGCTTAACAAAACAAAAGCACAACATTCTCTGGGACTGAGCCCAGAGAACAGAACTTTAGGAGACTGCAAGGTCATGACTTGGAGATTGGGCCGTGAACAGGCACCTATAGCTATCCGTTGATTCATCTACCCAAATTATTTAACCTGTGGGGTTTTCTTACATGAACATAAAAAAAGTTTTAGTTATTTGCCACACTACCCAAAACAAACTTGAAGACATTGGACCATGATTTGAGAACCTCTGACAATTTTAGTCCTGAGGTATCTGTAAAATGGAGCAGGAACAGAAAAACAAGCTGTCTCAGGATCTGCTGGGAAGATACTGCTTCCTTCCTTGTTCTTGGAAATAATTTTATTTGTAACAAGCAAGTTTATAACAGAGAAGTTGAAAGTGCTCTCTCTCTTCATTGGTGGAGGTAGTTTTAAGAGTTCCTGTGGAACATCATCTTGATTTGCCATTGCAGCCACTCAGTGAAGAGAAGCACAACTAAGAATATCAAAAAAAAGTATTAAAGGTGCCGTCTTATACTAAACAATGGTAAAGCAGTACCAATGGGCTCATAAAACATTAGACTCCTCTTCTGCCATTAAAATCAATGCAACTTAATTAAAGCAAATTATAGATAGATACATCTATAAATAAGATATTAAAGTGTGCTGCTGAATATGATAATTGCTGCATATTTAGCAATCAGCGTGTGTGTTCTGCTTTTGCCAGGAGGGATTTCTTTCAGAGGAATCAATGGAGCTTTATTAAAAACCATCCAAATTAGAGGGAGAAATGATGAGTGTTATAATAACGCAAAATCACTGTTTCAACTTCCATTGCAAAACCAGGAAAGCAAAATATATCCCTCTTTGTGTATGTAAGGAAAACATCAGGAAAATTCTTCTGAATTGTAGACACTGGTAGAATTTTTAATCTTTACCTTTTGATGCAAAACATTAAAAAATGGATGGAAGAAAACATGCTTTCTGTGGAAATGCTGGAGGTCTTTGAGGGTGGGATAATGAGGATATCAGAGCAGTAAGGAATTAAGAAGACCCCATCGATCAACTTCCTCCATTTCACATGGAACATCCAGTTCACTGCCTTACATCACCCGCCTCTGTTTTAGCAGCTAAAGAAAGTGTTAGCAAGACAAAATGTGCTCTTAAATTTCACTTGCAGTTCCCAGAACCAGGCAGAGGTGAAATGCAAAAAATAAATGGGTGAATTTTGATGCTTCACCTGTCTATGAAACATTGAGACCAGGGTGGGTAACAAATCCACTTTTACCTCTCCGTTTTTCTTCAGTTTTCACTTAATTGAAAACAAAAACCAACTGTGTCTCAGCAGAGGGGAGACCTGAAGGTTAAAGGGCAAATTCCGTTATACCACAGCTCTTTTTGGCATGCTGAATCTCAACCCATGTGATTAGAAACGCTCACAGACAAAAGAAGAGCTTTGAGAACAGAGGTCAAACCAGCATCTGAATCAAGTCCTTTAGCAGATGATCACAAGACTATTGAAAAATGTACTAAGCAATGCAGCAGTTCTGTGTGTCATGTTTATACACAGACTTCCAGGCAAAAAGCGGAACTGGGTGGCATTTTCAAAGCATTTGTATTGATGACAGAGCAGAAGCTTCACTCTGCAGCCTTCCTGGGGTGGCTCCTGTATTACAGTGCATGTCAGTCATATAAAATACAATGGTAGCATCCTGCCATTTTTTATGGGTAGAAGACCACAGTGCACAAGCTCAAGTGATTTTCTGAGTATACACACTGAACAAGTGAAAAAGTTAGGAGTCCCAGGACTCCTATCTCCGTAAGCTTTTCCTGATTTCCCATAATTTTAAATAAGTCAGGTGTGGCTCAAGTGGAGTCAGCTGTGTTTTGCCCTGGATTCACAAGCATATAGCTAAAATCACGTCAGCCTTGAGGAAGTTATGCTATTGCTACTTACTTAGTGAGCAGCACATAGTCCAAATTTTCTTTCTGATCTTAATGGTAATGGAAATGTTTGGAGAAGGCTTAGTGTTCAGAAGTCAGGAAAACAAAGGGTTAATATGCAAAAATAAAAGGACAGAGATGCCTAGCATAGAAGTGAAGAATTAATAATCCTGAATGCAACACCTGCTGTATATTATTCTTTTTTAACAGTGAGAAACTTCTGACTCTGAGCAGTTTTTTTTCTGTAGCTGGTTAAAAAGCATAAAAGAGTTTTTTTAACAAACTGACCTCTGCAATGATGACAAAGTTTTCTATATGCAAGTCTAAATACCTGCAGGAGAGGGAACAGTAACTGCAACTTTATGAGACAGCCAACCTGAAAATGGCTCTGCATCATTTATTTTCCTTTAAGCAGTATCCATGGTCTTAGGTTTTCACTGTGCTGACTTCACTCAGGATGGGCCTTGAGTAGGGAGTCAGGTGGGAATCTGTGAGAAGATGTAGAGCCCCAGGCAAAAACACACTGTCCTGCTGAATTCTGCTGGTAGGGGCAAGGAATTGTTGCTGATTTCAATTTGCAGTGTGGTAGCTCTCACCTTGAGCTGTGTGTGGATGCACAAGAAAAAGTCAATTCTGGTTTCATGAAGCTTCAAAAAAGATCGCTGTAGTTGTTATTTTTTGCACTACAACATCTGTCCAACCTCTAACACCTTGATCCATAAGGAAGGGGCAAGGGAGGCTTTCCTGCTAGCAGCTAAAATTGTAGCCTTAACAAATGCTCCAAGAGGAAGGCAGTATAAGGCAGGTGAGGGGGAATGAAGTGCAGGATCTCCCGGGGAAAAAACAGTCTCATGCACTTTTCTGTACAGTTTTCAAGATAGTCAGGAGCTTCAAGATTAAATAAATCCTTTCTTTTCCCTTAAAGAATTGTTATTCTGCAACCTCAGAATTCTCCTATAGGCAAATTCCAGACTTACTCAAGACACCTGCTCACAGTTATACTCTGTTTATACCTTAAAATTTATTTGCAGATGTGTGGATGCTCTTAAGATATTTGCTTCTGGCCTGATCTACAAGTGAAAATTCATATCACCTCTTTTTGTTATTTTCCTGGGACTTTTCCTAGTGAAAATTAGCAGGCTAGAGATACTGCTAGCTTATCACTTCCATGTGTTAGAAAACTCCTCAAAGTGCCCTGCAGTTGCCATGTTTGCCAGGGACATCACTTGCACTGACGCTTGCACTGCTTTTGTTTCATCTTTTTCTTTACAGTTGCTTTCTCTTTCTGTCTGATTTGCATCTGCATGTGAAACTGTTAATATTCCTACAATTTTCTGTTTTGATAAAAATACAAATTCTATTTGTCTAGGGAAATGTAGGGAGCCCAAGGCTTCACTCATTCTTTGCTGCCTTTTGGCCTTTCAAATTGGTCCCCTGCTGAAGGCTGTGAGCTTGGACAGAGGAGAGCAGTACATAGTGCTCATGCCATCCTTCAGTCTGCACTTCCACCCGACTGGTTCTGCTGCTGTGAACTGGCAGGGGTTTAATTAAGGATGCAGAGGTGTCATAGGATATTTTCTGAAGTTCATCTCTCTATAACAGAAATCTTGTTTGCTAGTGGAAATTATTGTTTCTAAAAAAGGAGACTTAAACAACAAAAACATTCACTAGCTATGTAGAAAAAACACCTCTCTGGCACACAGAAAATCCTGGCCATGAAGGTATTGAGCTATATGGAGGCAGTGTCGTGCCACTTTGTCTGGTACCTTGTCTCCAAGTGTGGCTACTGCTGTGACTGGGATTCCCAAAGGGGCAATTAGGAGAATAACCTGCTGGTGCAGAAGTTCTGCTCTCCCATTCAGCTCTCTGAGGCTTTGTCTCTCTTCAACCTGTCAAAGACTTCACTGTCTTCTGCTAACCGGATGTTAGTTGATTTGGATCATAATTGTATCCGGTTTATTCATTTTACATTCCACAAAGGCCTTGGCTGTACCAGTACTTTGCAACAGTTACATTTCATGAATTGGTTGTTGTTGTTTTTTGATAAAGATAGTATTTCCTTTCCTCAATTTAAGCATGCTGGTTTTTTAATTGCACTGATAGGATGATGACTGTTTCTGTGTTTATCTCTGCCCATTATTTTTGCATATTCATGTTTTGCTTGTTAGTTGAGGCCGCTCTTAAGAGATGAACTGTTCATAATGATGGCACTTATTTAAGTTGATGTTGTTAATTGAAACCCTAAAAATACAGGAGCATATTTTGGATCATTCTCTCTGTTATGCATTACCATACATTTGTGAAATGTGTATTTCACCTGCTGTTGTGCTCCCTATTGATTGGGGTGTTGGTCTCATAAGCTCTTTCAGGGATCTGTAGGGACCCAGCTGAGCGCTGCACTTTCTGTCAGCTCCCACCTTGCTGGTCACCTCATGGTCACCACCCATTTGGCTTTGATAGGACTTCCAGGTTTTAATCCTTTTTTATCAAGATTACTGTTTGTTTGCCTGAGTGTGTTGTGATTATTAACTACTAAAGTGGTTAAAACTTCCACACCTAGTCTGAGGGCCAGCTGTGTATGTCCTGTTTTAGGAAAGGAGGAGAAGCTGGAATATTTGGTCTTACTAATTAGTACATTTCACACCGATTTTTAGCTTAGTTTGTTGTAGAAGGCAGCAAAGGAACCCTTTGCTTTGACTCTTTCTGAAACATAAATAACTTCTACTAAGGAGGTGTTTCTATTTTCACAATTTCTCTTTTCATCAGGGTAGTATTTTATTCCAGGCACCATTTTGGCACTCCAGGCTGAGTGATGATAGGCTTTTACTGTCGCATGCACAGATGGAGAAGGGAAATAAGAAGAAATGGCTGAGCCTTTAATTAGCTGTGCAGAGCCAGAGCATGCTTTTCCAGTGCATTGGGGGTTTTATATAGGGTGTGGAGACTCAGCCGCCCGATGGATCCAAATTAGCAAAATTGTGTATCCGCCACCAGGGTGTTGCTATGGTAACTGTCTCTCAAATCATATATACAAACAGACCTGGCAGGGGGTATTGCCTTCTATTTGGTCTGTAGGAAACCATCAGAAAAGGGGTGTTTTCAGGCTGAAAAAAGGCCTTGTGATGTAAATATTTTTTACTTTTGATGATTGGTATAAGTTTTGGGATTACTGCTTGATGCTAGCACAATTCTGAGTCTATGTGGTTTTTCACATTGCCTGGCTGCTGTTACTTCCTTTAGGTGTGAGTGCAGGAAACTCACACGGGACTGTGAATGCACCACTACCAGGCTCATGCTCATAATTTATAACCTATCTACAACTGCACAGGTAGACCATGTACTACATGGTTTTTATGGTGAGAGACCAGATTATGCTTTTTTTTTTCCTTTCCTCTCATTCTTCTTCATAAAACAGGAGAAATCTGAAGGGTCTTCTGTCACCAGTGTACTTGGGAACTTAAGGGAAATTATGAATCTGATGAAATTAGTAGTGTAAGAACAGCCAGAGTGGCTGTGACTCTTCACCTAAGTGACTCTATAAAATCTCTCTGCATGTTACTTTTTCTGGTGGAAAAAATGAATGAATGATCCCTTTAGCCTACTGCCCTCTTTTTGAAATGTAGGGCAATTATTGTTATTTTTTGCTCATCCAAGTCAGGCACTGCTAAAGCATGGGTCATTTCAAATCAGAGGTGGTTACTTCTTGTGGCTGACAGTTCTGTGAGGACTCCTTTCTGTTTTGAGTCAGATAAAGGAGAGCTTGCAGGCCTATACTAAATAATTTTTTCACTGACAAATATCTTGGATGTTTGATGAGTGCCAAGGCATATAACAATATTTGTCTGGAATAATTCCTAAGCCTGCTTAGTAGCTCCAAATGATACTGCCTCTCTTTGCATTGGACTTGGCATATGTAACGTACACAGAAATGCTTTGTAAAGGTAGATAACACTTAATACATCTGAATGCATAACTTTTCTCATTGCAGGAGCTTATATATCTCCTCAGTGAAAATGGTGTATTGTGCATAAATTACAGGACTGACAGAAATGTACTTTAACCTGTAGAATGCAAAAAACATGTTAATTTTTGTTTTCTCTTTTTTCTAATCGGACATTTTCCGAAAGCTAGGTGTGATTTATTACTTTCTTTTTAATGAATTGTTAAAAATGTTTGAAAAGGCATTAAATCTTCCTTTCTGCTATTAATCTGTAAAAGGGGAAGGGGATTTTAAATGGCCTCTTAGTATATTGCTTTATAAAACTGCTGATTCTAGCAGCACTGGAATAGGAATACATACTAATGTAGGAAACAGTGAAGGCAGTCAGAGCCTCCTCCATTTATGGAAGAAAAGACTAATAGCTCCATTTTAACAAGGCTCTTAACACTTTGGGCCATCAGCAGGCATTGAGTGAGTGAAATTGGGAGAGCTCCTGTGTGCTAAAAGCATTGAAGTTCACCGTTTGGTACCCGGTTGGAGCCTTCCTGATAGAATTGTGCTCCCCAGCCAATGCCGGTTGCCATCTTGAACAGAAACCAAGTAGCGCTGGCATTTTGACTGAGTGCACTAATGCTGCACTTTTGAAATGGCACCAGAGCATCATAAATGCACTTAGCTCCCAGCTGGATGCTTAGCTTTGCAGTGGCGTTAGGGAAAGTTCCTGGATTCATGTTAAGAGTGAAAGAAAACCTGTTTGTATTGTATTTTATACTTAAGAAAACAAGCTAGTGGAGGGTAAAAAAGCAGTGTTGGTATCAAGACGTTAGCTTTGATTCAGGTAGTTATGCCACTGTAATCAGAAAGAGTGTGCTTAGTTAGATGATGTCCTGATTTTACTGAATTCCAGGAGGAAGGCCAGCCAAGGAAGGAGAGAGAGAGTATCCCAGCTAGTAGGTAGATGAGGGAAAAGCTCTGAAGATTTTACCTGCTCTAAACACTTCTTTGATACAGAAGCCTTTCTTGTTAGCAATGACAAGATTATGTACGGATTTGAAGCTTCTTTGAGCCTCTGCCTTTCTGTTGTTGATTTTGGCATGTTGCAGCATCATGTGTTCCCTGCTTATCGTTTTGAGATGCATTGTTAGTAGCTGGGCTGCATAATTGATCTTCATCTCTAATTACTCTCCTCTCCACAGGTGCCTGGAAAAGGTCCAGATGGGAGCTCATACAATCTTCACTTCGAGGGAGTGGAAAGGCAGTATGCATCCTTACCCAGGTACAGCACCAAGCATCTGACACACTGACTCACCCTCCTTCCAGTGGGGAGGGAAAGCAGCCACAGCCGATGTCCAGCTCTAACATGAGAGATTATTCTGCACTTTTGTCTTGCACCTTTTGCTGCTGATTTACTGCCATTTTATGCCTGTACTATTAATTTGGACTTTTGAATTTTTATAACAGGTCTGTCGTTGAACATGTCAGCAAGAGTCATGATCCACAGGTAGAGAACATGGCATTGAGGGAGCTGGCTCTGCAAGAGTTATAACAGGTCATAGCAGGGCACAAACGACCGAGTTTGTAGTGATATGATCCTAGCTGGCATTGACAGAACGTTGCTGTGGAAAGCTTCCACTACAGCAGCCTCAGCTACTGAAGTCCCACTGTTGCTGCAAGGGCTGTGTGACTGCAGTCCTGTTCCAGTAGAGCATCTCTGTGCTTTAACTGAACGCTCTGGAAATGCGAATGAATTCTCTGAGGGCTTTTTTTAATTTTTAATCCTTATCAACTCAATAAAGAGTAATTCTAGTCTGAAACCAGTGGGGCATAACAAAAAGGAAGCATTTCAGAGATTTCAGCCCCATTTCTATGGGAGTTCTAATAGTGAAGTGTAACATAAATCAAGCCAGAAAGGGGAATGAGAGGATGCTAGAAGAGATAGTGGGAAGCAGGGAGAGGAAAACAAACATAGAAAAATATTCCCCCTTTAGATTAGAGGGCTGGGAAAGTCCTCAGATGCATGATCCAATCCACTTCTTGGACCTAAAGGCAGGCTAATTTGTAAAAGAAAAGCAGAAATAGGTATCTATAAGCAAGAAGAGATTTTTCATTGTGAAGTAGTGCTGGCATTTAGGAAATCAATGAATTCTTTCTTTTTGCTTTTTCTTTCTCCACTCAGCTATTTACATTCAAAAGTGTCACTGAAAGATTGATTGATAAATATGTAATGCTGTGTCCAATTCCAGATGAAAATACAAAGAATATTTTATTTTTGCTAACCAGAATATAAAGGATGTCTCACAAGACATTGTTGGATGTCTGTAGGCATTTTTAATGTGTGTGGTTTCTAAAGCAAAGGATGTATCTACAGTTTACTTACTGCCTTCAAATGATATTTGTCAGCCATTTTTTCTTGGAGATTCATCCTGGGCAGTAACTGGCTTTTCTAACAGAGACCTGCTTTCCAACAGTGTGTCTTGTACGTATTTCTGGCTGACTGTGGGTATTTTCTCCTCTGGGTAAATAGACACCTTTTTTCATAGTCCTCCAACACTCATGTTTCCTCGTCATGCTTTTAGCGATGATTTTTGCATGTTAGTTAGGTGTACTTTAATTATATACACTCCTTTTTTATTTATTTTGAACTTCCATTTTGTTGAGTACTTCCTTGTGGCTTACAAGACTAAATTCATAATTAGTGCTCAGTGTAACTCTCTACGGCAATTTTTATATTTGCATATCTTGTCTTCTTTTATTCATTTTCCCTTTAAGAAAATTAACTATATTTTTTCAAGCACTGTAAACTGAAAGTTTCCCAGTGAAGTGACTTCCATAACCCAGAATTGTTTGATTTCCCCAGTATTCCTTTCAAGGGAGAATGACCAGAAGTAAGCTCTGCAGCGCAGTTGTAGACATGCCCTTGCTTTATGTAGCAAGAGTTCTCTGTATCCCTTCTGTCCTGCTCCTTTCCAAACTGCTGCATCCTCAGCATGTTCCCTCGGTGTGTATACTGCTCCTCTCTGCAACCTGTGTTTTTGTGGGGTTTGTTTGGTTTTGATTTTGGTTTGGTTTTTTTTAAAGTAGATTTATCTGAATCAGATTATGAATTTTACAGTGTTGTTCCCCAAACCTCCATTTAACTTGCTGGAGACACAACTCTCCAGCTCTTATGACAGGTTTGAGTATTTAAGTGGCTGGAACTCTCCATTTACAAAGTCATCCAAATATTCCCTAAGCTTTTGAAGATCACTGTGAAAGTGTCCTTTCTCTCCACGCCTAAGGAGATTATGCTGGAGAGTGAGCAGACCTGCAGTTCAGCAGGGCTGTTTGTGCTTCCCAACCCAAACACTCACACTGCTGCACACAAGCCAAGCCGTGTCTCCAGAGGGTTTCCACCCTGGCAGGAGCAGAGCTTTGGGATATCACACCCTTGGGTGTGCCTACAATTCAGCAGTCAGCTGCTGCTTTTTATACTTCAGTTTTGTAAGTTTTGCAGTTTCATGTTACTGCAGTAATTAAGCCCTGGCAGTCACAAATGACTAGATTGTACAGTGAAGTCTAAATCCAGACGAAGGGGATGCAGTCTCATTGCCAGCCACTAATGGAAATGAGTGATGTCTTTTGTTCTCATGGCTGACTGCCCAGGAATATAGAGGAATCCAGGTAAAAACCACTCATTTGCCAACCTATTCTCAGTGGATGATCCATGAAAACTACTGTAATGAGCTGCATTATTTAAAAAAAAATTAAGAGAAAAACAGAAATGTAAAAAGAAATGAAGAAGTAGTATTTCCTCAAAAGAGTAGCTTTCTTCTCTCAGCATTTTAGTATTAGTTCACAATTTCCTGCCCTTGGGTTTATTTCCCTTCTCTTGTGCTGTCCCCACCGTGATGAGGGCACTGAACCATATTTGGTACAGCTGCCATATGGAACTGTCTCCATACTTATCCATTTCGGCCCAGTTTAGTAAGAGATACTTAGAGAGGCTTCAGATGAGGGTTGTAGATGCTGGGAAACAGATTCCTATTGCAATATTGTGTTGAGTCGAGGAGGATATGACCTTTGCCTGCCGCTCTGGTGTGGCACACACAAGGAAGGAGAGGAAAGCACTTGGACTGCAGCCAGTTTCACAGGATGGGGAGGGAGGAGGGGATCTCTGCTATGGCAAGAGTAGCTGGGACCTACACAGTGAAACTGTTCTGCTCACCTGAAAGCCAGCAGGACTCATGCCAGTGTGTGGGCATGGGCAAATTAAGGAAGAGAGCTTTGGTCTTCCTCCCCACTGGACAAGAAGGAGGATTGTTCACCTGCCAAATATCTTTATGAGTGTCTGATGCCCCTAAGACACTGTCCCATTCCTTTGCAAAGGCATGCATCCTGCATGAAGTCAGATCTGAACGTACCTGCTGCTGGCTTGTAAAATTCTAAGCTTTGAAACATCATTGTGGCTTTGCCTTTTTTTTTTTTTTTCTTTCTGTTTTTCTCTGAAGCTGTTAAGTTAAGTCTAGATATTATGGGCCAAAATCAGGTGATACAAGTCTGTATTAACCCTGTTTGAGGAATTCAGCTGTCAAGTGTGCTTGTCTTTTCAGTAGGCGCAGCAGCAAATTATAGTCCTGGTCTCACTGAAGTCAGTTATGTCCTTTTTGCCTTTTGAGTGGAGGAACTGTTCCTGTGCAAGGTTATATGTTTAATTAAAAGGGGAAAGTGGAGGCACCAGCCTTTGGAGAAAGGCTTTCTGTGTGACTGGTCTAAGGAGTGGGAGCTGAGCTACATAGTTAAGTTTCTAGGTAAAATAATGCCAGCCTGTAGGCTTGCTTTGGAAATGTCTACAGAGGCAAACATCTGAATTAAATGGTAAATGACTGTGGCAGGAGAGTGGCAGGTCTTCATCTCTCACTGCATTGTGCTGTTCTGTCGGCAGAAAAGCAGCAAAGTGGGAGAGACAGAATGGAAGGCTTTGCAAGAGAGATACAGTTCTTTGCACTCAATACTTATGTGTTGCCCTGAGGCTACGGCTAAGTAGTGCTGAGTAGTAGTATTAAGCAATGTTAAAACCTCCTGCTTAGGAGGAGAATGGCTTGATTCTTACACCTCTTAGCCTCTTCTTTTGGGAAGAAGAGCAGGGCAAGGCTGTGGGAGCCAGAAAAACATTTGTATCTTTTAAACTATTTTTAATGCCTACTTTCTTGGTGTAATTCAGAATATTTTCCTGATGGAGCTATGGAACAGATATGAAGCTGAAGCTGCTCTGTTTGTTCATAGTTCTATTTTTGAGCTTGCTTTTATGGAAGTCTGTCTTAATGTAAATCACAGTCTTGCTAATGGCAGCCTTGTTTGGAGAAGCCTCATGTTCAAGGACACGTTCTTTTCTGTGGTGGTGGAAGAACTGGCTGTGACCGAAAGCAGACTGACAGACGCTGAGACGGCACGCTGGTTGACATGATGAGTGTGGATTAGGAAGCTCAGCCATCTTTCCAAAAAGAAATGCTGATTCCAATGGAACACGAGTACTTCAGACTTTCTCAGGAATTCTCGTATTATTGAAGAACACATTTATGTCAAGGAGAGGGGGAGGGCCAAAAAGGCTGTGAGAGCATTGGAAAATAACTGCTAGCATGGAAAAATGAGTTCAGACTGTGTAGATGGGTTCAGCTGTATTGCTGTGGTTGGGATAAGACTGCTGAGCGAACTGGTAATTGGCTCACAAGAATATCTGTCTTAAATGTAACACGTATCCTGAACCTGGGAAACTTGGAAATGGATTAAGGAACTCGCCTTGCCCTGCAGTGCCATCGAGTAGTCTTGCCATGCTGGAAGCTTCCCTTCAGATTGACCATGCAACTTGCACATCTTAAGGCAGAGGGTGAAAGCAGCACACTCTCCATTTCCAGGTATGATGCCAGAAAGAACAATTCTGATCACCTTGCCTGAGCCCTTCAAGACATTCTACATTTCTGCATCAAACTAAATTTCTATTTTGATCCATCCCAATACTTTTGTAAGTGTATTTACAAAAGCATCTAACCTGGAATTAAAAAGTGACATTGTGGAGAATTCGTTACATTCTTCAGAGGTTAATTATTTTACTGCTTAAAGAGATTATGCCTTTTTTTCCCTTAAAGTCTGACATTACCCAATTTCAGTTTCTAGATATTATAGTAAATATTTTATCTGCTAGATTTTATGAGTCAAGCCTGCAAAATTCCTTCCCTTGAGTATTTCTATGCGGAGATCACTTATGTTGGTCTTACACTGTAGAGCATGAAAACAGCATTGACTCAAGGGGCCAGAGTACCCATACAGTCAGTTTAGGAGGTAGCCTCTATAGTTGAGTGAAAAACATTTTGAGCCCTTTGAATCAAAAGCAAAGTTTTGGTAATACCTAGCTCATGAACAGATAAGGTTCCTCCAACAGAAGGATTACTTAGCATGTTTCATTAGCTGCTTCCTGCACTTGAGAGTTCTTGCCTTTATTTTACTAAGTTGATTTCAAAATTCACGATTTCTGTAATTTAATTGAATCCTGAAAACATCATCAGAAACTGACTTGACACAAATCAGGAGAAAAAGTTAATTGTCTATTAAATAAGACTCATCATTCACCATTGTCTAGCAGAATCTGAAATTAATATACTGCCATTACTTAAATATGTATATAGTGTATTCTCTTGGTTAACAAAAAAGAAATCACAGTTTTAGTGCAGACTATAATTAGCTGTAAATCAACTTGTCAGAGCATTCCCAGCCTCTGGGAGTTGACTAGCCAAGGACCACAGATGAAAAAGCAAGGTTTGAAATGAATTATTCAGATCAAAATTCCCTGTATGCTGGTTTAAATCACGGTTTGGTTTTTTCTTCCTTGGAATCACATTGATTTAACCTATTCCATCACTTGTTGGAAAAAAACTGTCCTCTTTCTTATTTTGTATCCTCCTTTACATTCCTCCTTGGCATCCACCAGTGTGTTGCACAGCATTGATCCAGCAGTGCAGTCGTGGTTGTGGCCACCAGCTGAGGGGTGGCACGTCCTGCTCGGTGTTGCTGTTGCTGAGTGCAGTGTGGTGGAACAGTGGTTCTCAGTGGCAGCGTTGCTCTGTCCCATCCCATGGCTGCTGTTCTGCCAAGTTCTCTTCCTGACACCTTCTTGGTGCTCAGACACGCCTTAGGAACAGCCTGCCTCTGTCTTTCACTGTTCCTCTCACCAGCTGACTTCATTACATGGCTCTGCTGAAATTGCAACTTCCTCTATTTTTTATTTGCCCAAAATGGTGCTTTATGGCAGGCAGAGGGTGACAATGCTGATGCAGACTGCAGGGAATAAATACCATTGCTGCCTTGTAGTACTGTTTAAATTAGAGCATTGTTTACCTGGTTAAAAAGAGCATCTGCAGATACTCTCTCATGAAAGGGGGGCAGAGCTGCCAAAACTTTAATGGCAGTGAAATAATTTATCAACCCTGTCCAGAATCACCCACATCTTAGCCTGTCAGTGAAACCATGTTATTGGACAAATGTTACACAGCTACAAGGTGAGCTTGTTAACTTCTGGTGCATAATATGATACCCAGTGTTTTTAGTAATGCCCAGGATTTTCCCTCCAAAGGGGTGGAAACCAATGAAGAGCAGGTTGATGGGAAAATGTTGTGTAGTTCCAGGTGGCTGAATGAAGTCTATATCTCCCTCATTTTTCATACTGGTTAAAATAAGAGGAGATGGTCAAGAGGAATATTTGAGAACTAATTGTAAATGGTCTTTTTCAATTTTTGACATAAATAATTTTTTTTTTAATATTCCCCTGGTGTAACTTCAAAACTAAGAAGACTTCATAATTTGGTGTCTTGAATAGCATTAGAACTAAGTAGGGTACAAAATGAATGGCCCAACTAACTTCATCACCCTAGTCATGTGAATTATAAATAATATTCAAACAGTATATTCTCCCGTGTATTTGATTATTAACTTTCTCTTCTGTTTTAATCATCTAAAGTGATATCAGTAATTCAGGGATTTTTTTTTAATATGATTTTTATCTTGACAGCTCTGCTTTTATTGAAAATGCAGCAAAATCTTGTCCATCTGTATCTTCCAATGTGGTGATCTCATTATAAATGAAATATATGTATGGTTTTAGTTGGATTTTAAGTGCTGGCAGGTGAATTTAGAATCAGTTTTAATGGAAATACTGGTCCTACTCAAGGACCTTCAAGATATGTTGCAATAAACCAGCCAAGATGAAATACAGGCAAAGAAAAAAGATCATTCTTACATACTAGAGCCCAAGCTTGGGAACCAAGCTGATGTGCTCATTAAAAGATTAGCTTAAATCCAATTTCAAACAGTTTTAAGATTCAGCTAACTAACTTTTCTTAACTCTGGAAGATACTAAAAGTGAATGCTGTGGAAACTACCCAGGCTCTAAGAGATGTCAGGGAAATCTTTGTATTTCAAGGACAGAGCCCAAATCTATAGCAGGACACCAGATTTGTGACACATTCCTGCAGCAGAGAGCTGGAAATGCTCTGTTGCAACTTTTTCTGTTCCACCTCAGTTTCCATCCCTCTGCTGAGGTGTGCCATGGTACCTAATATCACCTCAGTGCCATATGTGAAGCTTGAAGACTTTTTTTCATCTATGATATCAAAACACTTTTGTCTAAAAATGTGCAGAGTTCATAAATAACCTGTGTATACCTTCTACAGCGACAGTCTCAGGCATTAAAAGCAGAGCAGGTAGGAAAAGGTATTACAGATCTTTGAAAAAATGGTCTTGTGTCTCTAAAACTTGACTGAAAGGAAGAAAGACATTTGTAAACAGGATCACAATTCCAGAAATCTCAGTGGTGAATACAAAAGGAAGGAGATTTAGTTGTAAAACATACCTCCAGCTTTCTAATAAAATAGAAATATCACTTGAAATGAACATGATGCCTCCATCCAAGCCAAATTAAGTCTAAATAATGAAAAAGTATACTTTAGAAAGTCAGAAAGGTCAGGGTTCGTGACATCAAATCATGGATTGCAGCTGGCAGGCCACCTCTATAATTTCCATGGGAATAACTAAAGAAAATTGACTGAAGAAAATGTCTGTAACAACTGGGACATAGCTTGAAAAAACCCACTAAAAGCCAGATGTCCCAGAAGAATACTTTGGAAGTGTAGAAGGAGGCAGACAGGGATGGGGTTTGTCAATTTTCCTAATAAGTCAGTCAACTCCTCATAGCAAAAAGCCAGTTAAAGCAATATGGAATAGTTTAAAAGTCAATTAATATTTTGAAACTAAACAGCCAGCCTTTTTGCAAGGAGATACTATCCGGAGTAAATAAAAATACTTTCAAGTGTCACATTTACAGAAAACATGGATCTGGTATGAATTTTAGTGTATAATCAGGCATAAGGACCTCCCGCTCAAAACTAAAGGCACCAAATTCAGTGTAAAAATATGGGAGATGGAGGAAAATCTTGCATTTGAACAAAAGGACTTGAATTAATATTATAAAATTTAATGAAGTCTTGGAGACATTGCCTCAGAAAAGAAAGCTGTATTAACTATGCCTCCAGTGAGTAAAAGAACAAAACAACTGTTAGGGAACAAAATATTAATGAAAGAAAAAAGTGTCAGTACAAAATGGTTAGGTTGAGATGAAGGATCTGTGGAAAAAGATAAGTGAATGCAAATTAAGAAGAAGATTAAATTAAAAACCAAAAGCATATATCCCATAGAATGCATCAACAGAGTGATGTGCTGAGTGAAACCTGGGGAATAAGATGTGTGCTCCAAAATGCAAATACATCCATTGCATTGTTAAGATGGATATTGAAATGGCTCAGGAGACCAGCAGACTGGGAAGCTCAGCTGGCTGCTTTGTAGGTACGGATATTTGGAATAAAAATGTTGCTGCTTATGCTGGGTTGTAATTCGGAGCTGATCAAAAAGTGTGGGCTCTAGGCAGCAAAGGTGAGAAAGAGCCTTGTAAAATAAGACAACTCTGCTGCAGTTCTTGGCTTCGGCTTTCCCTTGATAAATATGTCTGGAGGTGCGGCTGAAAGATGGCTGTCAGCAAACGTGCTTCAAAAACACCTAACAAAGGAAAAATGTAGGAAGTGAACAGTATCAGGTGTAAATACGTATTATTTTTGAGGATGTTGGATCAGGAATTTTTGAGCAAGCTTCCTGCAGCTCTCATTTTTGTATGTGAACCTCCTGTACATTGTGTCATTGCTCAGCTATGTTTGTGTGAGCAAACAGCAGCTTTGCAGTGGCACCCTTTGCTCAGAGCCAGACTGCAGTTAGTTCTCCGTATTAGTTCTCAATTCCTTTGTCTCCGTCCAATCTTTGCAAAGCATACTGAGGAAAAAAAAAAAAAAAAAAAAACACCACACAAAAACACCNAAAAAAAAAAAAAAAAAACAAAACAAAACAAACAATGACCAAAAAAACACCACATGAGAAACACAGCCCTACAGGACGTTGTACTGTCCCAATGGCAAGTTTCAAGCTTCTAATTTAAAAAAAAAAAAAAAAGTGAGTCAGTTATACTATCCTTATGTACATGTTTAGGAAAGAGGAAAGATTGTGATGATGAAGTAGGAAAGTGAATTGTATGTGGACAGTCTTAATTGCATGCTGCAAGGTAATGACAGGCTGTGAAATCTTGAGACCTCAAATACCATTCTGTGTTCTTTTACAAACATGTAGGGGACAGAGTCGTGAGCACTCCGTGTGCCACCCACTGAGAAATGAGAAGCAGGGTGGGGGAGATGTGAGGAGTAGAGAAACACAAGGGCAGCGTGCTGAGCAGACCTGCCGTTGTTTGTTATCCTTGCTGAAACCCTGCCTTGGGAGGAAAGAGCTTTTATATAAACTGGTGATTAAAGGAAAGAGGTATCTAATTTGGGATTAAGAGAATCACTGAAGAATTTAATAGTAAAAACAGTTGCTAGAGCAGCTGTTTCAACACAGCTCAGACAATTGGCAGCTAAACTGCTTCCATTTCATAAGTAGGTGACATATTTAATTTCTCTGCACAGAAGTCTTAAACATATCAGGAGAAAAGTCTCAGTTTTAGAGGGTTTTGTCCAAATTTCTTCGCTCATATTCACCAAAGGCTTTTATGTTGCTCTTAGTATTATGCTTTAGAAATAGCGTTAGAAAATTTTAGAAAGCCATGCTTTGGATATGTTGATCCAGTTGAGAACAGCTAGAAATTTACTACTAGGAACCAGTACGAGCCTGGTCCAGAATCACTGCAATCCGTGGATGTTCCTAATGATTGCAGTCAGTTTAGACTGAAATGCAACCACTGTTGGAGCATATTCTTTGATTTCTTTGCTGTCTGGATCAGTCTGGTAGTAATTTGATAAACTCTGATTAGTTTACTTGTTGTTTTCACCAATAATTCTGCCCACCAATGTTAGCAGTTTCTCTCCAGATTTTGGAGATCCTAGCAAAAAATATATATTTTTTCCTGCTCTGTATGTTCTCCTTCAGCCCATCCAATCTTGTCACAGATATAAGTGAAATAAAAGTAGTCCTTAAAAATTAATGTAATTCAAGGTTGTTGAAAAATTGCAAACATTCAGATCACTAGTGGTTATGGACCAGTAACTGCTAAGAGCAAGCATAGAGCTAAAACTCCTGTTGTACCCTGTTAGAGAAGATTAATTCCTGCTTTCTTAAGAATCTTTACCCTCATCTCCAGGCATGGAAAAGATTACATTGTTCTAGCATTTAATAGTTATGTAAATTAGCACTAATTTAGTCATTTAGCACCTGTGCAAAATTTTCTACTCGAACAGTTCTTTCAAATATGGCATAAACAAAGCATAAGATGTACAGTGATACTGTTCTTTTTTGGATGCTTATTTGGAAAAATCTGCGTAAGCTGTGGAGCATCTTTACCACAGGTAAAGATGTTGTGGATATGCCAGAAACATGGCAGCAAAGCTTTGTAGGCGTGTGGTTGGTCTTAAATAGCACATAAGCCACTAGTCAGACTTTCAGCAAGCTTTATTTTGAAAATATATTAAATACCATAATGCATATGCTAAAAACTTCACCACATATTTAGGGTAATGGTAGTGTCTTTGCTGTACTCAAAACCTTTGTCTGCCAAACATAACTTAGGCTGGCTATAGAGATATTGACAGAACTCATACTTCTGCTGGCTTCTGCCTGGTATTGCTGTGACCTCCACTGCTTCTGTCCTCTGTTCTGCATGAGCAGATGGGATCCTGCAGCTGTTTGAATAAATATTAGTTTTAAAGAATTATGCTGCTCTGATTAACCACGCAATGAGGGGGGAAATGGCAGGGGAGAGAACACCTTAGGAATCTCTCTACTTCAGGCCTCTTGCCCAAAAGCATTCATTTAAATGTTTGAGCAGTGATGAGGTGAGGAGTTATATAAACTGGAAGCCGTTCCTCAAATCACTATCTTCTCTCTGCATAGAGTGTAATTGATAGCTTATGTGCTTGCAACAGCTGAAAAAATAGAGCAGAACATGCAAACACGTCCACTGTATAACATACGTGGGAAGCAAATGGAGGAGAGTGTTAACTTTAATAGCAAGTGAATTATCTGCCATTTTTGTTCCACCCTAGATGTAATACAGCAAGGAGATTGGATCTGTGCACTAGATAGTCTGAGAGAGTGCCTTGGAAATTGGCAGTCAGAGTTCTATCCAGAGGGCAGAAAATGTGTGAACAAAACCCAGCCCAGGTTATCAAGCAAAACCCCAAGCCAACAGGGGTCCTTGGATATTGAGTGGCTGGCACTTTGCTTCATTTAAAGAAGAAAAATAGCTCTTGTTTTACAGGTGAAGGGAGATGCTTTGAGAGCGGTCTGTTGTAGATCATGGCAAAATCCAGCAAGGAAAACCAATCTCAGGATGATTTCACGGTGAAAATCCATGTGACTTCCTTTTTGCTTGGATCCAGGTGCTAGTGTACTGCTGTGCCCATGTGTCACCAGGTTTTGGTCCTTCATTTTAGCATTTTTGCTATGAGTTTTGGTTCAATCTGAGATACTATGCTTTGAAGAAAAGGCGTGTTTGTTTACTGAGAACTGAGTTGTCTTCAGTATAGAAAGAATGTATTTTTAGAAGCATGGTATGGTTACAGTTTCTTCTTTTGTTTTGCTTTTTTAAGGAGATAATAATGATACGCTCTTGAACTGAACTCAACCAGCCAACACAATAGCTGGGACAAAGCATGTAGAAAAAAGGATGCTTACAGTCCTTCCTCCAAAGATGCTCAGACAGCAAACACACTTTACAACTGTACATTCAGCGATTAAAGATTTCCAGAATCAGTTAAAAGCTTTGAGGATCCCAGTAGCCGTGCTCAGAAAACCCATGTGACTTCGCTGTGCGTAGACTTCTGGTAGTCTTCTAATTAGCTTTGTAGGGGTCTCTGAAGGCATCTGGGTTTCTCACTGACTCGGGAATTAGGCTCAATTTAGGCTGCCTGAATATACCAGTGCTGGTATATTTGAGCATTTTTGAGTGTTTCTGTATGGATCTCTTTGCCCCTCTGGAATGGCAAGCAGGAGCAGCGTGGTGGGACAGGCTGTGCTGCAGTACTGACTGCGCCACGCTTTGTGGCAGAAAGCACAGAGCAGATCGGTTTAAAACCAAAGGGAATTAAGGAAAAAAAAAAAGCAAATTCAATTAGTCATTTGAAATTGAGTTGGGGTTTACAACTTGAATTTTTAGGCCTAGATCCATCAGAGCACTTAAGCACCTGCTTTACCTTGAATACATTTTGCTTTTCAATAGCAGCCATTTGCCTTGCTCTCAGAGACCTCCAGGAAACCTGGGCTTAAACAGACATTGTAAAGGATGGAGGAAGGATGGCAGGCAGGCAGTGGTACTTGGAGAAATTTCTCTTTTTCACTCCCTAGGCCCTATGTGGTTTAAATAATGCCTCCTTAGTGCAATGCTTTGTGTTACATACCCTGTAAATCATGTCGAGAAAGGTTATTTAATGATAATTTGACTTTTTCTTTGAAAAGACTTTTTACTTATCTTAATCTGAAATCTTTTTACTACTGGTGAGGGGAATAACAACCTTAATGTCATTTTGATTTGATTTATTTGTATGAAGGGGTGGCAACTCTCCCTTCTCTCTCTCGTCACCAAACATCTGAAGCAAGCTCTCTTATTGAGAGATTGCTGCACTGGTACTTGGTCTTACAGAGATTTCATCAGAAACATTTCATTTTTAATGGACAATGGAAAATGTTCAGCTGTCCATTATTACACTTCTTTGTACACAGTCTAAAAATATAAATGGAAATTATAATTACATCTGTAATTCTGGGTCCCAGCTGAAATTGCTTTAATCCCAATGTGAAGAGGAAAAAATCAATACAGAACCCTTAACCCTGGTCTTTTCCTCCTTATATATTTCATTTTCAGTTGTACTAGTTTATAGTAGAAGTTTTATAAGTTTTTCAAGGGACTTTACTATACAGAGACAATTTTGCATCCTCAAAATGGTATTGCTACTTTGTGCTTTTCTGATTTAGAAACTGTAATGATGTTCTGGAGTAATGGGTTATATTGTAGCTGCTTGATATAATATGATGTTTCTCTCTTTTACTTTTTGATCATTAAAAAGAGGGACTTCTGAAGTATTGCAAAGTTCTTTTAAAGAAAATCCTATTTTACTGGCAGTAGAATTACACATCTTTTTTTTTTTTAAAGAAGAACCCAAGTCAGCATTAAAGATTTAACACTGAGATTTGGAAAAGATATCTTTCAACAGGCTCTCTCTACTATAATTTGCTTTTTTCCTATGGGTTATAAATAGTAGGTCTGTCAAGGTTAAATATTATCATATTTGGGGTGGTTTTGTATCAACATCTGCAAATACAGAAATTTCATCAAGTGTTTTTTGTTTCTGAAACCTGCAGCTTTCTGCAAACCCAGGCTTAGACCAATAGTTGCTTTTGTTTGAGTTAGCATCTGAGGAGGAAAGGAGAGGTTCTTTTATGCTGTAAGACCTATGCAAACTATTAATTGTCCACAAATTGCAGCTTCCTCTGAACCATCTGGTTCTGGTAATAGTCCCAGACATGGTGCTGCAGATTAGGGCACATTCCGCTACATTGCCCCAGTTGCCACACTGTTAATAATCATAGATGTAAAATCCACAGAGCAGAGGTGTGCTGTTCATCTTGGCAGAGTATCTTGTTTCTTCATAATTGCATATATGTACCATTTTCTAGATCATGGGCACTTAAAAAGTAAAACATAAATTAGCAGCATTCTGGTCAGTCTTTCCTCTGAATACCTGAAAGACACAACTGAAAGGAATGTTTCCACTTGAAGTGAGGCATTTCAGCAACCTGCATTTAGTACCCGAGGTATTTATTTGCTGTCTGAGGCTGTCAGGCCTTAACTTCCTGATTTCATTCCAGGATACAGATGTTTCATTCTCTCCCTGCCCTCTTCTCCCCTTTCAGATACCATTCTTCTATACAAGAACGTAATCCAAAGATCATTGAAATGCTTCCATTGACATCCAGAGGCTTCAGCTGGGGCTGGATGAGTCTGGGGCACAAAGTTCTTCATTACATTGTATTGCCTCTTCTCAGTCTGGTATCCAGGCAAAGCACAGATGATTTTCCATCTTTACTTCCCCCTACAAAGTATCTTGATGGTTTTTTTTATGAACTTGCCACTTCAAGTCTATCACACTGCACAATCTGAAAATACTTGGAGAGATATTATAGTAGTGACCTTTATTGTTCATTAGTGAATCAGCAGCCTAGCTTACTGTGGCTTTAAATGAGCTATATAAATTGGTTGTTATTTTCAATGATGATTCCCTTGATTTGAACATACTAGAGAAAAGATAATTGATTGATTCATTATGTAAAAGATTGTTTCAAGTTAGAGGGTGGTTTTATTTAATTTTTTTTCCCCCGGCCAAATTGAGACATGCTGTCTGGAACCTTTGCCAGGTTCTTACTAGGTTCATATCAGGAAGCACTATTGCTTCTCTTTTTCTCACTAATGGCACACAGCAGCCTTCCTGGGTGGAGTACGGATACCTCTTTGATTGTGGTGCTGTTCATTGTAACATCAGCTGAAGCTGCTGACAGTATCATGTCTTGCACATAAGACTTTGTTGCAAATCTTTGATATGTATACTTTCAAAAGAAATTACCAAGTAGTGCTGTCCAAAGCCTCTCTCTGTCTCAATGCTGGCTTGTCCCTATGTTCCAAGTACTATGCTGTCACCTCTGTAAGGTATCACTAATTCCAAGCTATTGGCATTGCTTTGCCAAGGATGCAGTGTTTTGATGTGTCTTTAAAGCATTTTTTTATGTCTTCAGCTGTGTGCTTCTCTTTCAGCTTCAGGATCCTGATGTCTTCTGTTCTAGATACATGATGAAGCTGATAGAACTGTTACAGCAGCCTGTACTTGCACTCTCTAAAAGGTTGTTTTGCTCGAAGGTCTTTGCTCTTGCAAATTTTATCTTGTCATCTGTCATGCAGCACAGTGTGCAGATGGCACAGAAGAAGTTTGTTTAGAAGCTACAAATCTCATTTATTGCAAGTGTTAGGGGGGATGCACGTAGATCGGGAACATTGGTGATTGCACTGGTTCCCAAAGAGCAAAGGATGCTGCGTGCCCAGGGACCGTGCTACTAAATCCTGCTGTGGGTGCGTGGTGCTGCCCCAGGGCAGGAATGCATGGAATAAAATCACACAGATCTGATGATGTCTCATGTCATCTGGGACACCTTGCTGGCACTGCCAGGGTTGGTGCTGCTGGTGAAGAAAGCAAAGAAGAGAACAGTAGCCAGGCCAGGAGGGGGTAGTGGTAAAAAACGTGATGTGTGATGGGCTCTAGGAATCCAAGCCTATGCCTTGTTGAAGGAGACAGAGAGGGCAGCAAGGGCTGTGGCATCTTGTGCTGTTGTCCTGTCCACCCATCTCCATCTTGTGGTCTAACATGGTGACCTCTGACTTGCAGATTTGCCTAAGGAAACAATGTCCAGCAAATTAAATTGGGAAGGACTGAGCTCAGATGTGTTATGAAAGTCAGCAGTTACGTTGTCTTCATCTGAGAATGGAACATATTTGTGTATATCTGTAGGCATTAGAGCTAGTACCATATATATGAGTAAAAATTCCACTTGTGCCCATAAAGCAGTTGGGAGCTGTATTATGTTTTTCCTCCAAATTCAGTGGTTCAGGTCTCGAAGCAGCCTTACAGTGATGTGTTTGGTAGTGGTGCCATGTGTGAGTGTCTCATTCAAGCACAGCTGTTCTACAGGGCACCTTGAGGGGGTGTTTGCAGCTTCACATCTGTGTCTCACTTCTCCAGAATCTGCTTCTGCTCCCAGGATCTGGTGTGCCAAACCCTCCTCATCTGAGCAAGTCAACAGCCTGTCCCAGGCTGCTGCCTAAGAGAATGGCAGGGACTTTGTAAATAAAGGAAACAATTGAATGATAAGTTCACACTTTAGCAGACTGCTTAACAACCTGATAACAGTTAATTACATACAGTATTTTTAAATGCAGCAACAGGGAGATAACTCGTGCAGAGGTGGAGCCCAGGCCCTTGGGCCTCATGACCAAAGGTTAACCTCTTACTACCCATGCACCAAAAGAGAGCGGTGGCTGCAGCTCCAAATGTCACCAGTCCTGAACTTTTACTGGCCAGCAGTGACTCGGGGTCATGCACGTAAAGTGTCCTCAGCCGCAGGTAGAGGCAGGGGGAAGCTGTGCTCAGTCCCAAAACTTGTGGGTCCTGCTTTGAGAGCAACCTGTGTGCTGGCGGGCAGAAAATGCAGGGTGGTAAACGCAGGGTTGTCTCCGCCAGAGGCAGCAGGTAGAGCACGTCCAGTCCGGAGTCGCTGCGCTGCCGCAGCCGCACTGATGTCCGTGTAACTGAAGGAGCTCTGCAGGAAGGAGCCAGCATAAACACAGCTGGAATGGGCGCTCGCGGCCGGCTGCGAGTCACAGCAGCTGCACTCAGTGCTACTGCTCCCTGGGCACCGGGTGGGACATTTCCGTCTGTCCCAGCCCAGTGGGATTGAGGGTTTGACCCTTGTTATTTAAAGCACAACTTCAGGACATCTGCTGTCAGAGCACCCGCAAAGTTTGTGACTTAATGCAAGTCTAATTAACTGATTTGCCTATCCAAATCAAGATTTACACACTTCTATAGAGGCAGCTGTAAAGTTATAACTTTAGCTGTTTATCATGCCCTGAGCCTTTAAATCTTAATTATGAAAGGTGGTGTTTAATGGCTAGCTGGAAAGTGGGTGGTTACCAGAGTGTTAATGGAGTGCAGCAAGCCAGGAAATGTATAATCTAATGCCTGTATAGAAATGAAAGGTTCTAACAAAAGAAAATATTGGGGGGGAGGATGTACTTACAGGCTGTTTGTGCTGTTAGGAGAAAATCAGTACATGAGCAGTAGGGAAACAATGGGAACTGAAATACTGCCTGAAGAAAGAAATAAGAGCTGCTTGTTTTTAAGGTCCCTCTCTCCCCACCCCAAACAGCCATCCTTCTCCTCTGGATCTTGGGCTTTGCCTTTGTTGCGAAAAGGGGGAAAAAAAGGAATGGTATGTCACAGTGAGTTTAACAGAATGTCTGGACCAGAAAGACACAAAATGAAGGAAAAAATAACCAGCTACAGATTCCTTTTTTACTGAAGCATGGTTTTACTACCCAGTTTGTGCCATTGGAGGCAGAATTGACAGCCATGCTTCATCATGGCAGTGGGAGAAAGTGCTGTAAGGAATGCTTTAATTTAAATGAGAAATGCTCTAAGAGGAAAAAAAAAAAAGCCTAAAAGCTTGGTAATAACATTAATAACCACTTCTTACAGGTTTTTACTAGCCCACTAAAGATCAGACAGCATGTTAAGGTCCCAGTGGCTGAATAGTAAAGACGTGGGCCCAGGTTATTATTACTCATGAAGATTCTTTTAATGATTTCTGTTATTAGTTGAAAATCATTTGAATAGTACAGCTGAATGGTCACTATGCTTTAAATTCATTTCACATGAAAAATGAGAACAGGGCAGAATTTGGGCTTATGTATTTCTGAAAGCACTTCACAAAACCAGCATGGATAGCAGTAGTGAGGTGAATGGATGGGCAAAGGGCAGAGGCTTCCCTGCTCGGGAGGAGCATTTCTGGAGTGTGATTGAATCCTTCTGAAAAGCAATTTTGACTATGGCAACAGAATTTCTTTTAATTCAAATTAAAAGCTCCCGAACAAGCACAGACTGTTTAATTTCTACTCTGATAGCCTTCAAAAAAGGAGATACCTCCAGCGGGGGTTAGGATGAGGTAAAGGGATCCAGACAGTATTTCTGACTTTTGTGGTGCTGCTGCGCTGAGGCCCATGTTGGACTCTTGCCTCTGCACCTCACTCCCTTTTCGTTGATTGCCTGCTCTTGAGGGAAGCAGCTGGTTGTTCTCAGGGCAGGGGCAGCGAGGTCTCCCTGTCTGCTGGGAGTTACTGCACAGTAAGACAGTGCAAGTATTACCATAGCACAGTTTTCACTTCAACATGTCTCTCCAGTGGTGGCAGTTCTGCTCGTGTTCAGTACATTTTTAGTTCAGTACATTAGTTTGAGTTTGCACTGAAATGCAAAATTCAACTGAGAAGCCTGAACGTTGCTTCTCTTGCTGGATTAAGAGGCATATGTCCTTTAAAAAGAAGTTTTCTCCCCTCCAGCGTAACTTGGTCAGCATCTTCTCAGAAATGTGACTCAGACCAAAGGCCAAGAACTCTTTTAATCTATAGGAAAAGCTTTTGGTCCCCACTGATCTGCAAAACAAAAGACCAAAGGGACCTTAAAATCTCAGCCAGGTCTCTCCCCAATGGAGCATGGGGGTTCCTGAGCAACAAGCATGACTGCTTAGCATTGAGAGTAGGTTACCAGTGCCAAGAGGTTAATGACTCACATGGCATTATGTTGTGTTGAATAATGAGAAACATCTGAAATGACACATGTTGTAATGACTCGCTACTTAAAGTACCAATCAGTTAAGATCCCTTTAAGCTTGAAGAGATCACAGAATAGTGATGTCTTGTTCAATAGGTGCTACTTTATGCTTCCTGGTAGAAGAGGTGTAGCATGCCTGAGAGCATATGAACAAAAGAAGTGAGGAACTGAGGAGGAAGGATTATTGCAGTAGTTGTTTTGAATGCTTTTTGGGCATTTATAGAGCACCAGCTAGCGTTTTTTGGGGTTTTGTTTTTGTTGATTCAAGGGTTTTAATCCTGGTTGTCACAGTTCCTATATTTGTAGGTTGGATTTAGAGAAGGAAAGAGAGGGGAGCGTTGCCTGCAAGATGAGATTATCAGAAACTGGTCTGAGATGTGCTGTGGAAAATAAACTAATGCTGGAGCAAAGCAGCAACACTGTTTTATGGTTTGGTTGCTGATGGGAGGGAGTTTAATTAAAAGGCACTCCAAATTCTGATGTTAAGCAATCTGTGACATAGTTTGCTCCATTAGGGATTGAGAACAATCTATTTTCCTGCAGACAAAGTAAGTTGTTCATGCTGTCATAAGAAGTCTTACATAGTTTTAAACATTGCTTGCCTGTCTTACAGTTGTTTCTGCAATCTGCTTCCCTGGATGGAAAGCTAGTATGTGACCGAACTGTGCGCTTGGTCTTGTAAATGCAAGATGTGACACCTAAATGTCTCCAATTGCTAAGAGCGGCCCAGGGAGCAGCTGGGGCCCAACACCTCAAAATGTGGCCCTCTGCAAACAATAAAGGACTTAGTTCTCCAGCTGCTTTAAGGCTGGACTTCAACTAGAGTAATATAAACATGTCTGTGCACTTACCTGCTGGGATTATCGTGCTTTAACTGTTTGTTTCTAAATACTTTAAGTTGTAATATTGGAGAGAGAGAGAAACTGTGCATATAAGCTCTTATGTTCAGGCCAGTTAGCACCACTTTAGACTTTGCAAAACTGTATGCAAGGGAAGAGAATCAGGCCTGCCTGTATTCCATCTGAAATGTGCTGCTCGAATTTCAAACAAACTTGTAAGGACCCCTCCTTCTCCAAACCAAATAATAATTCTTGAAAAAGGGAAGAGAGATTCTTCCACTCTTACACCCACCACTCACACACCCCCACCTCAAAATGCAGGTCATGAAATGATCATTATTTTTATGGGTCTGCAAAGCCTGTAGAAGTCAAAGCTGTGTAATATACATTGCAGAGTGTTCTGCTAATCCAGTCTAACCGCAGTCGTGCCTGGCCCAGGGAAGAGGGTCTGGTAACTGGAAACCTGACACTAAAGGAATTCCAAACACAGTCCTCAAACCAAAAACAGCTCTCTCTGCATGGCATGTGCTACATGAGAGCCAGGGATTGTATTCGTTTACGTTATCTGATTTTTCAGCCTTGTATTGTTGATAAAAGAACAGGAGAAGGAAGCACCTCCACCAGCTCAGCCCATAAATAAAGTGTGTATGCTGTGTTCAAGATTAGTATGACATTGCTAGACATCTGCCTTCTTCTGAGAGGTACAAGCCTCTCTCACAGACAGCAGCTACTGAGCTTCCTTGTGCTGCAGATTCTTCCCAGCACTAAGATACCAAATTTAATTCCCATTGAATTTTAAATGTGAACCCTTTCTTTGGCTATGGGAAGTATTGATCTGGAAGGGAAAAGAATATTTATTATAGGAGTTTCTCACCTATTAAGATACAGAGATCCAGCTCAATACCTCTCAGTGACTTGCAGTGATTTTTTTGAAATCTGCAGTGATTTAAAATTTCATTATTTATTTTATGTTATGTGCACATTGAATATTAAGCAACAGAAGTTCTTAGAACCACTGACTACAAACAGCACTGCAGGATCTTTAATACTGTATCTGGAGAGATAGGCACATGGTCTTTTCAGTCAGTTGTTTTCAGTGTTTGTTGAGAAGAGCTTTATAAAGACACAGTGTAATGTATTTGATACTTAAAGATTGTTTGTTTGCATAATTTAGTTCTTACATCAGCTTCTCTTTTCTTCTTTAAAAGTAGATCCTCCTGGCTGAGAACAAACAGCACACGATCACACTGCATACAGTGGAGCTCTTCAGTGAGAATTTGGTCACAGATAGGACTTTGTTGCTTTCTCCTGTTCTTTAATCACAGCCTGGGCTGTCTGATGCCATCACCCAGAGTATCTGTATGTCCTGCTTAGACATGAAAGAGACTGCAGCCAAATGGGGGCTTTCCATTTACTACTTAGTCTGTGGCTGTCTTTGAAGTTTATTTCAAGAAGTACTCTCTAACGAAGTAAGAAGGCAGGTTTTCACGTGAGATTATATCCCTTGCAAAATATTCCCTCAGCAGCAAGGAGGAGATAGTGATGTAAGAAGAGAACATTCCCTTCTTTGCTTTTTACCAGGCACTAAGAGAGTGACCTCTGTGACTCTCCGTATAGAACAGAGGGAAGAAAAACCCTTTGTCACGACGAAATCCAAACCCCCAACGTGATGTGGCACAGCACAAGCAGTTAGACCTTCATTTTGCTTTCTTTTCCTTTCAGATAGCCCAAGCATGTGTGTCCTGGCTGATGTTAAAGGTGACCTGCAAATGGAGGTTATCAATGAAATGCAGTAAACCTGAAATGTAATTACTTTTTTTTCTGATTGTTTTTTGAATCATCAGGTATTTATGCCAGTCTACTCTGTAAGATTTTCCACAGTTGAAAAATTACTAAAGCTGGGTTTAAAAAAAAAAAGGGAACTGCAGAATGCAAAAAGTGTTTAGTTAGGGCTTTCGAAACCTCCAGATACCTGTGACTAAGTAACATTTTGGGTAAAAGAAGTCTTTCTTAAGTATTCCAAATCCTGTGGTTCAGTTTTAAATAAACCTAGAAGCTCTTAAAAATTCTCCAGTAAAGCCAGAAAATGCTATATTTTTTGTGCTTGTAAGATAAATAAAGCAGAGATAGAAAAACAAGCCTGCTTTAGGCTTTACTTGTCGTAGAGAAAATAACAACATGTTAATTGAATATCAGTCACAAGTTACCTGCTTTACTTGGACAAAGCTGTTTTGTGCCCTTAATCAAAATGGATCACAATTGTTAACTGTTGAATAATTTTAAAAGATAAACTGGTAGAGCTGCAAACCAGCATATGAAGTGAAACACGTTGCAACCACCTGTGTGTGATCTGTGATTTCTCTGCCAGGGAAGGAAGATGAGACTTTGCTTCCTCTAAATAAAGCAGGCATTTTAAGGGGCACCTTGCTCAAGACATTTCTGAGGAGTGTTTTCACACTGCCCCACCAATTTCACTCATTTGTGGAACCTGGTACTTCTCTCTCCCCTCATTCCATTGCTTCCTGCAGCAGCAGCCTCTGCTTTTAGCTAGACCCACATTGATAATGCACTTTCCAGTGGAACCCAGCAGAGCTGAACTATCAGCAAAACCAGTTTTTGAGCTCTGAGATCAGTTCCTTCCCAGGATGTTGTGTCAGCTTCCCTACCTTCTGCCTGTCATTAATTGCACTGTATCCCCAGGTCAAACAACTGGCCAAAAATCTGGAAAACAGCTGACGGTAAGAGCAGCTCCTGCTCAGCATGTCCTCTCAGAGGGCACGTTCCTGGCCTGGTCCTTTTGAGTGGCTGGACCTGCTTGACCCAATTTGTGGATTTTTGATCACTCCCCTGGGTCACTGATTTTCCACTTGAGGTTATTGGTTTGACCCCCACACCGTGGGTCACTTGGGAGGTGTGATATGGCCCTGTGAACTCTGAACTCATCAGAAGCCAACAAAAACAGAGAGAGGAGAAGAATTTCATTAGGACCTCCTCAGAGGTGGCAGTGTCTGCCGAGAGAAGAGTGGGAGTTGTTTTCCTTCTTGCAGAAAACAAGCGCAGCATCTACAAGGGGCTGCCAAGTAGAAAGTGCTTGGTTTGGTTTGTTTTGGCAATTTCTTTAAGGACAAACAACAGCATATACTTCTACACCTTGGGCTATCAAATGAGAAGGGTGTTGGTTCAGAGGAGCCCTCCTCTTCCTGCTGGGAACTGCCCCCAGTGTCCCAGACTTATTGCTAGTGGTGACAGCATTTCTGCAGCCAGAGCTTGGTATTTGCAGTTGTTTCTTCTACCTTAAAAAGATTGACTTTCTGATGGTTAATTTGTCACACTTGAGGAGGGAAGAGCAGGTTTTTCCTGTTAAGACTGGTCAGATAGAGGTTCATGGGCACTCTGTAGGCTAGTTTGTTGCACTGTGAGCAGCTCCCTAAGAATGGACTTCACCAGGCATGGGTGGTAGGGGTGGAAAGAATGAATCCTCAAGAAATAATTTGACTCCAATATGCTGTGCTGGTCATAAAAGGGAAAAAAAATGTTGTCATTGTAGCTTGTGTATCTGCAAGCATAACACCCTCTGGGGAAGTGAGCTGGAGAGTGTGGAGCAGCCATGAGGATATCTGTTGTGAAATTTCCTTCAGTGATGCTGCCCAGAGTCAGCCTATTGGACAATTACCAGTGTAAAACCAAGGTTTTACTCAGGTGAGAGTTCTGCTAATCATTGACTAGATCACTGCTTCTATTATCCCAAAGGCTGCTAAAATAACTCACATACCTTCTGTCTTCCTGGGGCTTTCCTAAAAGGCTCCTGTGAAGTGGATTCCTGTCAGGTCTCTGTGTACAATACAACCTCTCCTCCCAGCTGCTAAGTCATGACTCTGGGCAAGACGCTCAAGAATTACACCACCTATGGGTGTTTCACCCTCAGAGAAAGGAAACTGGTGCTGACAGTGAGCAATTTGGGGTTTAATTTTGTGAAGAAAGGTTTTGCTCTTCCCACATGTTCTTCTGCAGTTTGTCTACACAACCACAGCTGGTGTTAGCTGTAAGTGAACCAATGGTGGATTTAGTTCGCTAGGAGAGGTAACAGCAATGGAGAGCTGATGGCATTCGCTCAAGCAGCTTGGGGTCGTTTCTCATGTCTGGCACACTTTGATTGCCCAGGCTCATCTTCACTGCACAGTCCTGGATCAGAGCAGCCTGAGTGCAGAACCCTGTGCAGTCACAGCTTCTGTGGCAGCAGTGTAACACTGATTCCTAAAACTGGGATGGCTGATCTTTCCTGGAAAGAGCTCTTTTGGCTGGATGGCAAAGCACACCCTTCTTTTTTCTTGCACCTTGCAGACCTCTGGTGTCAGTTGAGGCATGAGTCAAAGGCTCAGTACGTCATGCTGGTGGCTCAGTCCTGTTCTCAGCCATCATTTTGGTACCAATTCATCTTGAATTTGTTTTTTTAGAGTAATTCATTTTGCAGTTAGAGCTCTGTCCAAAAGCCACCTGGCTTTACAGTGAATTCAGGATCAGGCTTCAAGATCAGTCCTTTCTTAATGTGATCCACAAGAATTTCATTGATTTTTGCTGCCAACGAGAACACCTTATAAAACCAATGCACAGGATTTTGAGCATGATCCTTATATTAAAAGGTGATGGATGTAGGTTTGACATTTGTTCCAGTTAGTGTGCTGCTTGACACAAAGCAGTTCCTACCACTGCAGAGCCTGATTGGAAGTACTTTTTTGTGCACAGAGGCATTAAAGCTGAGTGTGATGGGACTGACTAGTGAACAAGCCTTCACGGAGGAAAACGTGGAGCAGCTCTTTGGCCTGCTGTGGAAATTAGGCTTTGTTGCAAGGCGTAGGTGTGTGAGCAGCGACAGCAATTGTCTCAGTACATACAATTAAGAGTGGTTTGGTATCTCAGAGGGTGGCTTCAGGCCATTCAGCACTTTGTCTGGACTGTCTCACCAGGAGGTGGGGGGGGGGAAGCTGGGAGTGCCTGTCTTTTATAATGTTCTGTTTTTAAAGCAGAAAGTCTCTGGGGAGCATAGGGTCCTAAAAGTCCAAGGCCTGGAATGCTTCCTTTTGCTCTTTCCATTTTAAACAGGAAACATTTGTACTAAGTTATTCCAGGAGGAGAATTGCAGGTTCATTTCAAGGCAGATAATGTTTGTTCATTGCCTGTGTCCATGATTTACCCCATGGGCTTAAATGAGTGCAGCAGAAAACCACATGTTTTGTTTTACTACATGCTCAACAAGTTCCAGCAGAGTCTGGGAGCCCAGGTTAAGAAAGAAGGAACATATTTGTAAAATCTCTGTGTGAACAAGAGAGCCATTGACAAATTTTGAACACCTGATCTGCTGTACCAGAATGATGACTTTTTTCATAATCTATGCAAAGAATATTTAAACAGTTGATGAGTTCAGTCCCAAGGCCACAGAGCAGGTGTAATTGATTTATACTTCCAGCCCCTGTTTTGGGTCAAAATTCTGTCTTCTTCCCTCAGCTCTCATTTGGAGAGAAGCTTCCTGTACAGTCAATGAGAGTTTTTGTCCAAAGTGCAAAAGACATTTGCAGTCAGACTGGCAAAAACTCCTAATTGAGTTGAACTTTTGGGGATGTTCTGGTGACATGTCTGTGAGAACAATTATTTTTGCCATTTCGAAAGTATCACAAGTTAAGTTGTACTAGGAAAAAATATCAATGCTTCATTAGTGCAAATCATGAAATTAAGATGCAGAAGGCTACAGAGAGGGCCCCATGGCACATCCTCGGGGATGACACGTTCACATGTTGCTTTTCACGTGAACTAGGGCTCGTGAGATCCATACTGATGCAGACAAGTTACAGGGCTGTTGTAATATCAGGCCTTCTAGATCACAGATTTTTTGATACCTCATTGGCAACTTGCCCATTAAACACAGGTATTGTAGCCTGACAACCCTAGTGTTTCTTCCAGGAGTTCCAGTTTTTCCAACTATGGTGTTTGGAAAGTTTTACAGGCTGACATATTAGGAGAGAATAGTGGGAAATGGCATTGGAAAGCGTGAATATTTGTGCATGTGAAGCTTATGGGATTTGCAAACTTGCAGACCTAACTCATCTGTTTATCCTCAGGCTAGATAAGATTCAGTCAAACATGCATTGTTTAAAGGAGCTTTGTTTCCATTATGGCAAATGGATCACAGGACACTGACTTTGGAAGCTGAAAGGCTCCAGTGCTCCCCCATTGTAAAAGGGCTGTGATGTGCGCTGGCCCCTTTTTCCAGTGTCCTGGATGTTACAGACTTTTGGAGCATGCAGGTGGGAAGCTTGTTATCCTTCAGAAGTTCTTTTCATTCATCAGGACTTGCCATGCTTGAGGTGGCATTTCCTCTCCCAAAGTAAACATAGATTGTGCGTACAATAATATATCACTTGGGCTAGTAGACTGCCTTTTTATGTGCTTTATTATGTTTTTTCCCCCTCAGGCGTGGACCTGCAGAGCCACTAGAATATTTAACAGGGCCACGAGTAATGTACAAAGAGAGAGATCTTCCCTACTACCACGGAGGACAGCCTGTTATCCACCCATCCAAGGGGAGCTACATCCGTGCGCCGGACACAAGAGTGGCAGAACTGAGGTACCCCCAGTACTACCCAGCCCAGCCCGTCACAAACCAGCATAAAGGACCCCTCCGGCAGGACGTGCCGCCTTCCCCTCCACAGCCCCACCGAGCACCAGCTTACAGTGAAATTGTCCGACACCGTGGGACCAGCCCAGACCAATACCAGTACAGGCAACAGGATCCCAGGCAGAAGAACCCCATGACTGCAGCTGTATAGCTGTGCGCTGGACTTGCCGGCACAGCCGGGAGGAGCCCTGTCGGACATCACCCTTGTAGAGTTGTTCCCAAGTGTAGCTGCCTGTAAGAATGGCACAAGAGACCTGGAGTCGTTCTTACTGAGCTGGGCTCAGCGTAGGTGCTTTCTAACAGGCGAACTAAAGCCACGTGAGGTACGATGTGTTTTGAGTATGTGAGGTACCAGACAGTTGAGTGGTTTTTAATTCCTTTTAAAAATAGAAAGTGGCTGCTGGAAATGAAACACTACACTTAATACACCTCAGGGCTATTTACTGAATCCAGTTACACCTTTACACTACATAGCTGTCTGTGTAAGGGCAGCAGAGTCACCAGAGTTTACTTCAGAATGCTGTTGTAGAGCCTTTTAAGTGAGAACACAGCATGCAGTATGGACTTCTTGCAGAGCTGGGCATCTTGTGTATCCAGTATGTGAACATGACAAGGGACTGCCACAGAGACAGTGGCCACATTCCAGGCACATCCTGACCAACAGCTCTGCTTTAAGAATGCTGCAGTTCCAGATTTGTGATCTGGCCTCCCATCTTCCTGTTTCTTTTTGGAGGTGGCAGCACTTATCTTGTAGCCTTCGTTTTTTGCAGTTTGTATATCAAGGGGCTTCTCTTATTGCGCCTGCTGCAGTTGGAGTAGGGCAAAAAGCCTTATCCCCTCTGCTTGGGCAGGCTCACAGAGGACAGGCAGCCACCTGAGAACCGTGTCTGTAGAGGGGGAGTGTGTGCTCGTGAGTGTTGGTTAGTTATATAGTGTACAGTCTTTAAAATACGTAAACCATGGAGACAGATCCTCAGCTGTCAGAAAGTGTCGCTCAAGGGGTTTCAGTGGAGCTGGCCTATAAGGAAATGGCCAGGGAGGGGACCACAGGCATGGACTCCATAATTCATATTAAGTTACTGTGTCAGGTGCTGCCTTGGCTCCATCAGGGCAGCCTGTTCCTGGCCTGCTCCAGGCGGTGTTGGGGCACAGTGCCTGCCAGCAGCGTGCCTGCCCTGGCCAGCCCAGCGCCACCAGAAGGCACCTGTTCATGGGGGCCACCCTCAGCCTCGGGCAGCACCAGGCCTCGCCGTGCCAAGTGCCAAACTACTCGAGTTCCTGCAGCCAGGGGCCATCAGGTCAGGGGGGAAAGGGGCAAGCAAGGGGTGAGGGAAAAGACAAGGAAAGCAACAGGAAGGGCTTCAAGACCTGGGGCCCAGGAGAAAGAGGTGAGAACAGCAAGTTACTTGCAGCAGTGCAAAGGTGGAGGGGTGTCAGCAGCCCAGCAGAGCCATGGTGGGGGGACAGGGTGGCAGGGTACATGCCCAGCTCTTTGCCCCAAACAGCCTGAATTTGCTCTGCAGCCAGAAATGTGTGTCCCCAGCCACAGGGACCTGTGTGACCTGACCCAGGAGGCTCTGAGTGCTTAGAAATCTGTCTCAAGGATTTTGTCACGGGGAAACCATGCAGTATTGCCACCTAGAAATACATTATTTCCAAGTGTCCTTAATTCCTCAACTTCTGCCTTTTGAGAGTGTCACTAAACCATTAGGCCTCCTCTCCTCATCAGGAAAAGACTGTGACCTGGCCAAGAATTAAGCATAAGGATTTCTTTGATGTCATTTTGACACCTTTGCTGTGAACATATTAAATCACCTAGATCACTTCCCAGGTGTTTAATATCACCAGGAAGGTTTATCATGCTATGAGTGTGTCCTGCTGGTAGGTAATGGCCCTGATGAGAAGCAGCATTTAATCCCAGCCTACTTTCTTCTCTGCTGACGATGCTGATTAGAGCCTGGTGTAACCCTCAGGCACAGGTAGTGCTTGTAGCTGCCTGAGTGGCTGGCAGGCTCCAGTGCTTGCATTGCCACCAGCCTCCACCCACCAGCAGGCTGGGAAGCAGGGGAGAGGAGACAGCTTTCCATGGTGGGGGAGCACTTCCATGATTCAGACAGAGGGCTGGACTCCCTGGGGCAGGGGCAGGGGCAGGCACAAAAAAAAATCCAGTCAGGAGGAAGCATTGGTGGGAGGGACAGAGGAATGAAACTGATTATGAAGCAAGGGTGTTTAGTTCTTGTTCCATTTCCTTCTGCCCTCTTCCCTAGTAATGTAGGAGAGAAAAACCTCTGGAGGGAGTGTTGGATGTAAAGCTGGTTGTCTCTCAGTACCCTCCATAAATAAGGCGCATTCCCCAAGGAAACTGTGCCTGTCATGTACGTGCTCTGCACAGCCTTGTACTTCTCTCAAAAAGCTTTAGATGCTGCAGGATACTCAGCCAGGACTTGGCAGCCACAGGATAGCTGCTGGTGTTATAGAGGCCCGTTGAAAGTGAAGCAAAACCAAATTAAAATACTTTCCTTTCCCTCCTTGAAATATAACCCCTGATACATTTGATCCAGCTGTAAAGAAACTAAGGTTTGCGACAGTGGCTTTATCAAGCCAGGCCACAATTAAGAACAGCTCTGAATATAAGCTACTGCCTTTGTAAATCACTCTCAACTAACCCTTCAAATGGCATCACAGCCCAGTGAACAGAACTTATTTACAGTATTTCATGAGCAAGGGCCAAAAAAGCATGGATGGAAACAGCTCCTAGGTTATTTATAGCCTTTGAAGGACCTGCCCAATGTCTCCCTGTAACCTGAGTCTTTTTTTAAGAGCTCCCCTTGACTGCATCAGCTCCACTCAGTTGAGGCAGACAGATCAAACAAACACCTTCTGAGCTGTTAATCTTACCTTACCCAACACGTTATTAAATGATGCTTCTGCTCAGTAAGCAGAATCAGTAGACAGTTTCTTCCAATCAAAAAAAAAAAAAAAAGAAGTGCTGTAAGTATAATATATGGATGCATCCTACAGGTAAGGAGCTAAGGAGGAAGAACAGTGTGACCTATCTGGGGGAAAAAAAGACCAAAAAGTATTACAGAGCATCTCATCAATCCCTGGTGCCATTGTTCTGGGAGAAAATTGCCATTTGCTGGTTTAATATCTGATAGAGGTACGGTATTTTCAAAAGTATAATGTGTAACTACAGTATATATAGTCAGCTTTTCTGCAGTGTAAAATGTATGATTTTAGCACCATATTGTGGAAAAATATGTACCGTGCAGAATTCACGAGGTGCTACAACTGACGGTTGAAAATACACACTTGCAAAATCCAAAAGAGCCGTTAAGTAACAAGTTGTTCTTTTCCCATATGTCCATATGTTTGGGAAAATTATGAGTCTGAAATGCTCTTGACACGTAATTGCCTCGCACTCCCTCATCCAAAATGTGCCAGTCCAGCAGCAGAGTTACCGACGCAGTGGGTGTGAAGGGAGAGTTGGGTTTGCCACGGGAGCAGCCTTGAGTGTGTGTGTGTGAACAGGCATCGAGACCGGGGGAGAGAGGCCTGCGCTCACGTGAAGCTGAAGCTTTGATTTCCTGAGCTGGTGGCGTGCAGCCTGCATTTCTGGCTCTGGCACAGGGCCAGCCAGGCCCAGCAGTTGAAAGATTAAGAGATAGAAAAAGAGCCTGTGGATTTTCTGAGTGACCACCCACTAGTGAGCCATGATCTTGGCCTGTGAGCCGACATTACCACTGTGATATATTATGATGCAGAAGTCTCTAGGCACCCCTTGAATGCATAAAGAAATATCAATTGCCCTTCGTGGGGAAAAAAAGGGGGAAACTAAGCATAGAAAAGAAAAAGGAAAAGAGAAAAAGAAAAAGGCTCTTGCCTTGAAAAAGTGTGTACAGTCCTGAATTCAAATTCACTCCAGCTTCCTGATCTAGAAATAGCTTCACATGCTGCCTAATTTTTTTACAGATGAATTTTGCTACCTCTTCCTCCCAGCCATCACAGATTTGTTTATCAGAGAGTTAGTGCTGTGAGTGAATCCTGCTGACTGCTCTGCCAGGGCCACATCCTGACACTCTGCTCTGAGCAGGGGCTGCTTTGCACTTTGAAAAGGCCCCACACCTGTGCTCCTCGTCACAGTTGTTCTGCAGGGTCCTTAAGCCTTACGTGCAAAATCAGAAGTGCTATTCACTATCTCTGCATAGGAGAGAAGGCTTTGTAAGACACTATTCTCTTACTTTGAGGGAGAGAGAGGTACTTGTGATCCTGACAATACCTGTGTGTTTAAGTGAAACTGATTTAAAAATCATGTGTGATTGTTTTGGGGGAGAAATTCAACACGTAATTTGACAGTTTTTTTCTAGTACCATGTCAAACGTTCTGATCTTTTGTTACATATGGCTATATAAATTTTACCTGGTTTATTTTGCATTAAAATAAAGGCTTTAAGAATATATATGTATTTGTATGTAGAGTCTTTCCCTTCTTCGTGTTTACAGAGTCATCTTCAGCCATGGATATAATTTGACATTAGGGGATGATACATGATCAAGCTGGATCAGAATTGGTAAGATGACTTTTTTAACAAAAAAAAAACCCACAACAGCCATGTGCTGCTTTCTAGGGGAAAAAAGCATCCCAGGGCTTAACTTGATTCCCTCTCAAATCTGCATTGTCTTCAGTTGTATCACCTGAATCCTGATTCCATAGCCCAGGATTGAAAGGAGAAGCAAGAAAGAAGTCCCTTGCCAGCTCAGAGAATTTCAGCTTAGGCGGCTGTGTGTTCATGGCTGAAGTTCCCCAGGCAGCTTGATCTCAAAATGGAGCTCTTCTCTTGCTGTTGGTACCAGCTGAGGTGTCCTGCAGCCTGTAGCAGGCACCAGGTCCAACCAGCTGAGAAGGCTGGAACATCTTGCCAGAGATTTTGGATGCCTTGAAAGTTCTGCACAGGTGCTTCACACGAGGTACGTTGGTCATTTTACTGAAGCTGGTGACTCTTATTTTCACACATTATGCACAAACATAGACCTCTGTAGGATCAGACTGTGGGTTGCAGTGAGATTCAGGCAAGGGTGTTATGTTAGATGGAGTACTTTTCAAAATAGGTACTTCAGTGAAAAGGCATTAGTACAGGGAGAAGGAATAATGAAGCCTAAGATGGAAATTTTGGGTTACTGCTAAGAAAAAGGAAAGAATAAAAGAACAAAATAGAAAGGTGCAGGTTTACAACACAAGGTATAACAGAAATGGCAGGAATGGATCAATAAAAATATATGTGTGCTACACTCCAAAACATTTTGAATGCAGGTCTTGGTGTTTACGGGCCAAGACAGCTCATGGACAGCTGTCAATCAATTTTAGCATGTATTAAATTATAAACCACATAGATGCCAATTTTAGAACCAATCAGGTCATAACCTGCATTCACAGCTAAAAACTGTACAAATAAAAATGATACCTCAGTTTCTCCTGCTAAGCTATACAAAGAGTAGCAAGAGACAAAGTAGGAATGTATGAAGAGCTAGAAATTCAGTTTCCACAGTTTCAGATAGTGGTCCTTCTGCCTTGGCAGTGCTCTCCTGTGGTTTCCCCATGACAGCACTCACTTCCCTGGGACCTGGGCTCAAGTTAAAATCTATTTTGCAGTCACTGCTCTGTCTGCGTAAAGAAGTATGTGGAGCCATTTGACTGTTAATTAATTTTAATGAACGAGACTGCACCCTCCTGAGACCTGTATCCTGCTGAAAGCAGAGTGGGATGCAGTGCCTTTCCGCACGGAGGGTCTCGGAGCTGCGTTACCCCAGCAGGAGTGCAGTGACCTGCTGCAATGTGCTCTACCCGGGGCAGAGCATCACAGCCTCTCAGGCATGAGGAACGTGGCAGCTGTGCTGCTTGGAAGGCTCTCAGGAAGCAAAATGCCATTATCAAGACTGAAGTGGAGCTGAGCTGCTCCTGCAGCCTCCCAGAAGGCATTCAGGGCTTCTAGTAAGTCCCAGAGGATTCTGGCTCAAAGGCTCTGGAGGTCTCCTGAGGAGGTTACTCAGACTCCCTTTGCTTGGTGTGCTCATCCCTACAGAGAAGGTATGGAGGTGCTAAGGCATGCCTTGGGAAAAGATGGAAACAAGTAGGACTGAGAAGGGATCCTGATCCCCAAGTGTGGGATCTGTGCCAGGGAGGACATCTTGGCTGATGGTTTTCTCAGTGGGCTGGATGGGAATGATCTGACACAGGCAACCAGAGAGACAGGATTGCTCTGGGAATGGGTGAGGAGAGGTGACATGGTAGGGAATGGGAAATGACAAGGAGAGGCAGCTGGAACAAAGGAAAGGGGATGAGAAATAAAAATAGGCTGGAAAGGGGAGTGGGGTGTCAGACCTGAACAGGAAATAAGTGGGAAGAAGAGGGGATTGTCCCCGATGTGTGAAGTTCACAAACCAACATGGAAGGTGGAACTTTGTGATAATGCTGACTAATGCTCCCCAATTTCCATTTTGCATCCCAGGCTTGTGGCATCCCTCCACTGTGTCCAGAGTCAAGGCCAGTGACAAAGAAGCACAAAGTTACCTGTGCCTGAGACAGAAAGCAGAAGGGCAAGTAGGAATTGTGAGGAAACCCATCAACCTGTATGGGGAGAGAGACACACATCACTGCCCCCTCCTAGATCACATGTTGGCACCCAGATCTCACAGCCTGTTCCACACACACCTCCCTTCACCTCCCTGGGTACCATCACCAAGTCTCCTTTCCTAACTGCCTCTCTCATCCAGTGGTCCCCCCTGATCTCCAATGTCCCCAAAGCCACATCGACCTTCAACACAACTTCCGCCTTCACTGCTGAGAAGCCTTCTGTGCCGTCTGTGAGCGTAGCTAACCAACACCAATAATTTTGCTGGCACCTGAAAGAATCAAAGTATGTGGCCCCCAAGACCACCCCACACGGTGTCGGGTGGGGCTGTGCCATCATTACAGACAGGGACAAGTCATTTCTGAATCAGTGCTCTGTGAGTTTGCAAGAAAGATTGCAAGAAAGATTTCATCTCCACTGCCTTTTTGCTTGCCTAGAATAAACCTTTGACATGTGCAAAAGCCGTTTTACTGCTGGCCTTGTACAAAAATCCTGAACCAGATTCAAGGGCCAAAAAGGTGATTATAGTCTTTAAAGCAGAATTAATTCTCAAACCGTTCCCAAAATATGCCTGACAGACTAACCCAAGCCAGACAAGCTGGCTGTGCTCATGGTAAAAGGAAACCTCTGTGCAGAGGAAACAGCCCTGCTTCACTTTTCCAGAAGAGTATCTGCATCTGAAAGAAATAATTTCTTGGGAAATATGTACAGTAGAGTAAAATAGCAAAATGAGACTTTCAATGAGGCTTCTGTATAAAACTGTGCCCTTTGCCTCCAGTGGATAATGAATAAAAATGATATAAAGAAGCAATGAACATTCAATGTTTTATATTTAAAATACATTTGTGTGGAAAACAATGTGGCATAGAAATAGGACTGAAGGGTTCTCCAAGATAATGCCAGAAGCTGCGAGATGTTAGCAGCTTTGTCATATATGTTTCAAGGTGTAGGTTTTTAATTTTCTCTTACGAATCACAGAAGCAGTCGTGAAAACTGTCATTAAAATTCATGGCAAGAAAAGTAAACTTAAACCTACCCCATTCTCTGAATTCTTGGTCCTGACTAGGAAGAAGTGCCTGCTTCTCTGCCAAAACCTTACCTACACAATCCAATTTAGGCTGTGTTAAACTGGAGTTTTCATACATCACATCCTTCAATCCAGAGTACAAAGGAAAAAAAACCCTAAGAAATTGCAGCCTAGATTTTCAAACCAGCAAGCTGCGATGCTTAAGAACTTTGATTTGCCATCATTTTTCTAGGAATGAAAAGAGAAGAAAAAAATTAGCAGATATTAAGAAACTAGTTTATAAGTAAATAAAAATAAATAAACCAGCTCTCCCTTCCTCCGAGGTATAGATATGCATATATATATATATATATAGACACACTTAGGTATTGCTGCTTTTGAGCTAAAAGCAAGTTTACTTTTCCAGCTTATTTCTAGCCATTCCCTCTCCCTGAAGGAGTCAGTATTTACAGTAATATATGCACATGAGGAAAGCAGTATAAATGGTGAGCACCTGGTCCATGAGTGGATGGATGTGCAGCCACTGAGTGTTGCAAGCAAAACGAGGAGGAAGCTCTCAGACAGAGCAGCATTTCCACATGCTGCATGTCGCTCCAATGCCTGCGTCCTCTAAAGTGACAATTTGCAGAGGTGGGCTGAGTTTGCAGGGCAGCCCCTGCCCTGGCTGTGGAAAGGATTGGCCAGGCTGCTGCAGGGGTTGAGGGCTCCTGGGTGGGCACAGGGCCGTGGTGCAGCAGCAGCACTCACTGGCCCAGCCAGCATGGGGAGGGTGGATGGCACCTCCTGGGAGATTGAAACCAGAGCATACCTTAGAGGTGTCATGGGGCTGCTCTTAAGACTGAAGCTGCCTGACATTCTGTAAGTTAATTCGGCAAGCAGAGGAAATCAAAGGCACTCTAAGCATGCTCGGTTTCCAGCTTTGTATTCACATTTCACCAAATTAATCACTAATTCAGTTAGTCGAGTGTTAGGTTCAAGAAGGGTGTTTCTTATCTGTTCACAGAGGCACATGCACACATCCTCCTCACCATGGAGAATGTCTTTCCTTCCCTCCTTCTTTGTTCCTCTCTCCCCTCTGTTAAAAATAAGCCCTCCAGGCCAGTCATTTTTCTTTATGTATAACAAGAGGACAGTAAGGCCTCAGTCCAATGTGCATTTAATGTAGTCATGCTGCCAGGCTCCCCCTCCTGCCCCATCCCTCCCTCCTAGCTCTTCATCCCCATGTCCTTTCTCTTTCCCCAGTTGTAAGGATTTTCGTTGCTGTGAAAGGACAATGGAAACTGAGCTGCTATTGAAAAAAAGACTAACTTGTTTTTTCTTTGCTGGGCTGTTTTTGACATGGATCATTTCCCGACTCAGTTCCTCAAATTGCTTTGATGGCACAACAGAGTGGATGGAGCGGTGAGGGGAACCAGGCTGGGGGTAAGGATGGGCTGGAGAGTGGTTAGACTGCTGTTGCTACAAAACAGAAAAGGGAAGGGAAAGAAAAGAAAAGAAGAATACTAAATCACAGCCAAAGCAAGGTATATTTGGGGGCTTGGATTTGAAAAGTCAAGCACCGTCTTCTGCAGCAGTTGCATTCCTCTGCACGTTTACTTCTGGCCAAGTTTCCTGAGAGCAGAGGCAGCATTCACCAAGTTTGATTTCTTTAGGCTCTCTCCTGTGAATTTTCTTCTGTGTTTAGCATTAGGAAAAGATGGGAAATCTTGAGGCTTCATGTAGGTTGTGGGTTTTCCCCTTCCTGGGATTGCTTACACATGGAGGCAGTGAGGAGCCCTGGGACCCCTCTCTCCCTCTTGCAGATCAGAGGAACACACACATCAACAGTCTGGGAGAGAGGTGCCTGGGAAGCAGTGCAGTCGTGGGCTCAGTTATGCAGGGCACACCGAGGTTTCCATGTACTTTGGCTTCCTCAGCTCCAGATGGCTGCTCCCAAGGATTCCTGTGAGAGATGGGCAGGGGACAGCAAGGGTGCAACCAGCAGGTCCTAAAGCATGGTCAGGGTGCTCACTGTCACAGCCCCAACTCTATCACAGTGGGTTTTCTGTAGGACTTTTTTGTCCTGCTGGCAGGGGCTGGCGCAGGGATGCCAGCAAATGATTCAAGTCACCCTGCAACATGGTTTGTATCAGTCATGGGTTTGGCCAGCAGCAGTGACATTTGGCTGATGCTCCCTGAGCCTGGGAGACGAGAGAGAAGCCTGTCTGCCAGCTGAGTTTCAGGTCTTCCCTCGCCCTGCAAACTCTGGGAGAACAATAGGAGCCCTTGGCCCATACGGATAGTTGTTTGGGGCAGTGTTTCAAGGAGTGTAGCTTTTGTTTTGGCTGTTTGGCTACATGTCTCCGCTTGGATGTTTATGCTGAACAAAAGGCACTTGTTCTCTCACCAACTTCAATGAGGTTGAGTCCAGCTGGATTTGAGCTTTAGGTATAAAGAGCCAACAATACCCCCATCAGCAGCCCCATCCTGAGAGAGCCTGGGGACAACACTGCCCTGGGCACACCGTGCTGTCCATGTGCTCTCAGGAGCAGGAATGAAAACACAATTTGCAAACAGCCTCACTGGAGTGGGTCTGGGTACTGAGCCCAGAGGGCAGCTCTCGGGTCTCTCTGCATTGGGGAATGCTTTGATGCTTTGTGTGCCCAGGATGTTCAGGTTTATCCTCTAGCTGCCAAGTAAACCTGCATGTCTGCTTTAATTTGCTAAGCCTTTTTATTTTTAAGAAATCCTTTATTTATTTAAAAACCACACATTTCCAATTAGTTCACTCTGCTGCTTTCTTGCCCTTCTCCCACACATCCTATAGCAGAAGTCTCAGCTCACAAGCCAGAACACCAGTCAGGGTGCAAATATAAAATAGGCCCAACAGCTGCCAAGCACAGACACGCACATTGAGTGGGTGCCTGTACAAGGCAGGCAGGCTCCAGAGATGGTGATTCAGCTGCAGGAGGACAAACATGCAGACTCCTGCCACAGTCTGGGTGCTGGGGAGGGCGGTGGGGGTGCCAGGGGCTGCGTGCTGGGGTCTCAGGCCCTATGGAGCTGCCCTGGCACTTTGTGTCAGCACTGGCAGATTATTAAGCAGGGCATAGGCTCAGTTTACTTTTACCCCTGCTGTCAGCCTTCATAAGGCAAGATGTTTTAAGTTGTCCTTACCCTCAAATTAATAAATTCTGCTCTGTAAGAGTATAAACATAGGAAAAGAACTCGACACCCAAAAAAAAACCACCCAAAAAATTCAGGCTGGTGCTATGCAGTCAGGACATTTCTTTTCCTGACAGGATATGGGATCAGAGTTTAAAAATATGCGTTATGAAACGTGTGTTGGGGGCAAGGGGGTCAGTAGACAAATTAAGCACATTGTTGGCTGAGCGGGAGAGCACGTGAGAGGAGAGAGCTTAGCAGCAGGTCCCTGCAGAGTGCCCGAAGCCGTGGCCGCAGGTGGGCGAGGAGGCCGCGCAGGGCCGGCTGAGGTGAGGGCTGGGCCGGGCTCCGCACCCGCCGAGTCACCGGGGCCAAGGGGCCGCGGCAGCGCAGCCACTGCTGGGCCAGGGCCCTGGGCAGAGCTGCTGCCGTGCAGGCTCGGGGCCAGCCCGCCTCAGAGGCAGCCCCACCACAGCGACGGCCATGAGCAAACAGAGCTCCTGGCCACTTCCCACACACTCGGGAGCAGAGTGGGATGGACTGGTACGTCATGCCCGCGGCCACTGTGGCCTGTCAAGGAGAGCCTCTAGACTCCTCAGCCAGCTTCCACACAGGCAGGGGAAGCTTCGTGGTTGTGAACATGCTCTCCCTTTACTCATGTGTCCCAGTGACATAGTGTCTGCTCCAAATGCAGACCTCCTCTTGGGATGTAGCTGATTTTCCCCCCCTATAGAGGTTGGTCATGGAGAGAGTAACCCTGGTGTGGGTGCATTTTTACTTTTGTTTCCTGGGGTCCCCTCCTCTCTCTGGGGGACACAGCACACACAGGACTGGCTGAGCCAGCGGCCGGCTGCCCCCACGCAGCCCCCCAGGCCACACCAGGAGAGAGGTGGGATCCAGGCAGCAGGCCTGCAGACAAAGCCAGGAAGCTGTTGCTGGTCAGGCATTTCAGGGGAGGGCATGATTTCCACAACAATAAACACATCTGATTATTTGATTAGAGGGAAGAGAGGTCCCCAGGAGGAGGTCCTCACACACAAAAGACAAATAACTCATGCCCCCGCTGGCAGTGACAGGGCAGGAAGATGAGGGCAATGTCCTATTGAGGCTTTGATCAGCCAGGGTCAAGCATGCAAGCTAACACGGCTGAAGACTGACTAGGAGGAGGTTCCTGCTCCAGGACCGTGCCTGGCCCTCTCCCAGCCCTACACTTGTCTTTTCTGCAGTCCTTCACCCCTGTCTAGGAAGCAATTCTGCCTCCCAACTTCTCCTAGCTCCAGCAAGGCCATGTCCACTCTGAGCCCCTCAGTGCCAGGCATCATAGCACATTCCTCTACTTCTGCCACTTACTCATCTGCATCTCCTAGGCTAAGCCAGTGAAAAGAGGCTTCTTGGTCTCATGTCATGCCTTTTGCCGTGGTGCAAGTGGAATGATGCTAAGATGAAGCAGTGGGAAGGGCAGGGAGGGTAATTTCCCAGTTCCATTTCTCCTGGGCACTTGGATAGTCTGGCTATAGTCATGGGCACTTGGGGATTTTCCTGTCTCCTGAAAGGTCGAGCTGTCCCCTTTCACTCTGCCATAACAGACCCTGGGGACTCTGCATGTCAATGGATGGTTCTCAGTGGTGCCAGCAACTGCTGATCCTGTGATTATCTGAGGGTCCTGGATGGAGGCTGGATAAAGTGTTCAGTGTAGCTGTTTTACAGCTGTTCTGTGCCTTCATAAGACAGGTGGCCCCAAAGCCTTGGTGCCCCAATAGCTTGACCCGCATGAGTCCCTCCTGCAGAAGAGCCCCAGAGCAGGAAGGCACCATGTGTGCACAGAAAAGGGCTTGAACGTCTGAGCTGCACTTTTACTCTCCTTTGAACAGTACGTGTAAAAGTAACTTGTATTTGGCCCACAGACTTGTGGTTCTTGAAAGTGAGAGCAAAAAAGAGATTATTTGGCACTTGGAGACCAGAGTTCTCCAAGATCTTTACAAACACAACATAACCCTTTCAAGTGGGAGAGACCCTTGCTTATCTCCTGCATGGGGGGGAAGCACTGGCTGAACACAAAAATCAGAGGCACTCCAAAAACCAGGGTAGGCAAAGAGAAAAAAAAAGAAACTGTTGTTTCAAATACAGGTTTCTAAACAGAGTTGTATTCCATAGATGCAGTATGTAGATCAATGTGTGGGCAAGCTCTGAGATTCGGGTCCCAGGTTACATCTAAGAGTTTATTTAATACATAAAAAAAAAAATCTGCTTCTCCCTTCGATGTATGTATGCTCTGTGAGGATTTCTGTGCAGACATAGATGGAATAGGCTGGAGCACTGTAAGTTTGTGCTGTGCATGCTTCATAGCCTGTCTCACTCCCCAAGCTCTTTTATTTTTTTTGAGTGGCCAGGGCCACAAGGAAATGTTTGCCAGTCTGTTTGTCATCTCACACCTTCAGTAAATCATCCTAATATCATCTGGCTCACAGCTCTTAGAAATCTGGACAACCTTGACAGAAAGTGTGGGTCATGGTGTGGGAAATCCAGCGGAAGAGTTTTGGGGAACGTGAGACCACAAGATACGAGTCTTCCCTGATCTGCTGCGAGACCTTAGGTCTCTGCCCAAGAGTGCAGCTAGAAAGCAGCCCCTTAAATGGATGCCACATCAGAGATATTGACTTACCAGTGGCCTGGGTACAATTACCCATGAAACTTCAACCTGGGATATGAGTATCACTAAGAGACAAACAATCCCATCTGCAGCCTGCCCCTTCGAGATGTCTTCTCTGTTTATAGAAAAGAAGGGGGTGGTGAGCGTCTGTTAAAATATATAACTTCCTGGCATCATCTTTGAGGAGTCATATCTTTTAGTGGGACTCGTCAATCAAAACTGTCTAATGGCACAGCGGTCAGTGCTCCTCAGCTTCTTCCTCGCAGTGGCTGTGGCCAAGGAACAAGGATGCTAAAAATAACTTTTCTGTCCCAAAATATCTTGACTTATTTGAGGGTATATATGTAACGGGAACACTAATATTTCACATGGCTGGTGCCCTGTGACCAGCGCATCCCTGCGGAAGCAGAGATCTCTGGAAACCTGCAGGGAGAATAGAGGAGGGAAACCATGACCTCAGGGAACAAAGTAAATTTTGCAAAGCAGAAAGAGATGCTTGTGTAACCTTCCATAACTACAGGCTCTGAGGCAATTGCAGGAAAAATCACTAGGTTTGGCTTAAGCTAATGGAAAAACAGGGAAGAAAGTTGTACTTTCCCACCTGCACCCACATTCTCATTTACCTTGGGCAAAAATAAAACATGCCTAGATATGAATTCTGCACCAGAAGTAGTATTTTAAACCAACTCGCAGAGGGTAAATGATTTCTTGTGGTATATAGCAGTGGGAATTCAGTCATGTAATGTAATAACAAGAAGGGATTTTTAGATTTGTCTCAGAAACCCTCCTAGCTCAGACATTATAAAAAAGAATGCCAAACTTTCATATCTCTGTGGACACAAGACAAGAGTAAAACTTTCTTTAAAAGAATGAAATACGTCTCCAGTTTGAGACGAGTTCCCTGTTTTGAAAAATTGCTTCAAAAAACATGGGCAAACAGCACCTCACATCTGAACAGCACATTACTGTTCCTCAGCTCTTTACTGGTGTAATTAAATGCCACAGAGCAACTGCTTAACCAAGTTCTTTGCTTAATAAATGTTTCCTTAGTCATTTACATGGGTTCTGACAGCACCAGATCCAAGCCTCAATCAGGGCTTCCAAGCAAAATCACAAAGCAAATGTTAAGGAAAAGTCTTCTAGTGCTGCCTCTTGGGGCGAAACAGCAACACAACACAGCAAACCAGGATGGGACATGAAAAATACAGAATGCACTTAGAGCTGACAGCCATAGTGTAATGTGACCCCAGTCACATTGGTATTTGATTAGCAAACACAATTGGGAAACAGCCCTGCTCTTAGGAGAAAGAAATCTTTCATATCCCCTACAATCAAGCCCTCAGCTTTGTTTTATCTGGGAGATGGCATCTGAATGCTTCAGCAGAAGAGGCTGTTCTATGAGAGCCCATTACCCCCCGTGTGCCCCTGTGCACAGGAATTCCCCAGGGGCCGGGGATGAAGGAGAAGCAGCCTTGCAGCAGGCCCAGAGGAGGTCTGTGCCTGACTCCGGTGGCTTGCGAGCCTCCCAAGTGACCACTGTGTGCAGGGCTGAGACCATCACAATACAGAGAGGGAGAGCTTGTGAATTTGTGCGCTATTCTTTTTTGTTCAATTATTGGGAGGTGACTGGCAGGTGAGAAGGACACAAAAATTGTGTGCTGCTGCAAGGTCACTGGCTGAAGCCTCCAGTGTTGAGCTCTGTCTCTCTGTGGAGTCTAACAGAAGAACAACCAACATCCTCCACCTCCTCCTCCCAAGGCTGCAGATGGCAGGTTCATCCTGCACAGGAGCCTGGACACTTGCTAGCCTCTCCAAAGAGGAGCTCAGCATAGCCAATCATCATAAAAGGATCTTTTTAGGGGACAAAATTAGAAGCTCCAGCTTTCCTCTTCCTCTTCCTCCTCCTCACCCGCCTTCCCCCCCTGTTGCTGCACCATCACGTCTGTGAGATTTTATTTCAATCAGCTTTGTTTTGCTCCTGAAATCTGCCTCACTCCCTCTGTCCAGATATTTCATTTCCCTTGGAGACAGGTAAATAAGTAAATAACTGTAGTCAAAACCCGGTGTGAGTACCGAAGCCTGGTGTGCTAGGAAGCAACTAGTGTGTCTGATTTTCCAGTGAAAGTCCAGGTGCAATTTCGGCAGCACAGCTACTGTCTGCCTTTCAAGCAGATGTCTTCATCTAAAGCCCCCGCCACCACCCCACTCCCTTTGTGCATCCTCATGGGGAGGACGGGAGTGGGAGACAATATAAATTAATATCCATTGGAATGACAGCAGCTGGTGCCTTGCATAGCTGCGAACACGTGTCTTAGAAGTAGAGTGATTAGTTGTAAAACTGTAGAGCTGAATGTTTATGCTTGATCAATTACAGGAAAACAATAGATGGTGTTTTTTTCTGAGTGGGAGGAGTGAGGGGAGGGAGGCTTCAGCCATGAGATTATTTTCTTCTTTTTTTTTTNNATTTTTTTTTTTTTTTTTTTTTTTTTTTTGTAATGATAGCTTCAAAGAATATGGGGCCTAGTTACCAAAGCGGCTGGCAAACATCAGCTTCTGAGAAACCCACTGGTTGCAGGCAGCACTTTGCAGTCTAAACCTCACACAGATCCTGTTTTTCCAAACTTCTTAACATTTATGAGGAATGGAATGGAATTCAGCTGCCCAATGCAAGGAGCATGTGGGAATGAATTAGGCAAATTCTAGTGCACAAGCATCCATGCTCTATGTGTAGAGGTCTTCAGCTGGAAGAAGTCATTTTTGTTTGTTTCTATACTTAGAACCTCTCCTACTGCCCCAGTTAAGCAGAATTGCTCCTGTCAGAGCAGTGTCATGTTAGTGGCTGCAATATGGCATGGGAATGTGCCTTCAGCTGCAGTTCTAATTCCTTAGCAGCACTAATTGCAAACACAGTCTGTGTCACTCCCCACATCCGCAACAAAAAAAAAAAAGTCAAGAAATTGAGTTACATTTTGCAATAATTCTAATGGAAATGCTAATGGGATGAACAGCAATATGAGGCCAGTGGATGACCCAGCAATTTCATCTGTGCTGGCAACAAATGACCATCTAAACCTTGTTCGGGTAATTCTTCCTCTCATTAGCAGCACAATAACTCATACACACAAATCCATAGGCATTTGCTATAATTTTTTAACATGGCTGGAAATAGAAGTAAGCACATGCAGTATGCAAGCGTTACAGCATGTGTTGGCTGTAAATCTGTCTGGAAGTGGCCTGATTCTGTTCCTGGTTAAAGCAGTGGGAATTTTGCCATTGACTTCAATGGAAGCAGGATGGGATTTTTTGGACTTTTTTTAAAGTGGAGCTTTTTTTCTTTGGAACAAAGTTTTCAGATTCATAGCTACATTTCAGTACTTGGCTTGAACTCATGTCAATTCACCTTTCATGTGTTTAACAGATGGGGCTTCTTTGCTGCTCACCTTCTGCTTGGCATCAGCGCTGTAACTGGTCTCCACTGGGTGACAGCCTCCTGTGGGTGTGCTGTGGGACTGAGACGAGAGAAGGGAGCTCGCATGGACATCTCTGGGCACCTTTGGTTCAAATGTGTTGGAGCACTTGGAAGAGAAAGCCACTGCTTTCATGTTTTTCAGCAGGTGAAAAGTCAAAATGTTTCTCAGAGCACCAAGGATTGAGGTGAGTGGTAGTGAGGAGCTTGGGGGCCTTTGCTCTGCCTGGAATGGGTCTAGTATTTCTGTGTTGTGTCATGTAAAGTGGGGTAATTGCAATCACTATGGCTTTCCTAAACTACCTGTAGCCCTTTGGGATAGCACTATATTGCAAGTACTAGGGTATACAAATATATGTTTAGCTTAAGTGTATAAGGAAAAGGCTTACAGATGGTATGTGACCACGTGTTTCTCTGCTGCTGCCACAGCAACTTTTGAACCACTGGGCAATTTCATCAGAAATACAAATCTCCTGCAAGACTTCTAAAAACAGCTGGCTAGATAGAGGGAGCATGTGAGTGCCATCATGTCAGGAAAAGCCTGAGCTCAACCTTTATTATACATCCATGACTACAACCACATGCCAAGCACCTCTAGGAAAGCAGCATTCATTTGTCTCACTGCTCACAGAACTATTTGCTTCATTGATATTAATTTCTGGTGACCACAGTATGACAAGTCCAGCTCTTTTTTTCTCATCAAGACTACACTTTTGTGTTGCTCTTTTCTAGCATTCTCCCTGCTCCCACCTGGCTTCCTTACTGAGCACCTTCAGCTCCCCCTTCCCAGCTCTGCTTCTGCCCTGCTGCCTACAAAGAGCCTTGGGATCCTCTGCCAATTGTTTTCTCACTTTCCAGGGAGACATCTCTTCTCCTTCACACTTTGCTAGCAGTGTGATATCTAGGCCTCCTCTCTTATTACTCACCCAGGACATCCTCTCTCAGCTGTTGATGCTTTACAGCTCACCCCTTCACCCCCCGTCTGAAATTCCCATCACAACAAAAACTCAGGAATGAGACAATTAATATGTATTATTTCAATAGGAGCCTAAAAACAAAAAGCTTTTGCAACAACTTCCCAGTCACAACCACAGAGACTATTCTAAGACAGAAAAACCTAAGAAACAGCAGCTGTAAAATATATTTAAAAGCCTTTATTCTTTCCTATCACAATGTGGCAAAAGAAACTAAATACAGCTTTCCATTTGTTTAACTAAAAGCTGCCATTCCTCAATCTCTTTGATGATAGTGATACCCACAGTTAAAATCAAACTGCAGCACACACATGGAAAACTTTGAGCTCTATACCAACTTTGCACAATGTATTATTAATAGCAAGATTTGTGAACCCAAATGCTCTCAGGTGCTGAGAGCAAGGGGAAGCATGACTGTGCGGGGCTTATGGTTGATGCTGATAAATGCAACACACTGAGGAGAAAAAAGAACAACCTGCACCTGAGGATTGTTTGTATTACAGTAACCACTAGATCCAGTGTGCTGTGCATGGGGAGAGACCAGTCAGGAGTGCAACATCAAGCAAAGAACTCAGATAAGGGGTGGGAGGGAAAAGGTATCAGCCGTCCCATTTTGCTGACATGGAAAGTAAACAAAGTACAGTAAAGGTCTGGCACTGCCCACAGGCCTACACTGGGGTGGATCCTGGGTCACTTGTCTGGCTCAGAATGACCAACAGACACTACTGATTCTCCGAACCTGGAGCTGCATGGCTGCAAAACCACCCCCAATTTCAGAGTGCCTGCTAATAGCTATTCTAGTGCACCTTTTTACTTCAGCAGATTCTTGCTGCTAAGCCCTAGGTTTGAACTTCTGAGAAGCATAGCCTTAATTTGCAGAGGGCCACGTGCTCTTAATGCCCTGTGAAGGCAGCTGAGCACAAGAGTGTTTTCACTGCACTGCTGTAGAAGCTGCCCAGAAAATTAGCTGCTTCCTGACTGTTGTTCTGCGGTCCCAGGTCCCTGGGGGACCATCTGGTGCAGTTATTTGAGGCATGGGCTTCATGGACACCCTATTGACTGTGAAGCAGCCTTAGCACCATTGATTTCCATAAGAAGTTATACTAAAAAAATCAATGGGATCTGTGTGCAGGATCCTGAGGAGAGAGCGGTGACCCTTCTTGGGAAAAAAAATCTACTCTGCAATGATAAGGAAGGAGCCCCATCCCTGGAACAAAAGAGTGATGACTGTGATTCCAAATATTCACAGAAAGGGAAGGGAAGCAGGGTAGGGCTCTTCCAAGATTATGGATTTCTTGTCTAGGAAGTGGCATAAATGTGAGGTCTGACTTGAGATGTGCGCTTCTGTCAAAGGGAGGATTATGAAGACAATCTTCAGCCTGATACATCCAGCAGAACTGTCTCCAGCAAGATCCCAGTGCCACTAAGAACTTTCTAGGAAGGTAAGCATGTAAGTTCAGTGCCAAACATGCTTTGAAATGTTCTCGAAACACAGGAGTGTTTGGCCATGATGAAAACACAGCTCATCCTGTCCTCCAGCTATCAGCTGGGATCCTCTAGATCTGTTCTGATCTGTTTTTTATTAGCAGATTATACATGACTTTTTCTGCTATGAGATTGCTTTTTGAGATCACTGACATATGCTAGGTGACATCAAGTGAAAAGCAGTGGTTCCCTTAGGAATCACTGACTTTCTGGGACATCCTGACCTAAGTGTTCTGTGTTAAAAACCATCTCCAAACAACAATTCAGCAGCATCAGAAGTTCCTACCTCTGATATTGCACAGGCATAGTCAAATGGCAATCTCTCCCTCCACAGTTTACAACTTAACTAAATGCTAAAGTAATCCACAGGCTTGTCATCCATGTTGTATCTGGCTCTTGGTTTTTGTCTGCTTTGTCTCTTCAGATTGTAAACTGTTTGAGGCAAGAACTGTCTCTGAGTCTGTGTTTGGACAGAAGAGCAGTCTCGGTCCCTGCACGGCCAGGTACCATAATAAATATAAGGCATAATAATTTATTTTAAAATGAACATCAAAGAAAATAAAAGATTAAAAGGGAAAGAAAACCTTTCACAGCTCGAGGCTTTCCCCCATGACAGTGCTCCAGAAGAATGTGCTATCTGCTGGAGGGAGCTAACCGCTAACCCCAGCTGCTGGGAGGGCTGTGTGACTACCACCACCACGGAAGTCATGCCGGAATGTGCCTANTGAGGTCAAAAGCTAAACCGTGATAAGTAAAAGAGAAATCCCTTTAAAATACACACATGCGTTTTCTTGCCATAATCTATCAAGCCAAGAGCCAGAGCATGGTAATGGCATTTTGTTTGTAAGAAAAAAGAAATAGCTTCTGTCCTAAGAATTTTTTTGCCAAGTTTCAGGCAAAGTGGGGGTCTAAGTGACTTGCAGGTTTAAGAATTTGTGTGTTTTTAAGGAGATGTTTTAGTAAGACTGGTGGCATGGCCCTTTCCAACACTGAGCACACAGCCCTGTAAGTGCTTACTACAGACCATGGCACACCATGGAAGCCAGCCTGGCGGAAGGCTACAGCAGCACCTCCAGTTAAAAACATCATGCTGGCTTTGCAGGGCTCAGCCACTGTGGTCACATCCAGCCATCGCTGAAGTTGATGGATGAACTCCCACCAGCTTCAGCAGGTTTTAAATGAGGCCCTTAGTTTGAGACTCTAACTAGGTAGAGGTCCACAAATGTGTCCCTCTAATGCTGTCTGTGGAGAAATTGCTGTTGACCCTAACTGGAGTGTGGTCCAACTGGAGCTTCTCCAGAATGAAGCTGACCATGTGCTGCTCTGTGTGCAGGAACCACAGCCAGTGGGCCATTTTGGATGCTTTTAGCCAGTGAACATGCAGAGCTTGGGGTCACTTCACATGAGTTTTTTGATTTTTCAAGTCTTAACTGCACTCCTCAGTTACAGTGGGGTAAGAAACTCAAGCCCCAGTCAAAGCTCTCAGTAGCAAAGCCCACAGAATTGCCAGGGTCTGTTGGAGGAACAGATGGCCTTTACAGCTCCATGGTCTCCTCTTTCCAAGTGAGGAGAAGCTGTGGGAAATCACCACCTTCCTCACAAGCTGGGGGACCAGTGGGAGTGTGGAGAAGGAGTATGCCAAAGCAGAGAGGAACCAAGCAGGTTATTTGTGGAGATGGGGTCAGGAGGGATGGCTTCCTGCAGGCTTGGGGTTTTGCTTAGCAAAGGGACAGGCTTGCTGGCACACTAAAGCAATTCAGGATCTGTCCTTCCAGCCTGTGTACCCCCCCCTCCCCTCCTCCATTCCGCTCTCCGGGTCTGTTCACTGTGCCAAACAACAGCATGCAATCATCTTGTGGGGGTTATTTCTGCCTAATATACCTACCCAGTGAGATTTCAGTGAACATTAAAGTGGTAGATGGAGCCTTTAATGAAGTTAACCTGCTGAAACTAGGAGAGCATTTGGTTGAAGTACACCTGAAAGCCCTGGATTACACAGCAGCTTTCCATTGCCTCCTTTCATACCACTGCTGTATTGAGAAATAATACAGCACCTTTATATTCTGCCTAATTTAGTCAGCTTGCTGAGGTCTGAAAGCTTTTTTTATTAACTCTGAAGATGCAGGGTCTTTTCTTCCCCATGTGAGCACCACTGCCCCCCGACAGTCTGCTGCTCAGAGCAGGCCTCCAGCAGGACCTCTGCACCCCTCCAGTGGCTCAGCACCTTCTGAGCTGACAGGAATCGCTCTCCCTCTCTCCACTAATCCCATGATGGATTTTTACTCCATTCGTTTTCTTCTCCCTGTTTTCTCCCTGCTTTCTGCCTTTTATGCATTTCCCCCCACATCCCCTTGTTCTGTATCTTTGTTTCTTCCACCACCTCCCTTCTCCACTCTTCTTTTACCTCTGCTTTTTTCCCTCCTTCTTCTCATTTCTCCTTCTCAGGCTGCCTCAGCACTCCCCTCATTTCCCCTGCCGCAGTCAGTGCTGCTCCTGCACTCTCCCCAGAGCCAGCCGCTAGCTCCTGGCACCGCAGCAGGGCAGTGCTGGCCCAGGAGCCGAGTGGCTGCTTGAGCTTCAGGCCACACCACAGCCGAGCAGTGTGAGCACTGCATGCCAGCAGCGCTCCTCCTGTATCAAATATCTATGTGCAGGAGAGGTAGGGGGAGAAAGCAGCTCCTTGCCGCCCTGAAGATAGGTTGGCAGCTGGAACAATGGAGGGAGGGGACATGTTAGAAGGAAGTGAGCAGTAACAGGGTGAGTGGGCAGTAACAGGATGGGCAGGGGTGGGGTGGGTGGGCAAGCAGTGATGGGGTGGGCAAGCACTTGCCTGCTATAGCACCCAAGAATTGAAGGGGTGGCCTCTGGGCTCACTCTGCAGCCGCTGCTTAGCAGATTAGCAGATGTGGTGGTCCCCATGAAAAATTAACGGGTCAGCTTGCTAATTAAGCCGCCTCTAGACTGGAAGTTTATGGGCTTGAATGCAATGTGCCAAACTGCTTAGTCCAAATTGGGATAGTGGCCTGCTTTTTGAGTATGGACAAATTCCCCAGCAAATAGTCTGGTTGAAGGCTAGGGCTAATGGAATGCTAAGGTAATTATTGGCTATTTGTGGCTATAAAATGAGATCTCGTAATCATGCACCTGATAGACTAATAAAAACATTTTATGTGATGCACTTAGAGCTTTTTAGCTGAGGATCTCAAAGCACTGTCTGGAGGAGGAAAAGTGCAACAAGAAGTCTGCGTTTCTGTGAGGAATTGGGAGACAACCCACACTGTCTGCCCCCATGCCCTGCGCTCCTGCTCCTTGGATGCCCTGCCAAAAATGTTTGAGTCCCTGCTCTCCTGCTGACTGACAATACTTATGGTTTTATCTAGGCCAAGTATCATTTTTCCCCTCTCTCATTCCTAACCCTGTTTCAGTCCTGCCGTGTTGTTTTCTCTGGAAGGCTTTCAAGATATGCACTGGAAATAGTATGTTTTGACATAAAACTGGGGGAGACACCCTGTTTGTCCAACTACTCTGGAGCCCAGAGAAGGTTACAGGAATACATGATGCCTTGGTTTTAATTTTATTTTCTTTTAAATCAGGATTGAGAAAGGCTCTAAGAAAAAACTTGGGGAGTTCCTGCTTTACAGACACCTCCTGATGGTCAGTTCATGGGGAGAGAAGGACTCATTTAGAAAGAGGAAGCTGTGATTGAAAAGAAATGAGGCTGTATGATCAATGTTTAAAAGGAGCTCCAATTAGAGGGAAGAGAAGAGCAGAGCTGCAGAGTGCCAGGGAAAACCCTAGGTACACAGGCCCTCGGGTCAGCAGCAGGGAACTAGGCAATGTTTGAGGAGGCTTTCTGCTGGAGGGGAGGAGAGATGGGGGAAATTTCACTGCATCACAGCTCTGACTAATGCTTGGGCTGCAAAATTCCTTCAACCAAATTTAATGCAGATGGTACGTTAAATATTACAGTACCATTAAATTACACATTGTCTCATTTTCTGTGAGGTTTTGTGGATGTTTCTGACATATAGACATGGAAAAATGCTGCAGTTCCCAATGGATTTGGCGAGTGCTTACTTGTGGGTTTTAAATACCCGCAGGAGGACTGAGCACAGCCCAGAGCCCTGAGCCCTTTGGCAGAAGCAGGACTTCCCAGCATGGAGAGCTGATGAGGTCCAGCCTCTCCTGGGCCACAGAGCAATGCCCACAGAAGCCACATCAGCTGCCCCTGGAAACAGGAAGAGGTGCATACATAGCATCACCTTGTGCTCAGTGGCTTCAAACCCCTGAGAGAGGGTCGGAGCCTTAAATGCTCCCAAAAGAAGTATTTTTGACACTCTTCTGCCTGAGCTGAAGTAGTAGATATCACCAGCTCTATTATCATCCTGTCCTGAACACCTGCAGTGGTAGAAACTGCAGTAGCACTGCCTCGTTCTTTAGTTGTGCCTTTCCTTTCCTGGCAGTGGCATGTTGGGGAGAGGAGACACGAGATCCGACACTAAAAACAGGGCTGGATTTGTGGAGAGCAATTGAAAAGCAGCTGAGAGAAACCTCTGTGGAGCAGTAGGTAACTTCATTTCCCATCACCATTTTCTTTCCTAGGGTTATCTTCTCTTCATTCAGTAACAGATCAGAGCTGTTATCAGTTCAAGGCTGTGTTTGCGCTCTTCTATTGACCTTAACCAGGGGAAACGGAACATAATGGAAGAAAAATTGCCCCTGTGCCATATGGTACGTGAGATGGGGCTGTCTCTCATTAGGGCTTGGTAACCTCTTCCTTTTCCATGCATGTCTTAAGAGAGGAATGATTCATGCTGTGGGTTTATATTACACTCTGATATCTGTGTTATGTTTTGCAAGGGCTATTTATACACGCAAAAAATCACACTTTGCTAGCTTGATAGTAGTCTAACTATAAGCAAGTAGTAAATAATAGTTGCATAATTCCACATCAAAATACAATAAATAAGGCAGTAGACTCTGTTGCCACTGGCTTTGCATTGACTTCAGCAGGTTTTGGAGCACATTTGAGCCACAGAAGATGCAAAATCAGGTATCAAAACACACAGAAGGAAGAGGGATGCTACAGCCCTCAGGGTAACGGCTGAAATATCAGATCTATCTGTCAGGCCAAATCTGTTGCTGTCAATGAACTTCCACTGGCCTCAGAGGAACTCTAAGCGTTTGTGTTGTGTGAATGTACTTAAACAGGTTGGCATCGTGATTTCATTGACGTGAGCTGGTAATGCTACTCGTAACTGATAGACAGCAGAGTACAAAATAATTAGTCTCATCACCCTAAATGAATACCAGTGAAACGTTCTTACTTTCCCTCTCACCCACACAATGATGTATCTCACTTCTGCCACATGCCAGTATCTCTTCACTAATTACCAACTTAAAAAAACTGAGATAACATAGCTTTAATCGTTTTGTCTACTGTTTATTTGGAAGTAGGAATCTAAAATCTAGGGACTTATCAACAACATAAAGGATTTGGTTTTAAATAGCTTTTTGGTGCAGGGTTTTACGGCTCACTTCACTTGCTTTGAAATTTCACCTCTCAAAAAGGCTGGACGTGTAAGTTGGCCCCAGTTTGCCAGGTACCAGCTTTTAAGCCTGTTGTGGTCTGTGAACATAAGCAACAAGGAAACGCACGGTCCCAGCAGTTCCAGCTCGGGCAGAGACTCCCCACCCTCGCAGCGCAAAGGCGAACAAACTTTCGGAGCACTGGTGAACGCTGCTCTCGGTTTGGGCTTTTAAAGAATATCTCGGAGAAAACGGGTTTGGAGCGTGGAAGCCAACTGTGGCGCAGTCCCGGAGGGGTTTACGTTTGTCCATTGTAGCAGCCTTTGCACCGCAACGTGGGTGCCAGGAGCGAGGCAGCGTGTGGTTCCCGCTGCCGCTCCCCGCTCTGGCAGGAGGCTCTAGCCGACGCTCGGCGCTTCTGGGTCTCGGCCGGCAGCAGCGGAAGCCCACGAGCAGGGACAATCCTTGTCCTGATGCTCCCCCATCCGACAATTTCTGGGTGTCTCCCTTCGCACAGCCGACTCTTTTGCCGTTATTTCCATCGGGTTCGGTTCCTGCCTGCGCTGCGGGGCCGTCAGCGCCCGGGCTGGGGCCGGCCGGCACCCGCGGCACGGCAACGTGGCCGGGACGCGCCCGGCTCCGCGGGACGGCTCCGCGCTGCCCCGGCTCCGCGCTGC